>JASPKZ010007842.1:1167500-1645000 GCA_030220185.1 Diploptera punctata
TTTTTGTGTTTATAGTAAAATTACAACTCTAATTAAAATTTGTTGCTTGTTCCAGAGGTTTGTTGTCTATTATGATATTTTTGATCTTATATGTTCATTTCCCCAAAATGCCATAATTTTTGTTTTTTCTTTTGATATTTTAAAATGGTATTCTTGGAATAACTGATTTAATTGATGTAAAGTACTGCAAATTATTTTCTTTTGCTTAAATAATAACCACATCGTCATGATACATTAAAACATTTAATATTTTAAAATGGTCCATTCTTATACCTTAATTAAACATTACTTTTCCAATTTTGGATGATGTTATTAATATACAAATTAAAAAGGGTAGGTGATAAACTACACCCTTTATAACACCTCTATTTATTAAAATTGGTACGGTCTTTGATGTGCCTATATTTATTATAATTTGAGATTTTTCATATAAACTTTTTATCACATAAATTCATTTGCAGGGTAGCCATGTATTTCCATATTTGTCCATAACTTATCTCTATATTTCCTTTCTATAATAAATTTTATTATTAAAACACAGGGGAGAAAGGCAAAGCCTTCCAAGCCTGAAACTTTCAATCAAAACCAAACAGTGCTTGGTTATTTATTAGACTTACTTTTTTGTAATTCAAACATGAGATACTTTCTGTACATTAATTTCAGAAAAATCAAGGTACTTCATTGTTCCATGTTTTCTATTGTGCCGTCTTCCAATATCACTGAGCAACAAAAAATATACTTTTTTTGTCTCAGAAAGAAAAATATGTGATTCTGATAGTATTTTTTCTCCTGAATTCAAGTACGATATCGGTTTTTCTGCATCACTCAAGGTTTCTGAGAGACAGGAATTTATAATTTCAAACACTTTAATATTTAAAATATATATACAGTCAATATGCCCATTTCACCAATAAATGTTTAAAATGGTCAACAAGTTTCTACAGCCAAGCTGTCATTCTCAAGACCAGTCAATATCTGGTCTTGAGAATGACAGCTTGGCTGTAGAAACTTGTTGACCATTTTAAACATTTATTGGTGAAATGGGCATATTGACTGTATATATATTTTAATATTGTATCACCAAGAAGATCAATTGTGTATTAAATACTTTAATATTTTCTACATTCGTAACTACACAATATTCGAACATTCGGACTCACCTAGAAAGTAAGAAATTACGATTTTCTGCTATATTTTGCCTGTGGAGCATCCGTCTTGATGGTCCAACAATAATCGGCCAGCATATTAGGATTCCATTTGCCTTCATATCTCTTTTCCATAACTGAAATCTCCTGAGTTACCTCATTTGGTTTAATTTTACAATGGACAAATGGACGAAAAAAGGTTTATTAAAATAATTATTTAAATCCATTAATTGAAATTGAAATAAAAAAAAACTGTGGGTGATGGAGAAATTCCGAATACATATTTGAAAACACGATAAAAAACTGCAATAAGTACAGCTATTGGTACTCATGAGACTAAAATCATGTTGCCCAGTGTATTTGGATGAGTTGGAATGATCAAAACAGTTACAATAAACACAAGAAATAATACAATAATATTGATCTTTGTAACTTGGAACAGTGTGTTCTAAGTTACATTTCAATGCTATGTTTAGAACAAACGTAAATAATTCTCAGGAAAGTTGAATGATCTTACTGAAGTTAGAAAGTAATGCATAAATTAGTATCGTAATTTCAATATTGAATGATTACCAATCACTTTATTTTTAGATTTATTTAGGCACAAATTTTTATCTTACAAATATGTTTATTACTAATGCATATCTCTCTCTAGAACGCTGCATTTTGGTATTCGTATAGACTTCCTAAGAAAGACTCTTCAACTTTTAAAAATAATAAAAACAATGTAGGCCTTTCGGGACCAGACCCATTCTCAGAAGAAAATTGTTCGATACTGTCCATCTAACATCCAACTACTGACTGATTGAAATGGTCGTGTAGACAGAATTTTGTGTTTAAAATTAAACTGTTGTCAATTTCGACTAAAATCTCTTAACTCCTCCAGTGTGTTTATCTTAGTTGGGTTACATCCTCTGTGTAAAATTGTGAGGATGCTGTCTATATCCTACATATGAGGTCCTCCCTTTATTGTATATTTGGAGCAACTTGATTTACCTTCTGCATATTTCTTTCTTCTTCATCTTGTTTCTTTTAATGTGATAGACCTAGTGGTCTGTTACGGTCTCAATCCAACGTTTGAAGGGTCTGCCCAAAGATCTCTTGCCTGGTGGCTGGTAATTTAAGATTTGACGTGGTATTTTTGTTCTGTTCATTCTTCTTACGTGAGATTTTCAGTTGTTTCTATATTTTTGTACATATTCCATGATTGATTCTATTTGTAATTCTTTGAGACTTTCAGAATTCATTTTATGGTCTATTCTTGAGTAACCTGCAGTACGTCTCATAAATTTCATTTCTGCCGCAGTTAGTCTTTTCTGCATATTTAAAGTCTTTAAAATGTTACTTAAATCTAATACTAAAGCGTCTGCTGGTTCTTCCTATGTAAAATTTGTGTTAGTTTATGTACCCCTTTGCTGTTAAAATAATTTTTTCTTCTTATTTATTTTGTTTCTAGATCTGTATCTAATTTTGTTTTTGTTAAATATTTTTTAAGCGTGTTAGCTACAATGATTCTAGATTCTCTAAGTTTTAACATCTCTGAGCGTACATTACTGGAAAAAGGTGTTATAATTTGATGATAACATATAGGTTTAACAAATGACGTAACTAATGATTTTATGGGAGAGAGATCTTTAAATCCCATAAGAGCTGCACTTTGATTCAAAGTGGAAACTTCGAGATAGATGTATGTACAACTTCGCTTTAGCAGCTCAATAGAGCATTTAATTAGAATGGATGGCATCGATACATTATCTGTTCTCTTGGGATTCTACTTTAATCCACTATTGCATTCACTTCAATATCATGGCTGCCAGCTTCAGCATGTTTACCATACTGCCTATTCTCTAACTTAAATAACGAACATCATAGGTATATGTACAATTTAAAAAACATGTTATTAAAACTGATTGTTATTTTATAATCACCAAGCAGTCAAGGATAAACACATATTGGTCTGTTCCGGTCTTACTTTCCATCCAGTACTATTCTAAGTGGTCGACCTTGGATTAGTTTTCTAACTGGCCAGTATTTTAATTTTAAATTGGGCAGTATTTTTCTGTCATTCTACCAGCGTGTAGTCTCCATTTATTTCTAAAATTTGTTATATTCTGAAGAATGAGTTCAACTTTGAGTTCTGATATTTGTGTATTTGTTTTATAAACTTCCCACGTGCATTCTGCTGTTCACGAATTTTATTTCATCTCTGCTGCCGTGAAGCGGGATTCATATATATATTTTTCTTTTTTAGTCCATATAACAATGTGGAAACTGCAAGTGTATTTAAGAGTTTTAGCGAATCGCGAAGGAATGAAGCTATCGATTTTGTTCTCATGAAAATATTTATAAAAATTATTTACAGATCATCATTGATGCTATCAAGTAGACGACGAAAATGACCATTACCAAAATGTACGCGTGTGTGTGTCCATTAACGATCTAGCGGCCACACGTTTTGTTTAATCGGAACTAAACTTGGCATATAGCAATTAATAATAAAAGTACATTTTCATGGTTGATGCAAAGGAATTTTTGATATTCTGGTAACATTTTAATAATATTCAATATCGCCACTTCTTCAAATTTATGCGAAAACGAAAACTTAAAGTAACTTCTTCGAAATTGAGGAAATGGTTCCGCTAGGTGTTATTAGAAATGATAACTAATATTTGAGGATTTAGAGTAAATTGTTTACAGAGAGCTGTGTTGATAAATGGAATAACATAAATCAGCAACTTACAAACTCGGTCACACACATCTGTGGTTAGTTTGTGCAAACAATGTTAAAATCGTTTGTACAGAGGTCTAGCGATCGACCAAGAGGAAATACAGCCTGTCCATGAAGTCCTGATATCATTATAACAAACATTTATAATAACATCATAATAATAATAATAATATATAATTATTATTATTATTATAGAATATTTATTTATAAACATATTTTCAATGTTTACATATCATTTCGTAACTAAAGTTTTATTTTCATTCTCCACTCGTCCCTATCCATTCACTCTATGTTCTCCAGACTTTTTGTTATCATTCCAGTTCTTGTTTCTTGCATCTGTAAGTTTCCAGGACTTATTTTCTTTATTCTTCCAGGTGGTCACCATTCCAATTATTATGATAACTTTTCTTCCTGCATTCGTCGTTTGTGCCCATACCAATTTAATAACTTATATATTATATAATAAACAAGTGAATATTTAATATTTATTTTTTTCACGTATGGCATTCAATTTCTTATTTTTCAAATTTTGAACAACTTGCTGCTCTCCTCAATAAGTCCATTTCTATCGACATAAGTTTTTTTAATAGCAATTTTATATGTATAATTATTATACTATCACAAATAATTAATAATAATATTTATTATGCCTATTTAACTCGTGCCCCAAATGGGAGTCAATGACCAATCACGTTACAATGATTTTTGATTTACAACCAATCACAGTCGTGTTTCACCTCGCTCTTTATCGATTTCTCTTTATCAGCTCCTGCTTTTGTGATAAAGAAAGCTCCTCCTTTTTAATGTTCTGAACAGGTCAAAGCATTATTTTTCTTCAACAAATACATTGAATATAGCAAATAATGAAAAGATTCCTTGATTTTACTGAGTTGTTTACTAAAAAAATAAATGAATAACCCGTAATGTTGATTATGATATATAGTTTGATGCGTTTCATTATTTCTCCACTTGGGTGCACTCTTACAATATTGCGATTTTATTTGGCAATAAATAATATGATCAAGGTGCAGTGAATGAACATAACCTCACATTTCTGATTTGTTTTCAAATATGGCCGTTTACATTAAATATATAAATATTTTAAAATAAGTATAGTTAAACAATGATTTGTGAGTAAACAGCTTAATTTTATTCGTTAAATAGTCCTAACAAATGCCACTCTTGATTTCCAAATTCTCTAGATAAATTCACTCCTCACTTCGTGAGTCGTGAATTTATCGATAATTTGGAAATCACTTGTGGCATTACTTATGATAATGCAAGTTTTATTTAATCTGTCAGAGTTAGACCAAGAGTCTTATGTTCCAATCAGCCAGAAGTGTAAGATGTACAAAATGCAATTAAATCTTAATCTAACGTTAAATAACATGTCTATTAACATAAACGTGCTCAAAAATAACAAAAAAATATATATCATCCTTCACGGATTACGTCTTTGCCTGTTCCGATCTCACATCTGGTCTGCCAAGCGCTTTCTTTGTCTTCCCACCATATATATATATATATATATATATATATTGTGTGTGCGTGTGTGTGTATGTGTGTGTTATATAGCAGATTTTCGCGGATATATATATATATATATATATATATATATCTGTGTGTGTGTGTAGTAATAAATAAAATTTTATTTACATTGGTCAAGTTAGCGACATTGGGCGTTATGTCCAGTCAATCAGTAAATACATAATAGTCATTTAGACAACTACTTACAAAAACATAAGTTTAGTAATGAGATGTTCATTATTCTAAGAGCAGCGAGCTGCTAACCCTAAGTTTGTAACGTGTTATCTACAATATTTTATCTACGTTTAGAGTATTTTAGTATATGTTGTATATTTAGTATATTTAAGAAATGCATTTATTGCGGAAACGATACATTTAGAGAAAAAGGAGGAATGTGGGCTTTGGAAAAAAAAGACACAATAAGTCAACCCAATAATATTGTTATATTCTGCAATTTGGGGGCTAGTTTCGTATTTGAATGTAAAGTAAAAATAACTGGTCAACATGATTTTTGTCTCATGAGTACCAATAGTCGTACTAAATGCAGTTTTTATCGTGTTTTCAAATATGTATTCGGAATTTCTCCATCACCCACATTTTTTTATTTCAAGTTCAATTAATGAGTTTAAGTAATTATTTTTAATAAACGTTTTTTTCGTCCATTTGTCCATTGTAAAAATAAAACCAAATGAACTAACTCAAATGGTTTCAGCTATGGGAAAGATATATGAAGGCAAATGGAATCCTAATATGCCAGCCGATTATTGTTGGACTATCAAGAGGGATGCTCCACAGGCGAAATAAAACAGAAAATCGTTATTTCTTACTTTCTAGGCGAGTCCGAATGTTCGAATATTGTGTAGTTACGAATGTAGAAAATATTAAAATGTTTGAAATGATAAATTCCTGTCTCTCGGAAACCTTGCGTGATGGGGAAAAACGATATCATATTTGAATTCAGGAGAAACAATTCTATCGGAATCACATATTTTTCTTTCTGAGACAAAAAAGAAGTATATTTTTTGTTGCTCAGTGCTATCAGCAGTATAATATAATGAGATGCCTTTCGAACACATGTTTCATCTTCTGTTTATATTTGGTACCAAACTCTGAAACATTTTGGACCAGAGAGAGGCGAATGGAAAATACTAGTTAATAGTGATCTGTATGATCTTTAGTGGAAACCAGATAAAATAAACACAGTTAAATCTAGTAGGTTGCGATGGATAGGTCATACGGAAAGAATGAGATTTGAAAAAGGGTCATGGGAAACTCCTTTAAAAAACGAGAGGGGAAACGCCCAATTGATTACCAAGAATGAAATGGAATGATAACATTAACCATGATTTCAGATAAATATATTATACAGGGATGATTGAAAAACATTAGCACATGATAGCGACGTATGGAGAGCTTATGTCCGCTCGGTCATGCACCTATAGGTTCGATAGCGCCAATGAGTTGGTTAGTTAAATGTTAAGGAGGTAAGAACAATTGACCAGTCCGGAATTCCACTTTTGGCCCTCGCAAATGTTGGGCCCAAAACCATCCTCTACTGTTAGCAACTTGCTTACCTCCCTGCAGTATAAATACGATTACATTATAGTTCACTGAATCATCATCATCATCCGGTATCATGACAGCTGCCGCAGTCTTTCGGAAACAAAACAACATTATCCTCTGTCCATCCTTTGATGTTCCTCCAATCGTCTGATATTCATAGCCGCTTGTATACCTTCTATCCAAGTTTTCTTTGGTCTTCCATTCTTCCTCCTTTCCATTAGTATCCATTCTATAATAATTTTAGGCAATATTTGCTGTGGCATTATTTTGACATGGCCATACCACTGTAATATTTTCTTTTCTATAATGTCTATGATGTCCGGCTCCTCTTGTACACCCACAATTTCCCTTATTTCTTTATTTCGTATTCTATCCATTCTAGATTTTCCAGCTGATCATCTTAAAACGCCCAATTAATGTAAATTGGAGTTTTTTTTACTTTTTTAAATATTGACTGGGCTTTAACATGTGCTGTGCATTGTTAAATATTTACCGGACTCTGTATGTTTTAAATTGACGTAATTTGTGCACAAAAATGCAGTGAATAAAATGAGTTGGATACACAATGTCGTGTGATTACAACATCCATGTACATTTTCATGGGAACAATTTTAAAAACATGTGCTGCGGACATTTACACTCGATAATTTATGAATAACGCGATTAAATATTAAAAATCTGCAATTTTAAAATAACGTGGAAATGACAATGTCATGTTAGTTGTAAAGCTGTCTCTAAACATTAAATAAATTCGTTAATACAACGTGTACATTCATTTCATTACAAATGAAGACATTATTTTACAAAAATAACGCTTGTAATTGTTTAACAAAAAAAACTATCACGCAGAAACTGTTTAACTAAGTGAATTCCTCAGCAAGTCGATTTATGGTTCAATATTGCTGGTTTTATGGAATTATATATATATATATATATATATGTGTGTGTGTGTGTGTTGTCCTCCGCTGTGATCTCGAGGTAGCGTCTGCCTTGTCACGCAGCGGGCCCGGATTCGATTCCCGGTCGGGACGGGCTCCTGCGTGAGGTTTTCTCGTGGTTTTCCTCACCTGTAAGACAAATGTCAGGAAGCTTAGGGCCCAACGGTTCCTGAAAATCATCCGGCCACCATCATCATCCTTACCATTATCATCATCCTTCATCGGTGTGGAAAGCAACGGGAAGCTACTACACCTGTAATTCCCTAGTAAAGCTGCAAAGCATAGCATTGATAATGCTATGATTGCAGTGAAGGACCTGCCCTCGGGCAGAATTACTATGGATGGATGTATAATGTATATATATATTATATATATAAATATAAGAAAAATAAATGTACGGACGGGACTTGAACCCGGACCTCTGTATTTATATCCCGGTGCGCTACCGATTATGCTACCGAATAAGTCTAGTACAAACATTCATTTTTCTTATACATATTCTCATTATTACTAGATGTAATGGGAACTCGGTCTCCACTGCCATCTAGTAGCTCCTATCACAAGTAAACTAATTAAAGAGAACATTTTTACTTTATAGCAGGGACGCTTTATCGATGTTATAATTACATTTTTAACATTGAGCAATGCAAGCTTAATATGATATACATAGGCTATATAATATAGCCTAAGCGTCACTGCTATAAAGTAAAAACATTCTCTATAATTTGTTTACTTGTTACAGGAGCAGCTAAATGCCAGTGGAGACAGAGTTCCCCCAGCCTCTCGTAGGCCTAATACAGGATATAGGCCTATATAAAGAAAAATAAATGTTTGTATTAGATTTGCTTGGTAGCGTAATTTGTAGCGCACTGGAATATCAATCCAGAGGTCCGGGTACAAATCCTGTCCAAGCATTTATTTTTCTTGTTAGGATCATATATATATTAGGCCTATAACTACATTTTTTACATTTAACAGTGAAGGCCACTTATGATATGAAAAGAAAATACATTCCTCCTGAGTTGAGATTTGAATCCGAGACCTCTAACTCTGTACATTTGTATATAGCACTAACGTATAGAGTTAGATGTGTCGGGTTCAAATCCCGGCTCAGACATTTATTTTTCTTTTCATGTCATATAGGCCTATATGTATGTATATATATATATATATATTGTCATATATACATATATATTGTCATATATATATATATACATATATATATATATATATATATATGCCTATATTATTTTTAATTAGCATTCATATTGCGACAAAGCAGTCATGACGGCAGCTAAAATTATTTTTTATTTTGTAGTTTCAGGTTAAACATCCGCTTCTCATGTTCGACGTTAGCTGATTTTTTTTTTTGATAATGCCATTCTGGCTTTATTTAAATAGCATATACGTACTGCGTTTCATTGTGAGAAATCGAAAATTGTAGCCGATAGACTGATTTTTTTATTTTTGTTCCTACTCCCGACGATTCGATTCTTTTAATTAAAGAACTCAACCGTATTGTTTTAAATGATTGCTCTAAGCCTAATTTGGATCAAGAAGAGTAACAATTGCGGAAGCTGATGCGTTAATAGATTAGCACATGTATGTATGTATATGTATGTATATATATATATATATATATATATATATACACACACACACATCATATATAACATCGAAATACAGAAGCGTCACTGCTATAGAGTAAAAATTCCCTTTAATTTGCTTACTTGTTATACGAGCTACTAGAGGGCAGTGAGACCGAGTTCCCGCTACCTCTTTTAATAGAGAATATATATCTATCCATCCATAGTAATTCTGCCCGAAGGCAGGTCCTTCACTGCAATCATAGCATTTTCATGCTATGCTTGCAGCTTTACTAGGGAAATGTAGGTGTGGTAGCTTCCCGTTGCTTTCCACACCGGTGAAGGATGATAATGATGATGATGATAAGGATGATGATGGTGATGATGGCCATATGATTTCGGGGACCGTTTGGGCCTTAAAGTTTTACTGGCATTTGTCTTATAGGTGAGAAAAACCTCACCCAGAAAATCTGCCCCGACCGGGGATCGAACCCGGGCCCGCTGCGTGACAAGGCAGCACGCTACCTCGAGACCACAGCGGTGGACATATATATAAGAGAAATAAATGTTATGTGTGTCCCAAAAAATCTAAGTATTTTATTTTTAACGCATGTCCTCTTAATTAATTTGTATAACGTTAAAACAATTGTAAATGTAATTTGATGTACGTAGGCCCACGGCAACCCGTGCCGACTTGCTTCGAAACATGTAGGCCTAAGTACTTGCTAACTAAGGCGAACGAAATTTAAACAATTGATTTTTTTACTGTAAAATAGTATATGTTTTGGTCATAGGCCTATTGATGTTTTATTTACTAAATAATTAAACTTTTAGTTCTAGAATCTTTCTATACTAACCCATTATAAATTGTCATGTCTTATGTTTGGTATGAAGGCGGTACGGGTTATAATGATCCAATCGCAATAATATTTGTTGAGTCATTAAGATCGAAGAGAAAAGACATAGAGGGTATGAGTATTTGATTTTGCGATAAAAAATTCCTTCATGTCTTGGGACACCCTATTAGGCCAATGTATTTTGGGGATGGAACTAAACATGAACAAAACTAAATATAAGGTTATACATACCTACAAATACATTATATATGTGCAAATGGGCAGTTAATGACAAATGAGGAAACATTTAAAGAAGTGGTTGAATTCAAATACCTACGAACAATAACAACAAATAGGAATGAGGGGCAGATAGAAATTAGACATAGGCTCAATTTTGGAAAGGTATGCTATTATGCATTACAGGGACTATTGCTGTTCTAACTTCTCTCAAAAAACGTTAAACTGAATATAAATCTAATATATAAAAATGCATGTTTGTTTGTTTGTTTGTTTGTTTGTTTGTTCGTACATTATACGTGGCCATACCGTTGATTCGACTGTGATGGGACTTTTTTGCAAAATGTTCAGAAGATTCCCGGGATGATAATAGGCTATAAGAGAGTTGTGATACTTAACTCCTACACCCTTAAAAATCGCCCTTTGTAGTGGAAAACGTGAAAAAAGTAGCTCTTTGGACGCTTAAATGACTTACGCTGCCTAAACCATAATAATTACATAAAATTATTGTACACAGAATTGAATATCTCAAAAAGCTCTACACAAAAGTCCGCGACAGCATATGTTTATCTCTTACGGATAACTCACAATAACCATTTTTGTCGTTCATTGATACCAAGAAGATCGAAACAAGTACTGGTTTTTAAATTCCTGTGCAAGCATAGCAGCACATGGTGGGTATTCTTTTACGGATAACTCACAATAACGAATTTTGCCTTTCAGCTCATTTATGCCAAGAAGATCGAGATAAGTAGATTTCCGGGCAACACCGGGTAATCAGCACGGGGAATCTTAAAATAATTACGATAGGATCTATACATTTACAATTATTTTTCATTTTACTTATTCAACTAATCATAAGAAGTAGATTAATTTTCGTCTTTCAGCTCATTTATGCCAAGAAGACTGGGATGAGTAGATTCCCGGACAACGCCGGGTAAACAACTCGGGGTATCTAAAAATAATTACAATATAAATGTTTACTCTTACTTATTTAACTAAACATAAAACACATTAATTTTCATATTTCGGCTCATTTATGTCAAGAAGATCGGGATATAGTAGATTCCCGGACAACGCCGGGTAATCAGCACGGGGTATCTAAAAATATAAATTTATAATTATTTTCCTTTTACTTATTCAACTAAACATAACTTACTTACTTACTTACTCACTGGCACTATCGAACCCGTAGGTTCATGGCCGCGCGGACATAAGCTCTCCATACATCCCTATCCTGAGCTTATGCTTTCCATTCATTCCCTGTATAATCTACTTCCCTCAAATCATATTTAATGTTATTCTCCCACCTCATTCTTGGTCTACCAAATGGGCGTTGTCCCTGGCTTTCCTACAAGAAGCTTCCATGCAAGTCTTGTATTCTCTATACGTGCAACATGTCCTGCCCATCGCAGTCTACGAGACTTAGGCCTAACTGTTCTTGTTATATCTGGCTTCCTATAAAAACCATGTAGTTCATTGTTATGCAGTCTTCTCCATTCACCATCTCTCATTGGTCCAAACATTTTCCTAAGTACTTTATTCTGAAATACTTGTAACCTCCTTTCCTCCCTTAAACAACTAAACATAACAGAATATTAATTTTCATTTATTTAGGAGTAGCAGCGCACGCCGGGTATTAGCTAGTATATACATACACACACATATAAAGTGTTATTCTTCAGTAGGCCTACTATTATATTGATGCGAAACATGGACTATTACTTTAAAGGAGGAAAAAAAAAGACTACGATTAATTGAGAATGAAGTTCTTATGAAAATTTATGGACCAAAGAAAGATGAATAGATATGTGAGTGCCGAAGATGACAACAGTGAGTCACATGATCTTTATGCCAAACCAGATATAATAAGAATAGTAAACTAGTTTCGTAGACAGCGATAAGCATGACTTGTGGCCACATTAGGACCAGCAGCATCAACCATCATACTAGATATTGTAGCGAAGAGTGAACTGCTGAAGATGGAACAGATGTTCTGAAAGGCCTACAGGCATAAAGATTACATATTTTAAAAGTTAAGGACGACGGATTTTACCTAAGAAGGTATATTTTAACTTATTTTATTTTATAATTAAATTCGCTACATCCTGGCAGATAGAATGTCGGATGGTGACATGCGAGTTTTAACAAGTAATCCTTGCTGTAATTAAAATTTAAAATGCTAATTTATTTTCATGTTTACATATGTGGCGACTTGTAAATAAAGTAGTGGACACCTTGTAGTACGACATGGGGTCTCTCATGAGTCGCATTACATAAAGAACACAAGCTAAGCCGGACACATCCCATGAGACCAGATGTCTCACATTTGCTGGGAGACTTAGAATACGAATGGACACAAAAAACCTTTAATGCGATTGACTTGAACATCTAACCCCAGAACCACCGTGCGATCTGACTACAGGCAACGTAAGTTAATCTGTAATAATTTAAGGGCATATCGAAAAAAAAAACCTTTTTCACTTTATTTATCGACGCTCTTTAACATCTAAGGTCATCAACGTCGCAATTGAAATCTGGGAATGAAAAACACATTTTGCTCAGATCCCTCTTTTTTTAAAACTTCAGGTTCTTCCCCAGTAAATCTTCGACATGGGATCCACGGTTTTAGTTCATATTTATATTTACACACGGTCTGCGCGTGTGCGGGATGAGTGTCGTTAATAAAATTAGCAACAACATTAAATTAAAACTTGTCAACTTACTCTTTCAATTTTTTTTATTATAGGCTAATTATTTACTTATAAAAGGAATACTGTGCTGGAGTGTTCCATTTTTAAAAACTAATCACCAAACTAAAATATTTAAATACTCAACTTGTTTCGATAGCGACGGTATCATTATCAGGACTAGTTATTTTAGTTTGGTTAATTGGGTTTTACTGACAATATATAATAATATTTTATCGTCAAGAAGATACCATTTATTAATATTATTATTTATCATCAGTCACGAATTTTGCCTTTGTAGACCGGTTTCGGCTCCATGTAGCAGTATTTTAAGAGATGTTCCTGGTCGACGATGTTCTTTGGCCTTATAATGCATCATCATTTTTGAGATTCTTAAATTATCCGTTCTTTTTACATGCTCTAGCCAGTTTAATTTATATCTGTTCAGTTTTTCTTCTACTGATTCTACTTCTAATTGTTCTAACATTTTTTCATTCTTTTTTCTGGAAGAGTGTATCCTGCTGTCCTGAGGAATTTCATTTCCCTTGCTTTGATTCTGTTCCTGTCTCTTTTTCTTAATGTCCAAATATCACTTCCGTATAAAAGGGAGGGTAATGCCAAAGTATTATATATTTTTAGTCTTGTGGATTTTTGTACTAATTTAGCTTTTAATGTATTATTTATTATTCCTAATAATAAATTATTCCCAATAATTAATATTATTACTCGTATCATGTTGTTATTTTAATATATTTTGTATTTTTATTAATTGTTAACATCCGTATAATTTGACTCTCCGTGACGTGGAAGAGAAGACATAACCTTAACTTAATGAAGATACATCAAGATTCATATGGTGACTCCGTGGCGCTATGGGTCCCACCACTGGGATCTCGAAATCGAATCTCGGTCACTCCATATGGGTCTCATGGTGGACGAAACAGAAATTGATCACGTTTTTCTCGTTTTTTTTCCCCGCCACAAATTTTATTCCACCATTTCTCCATGCTCATTTCGTTTACCTTCTCATGTGGCGGTGTGTCAGGGGTGGTCGGCCGGCATTCTTGTCGTTCACAAATCGCTATAAATATAGAGGTTTCATCTCAACTCATTCCTAGATCCGATCCCGAGTTGGATACGAATTGAGATATTATTACATTTTAGGTTATTATTATCAATATTGTTTGTATTATTGTTATTGTTTTCATTATTGTGTTTTTCTTAGTATTTGTATAATTTAACTCTGGTGTAGTGTAAGATAAGACTTAACATCATGAGGTCAAATAAACTATTATTATTATGGCACACATTATACTCGTATTATTACTCAGAGGGTCCAGAATCGATCCCCGGCAGGGAAACGTTTCTTGGTGAGGTTTTTCCGTTTTTTTTTCTCACCTGTAAGACAAATGTCAGGAAACTTTAACCCATTGGCTTCAGGTTTAAGTGCTCAATAGATTTCTCCAAAAACCAAATTTAAACCACCGTAAATTATATAGTCTGCTTTCAGACTTCAAAAAGAACAAAATATAACGGTACTTGAGATCTCAATAAAGGTGAAAGCCAAACCACATTCCTCTACTATTCATAAACGTTAACTAAATATTACCTGCCAAGAGATGTACACAACATTGCGAAATATATAACAGACAGAGTTATTCTAGTGTATCTCGTCTTCTGAGGCGAATGGGTTAGTGCCCAAACGGTCCCCGAACATCATCTGGCGATCATGATCATTCATTCATAGTGTTCTGCTCAAGAGATGGTCTTTCACTGCAAACTCAGCATTCTCCACTCTTTCCTTGACTCAGCTTTCCTTTTTGTATCTGCATACAAACCATTTATTTTAATATTGTCTATCATCTGATGTCTTTTTCTGCCTCTAACTTTATTTCCGTTGACCACTACTTCTAGAGCATCCTTCAGCAGGCAGTTTTTTTCTTAGCCAGTGGCCAATCCAATTTCTTTTCCTCTTCTTTATGAGTTCCAGCATTGTTCTTCTTTCACCCACTCTGTCTAGCACATCTTCATTTCTTACTTTGTCTGTCCAGTTTATACGTTCCATTCTTCTCCATATCCACATCTCAAAAGCTTCCAGTCGCTTTTCCACATTCCGTCGTAATGTCCACGTCTCCGCACCATATAATGCTACACTCCACACAAAGCACTTCACTAGCCTCTTTCTTATTTCTCTTGCCAAAGGTCCGCAGAAAATGCTTCTCTTCTTGTTGAAAGTCTTTTGCCATTGCTATCCTCTGCTTTACTTCTTGACTGCAGTTCATGTTACTACTGATGGTACAACCCAAGTATTTGAAGCTCTCCACTTGCTCAATGGCCTCATCTTTAATCTTCATGTTTATCTTCCTTTGTTTCTTTCCTATAATCATGGCCTTTGTCTTATTTATATTTATCTTCATCCCATAATCCTCGCACTTATCATTCAGCTCCATCAGCATGTTCCTCAATGTCATTGCATCTTCTGCTAGCAAAGCCATATCATCAGCAAATCTTATGCACTTTATTTTTCTTCCTCCCATGTTTACGCCTCCCGTATTACTGAAGCAGTTCTTCATTAGGTCTTCCAGGTAGATGTTGAAAAGGGTAGGTGATAGAGGAATCATAATCATATTCGTAATGTTAAGTAAGAATGTGTGCGTGTGTGTGAATGGTGTGTTCCGTCTTGATGTGTCTACTCGGAGGAAGCCCTGACATTGAGTTCATCACTTATTGGGATACGCCCGTCATATCCTTGTGTGGTCAAAAAATAAGGTATGTATGTGATCCATACTTATTATTATTTAAAATCCAAAATTTATAAACTTTTTTTTTTCAGTTAAGGTGCATTAGAGTTATATTTTGTGTCAAAGTTGTTATGTCATAATATCTAAAACTAAAGTTCTTTTTATTAACGTTATTTATAAAAAAACATTAAAAAGTGTGTAGTTGTTTTCTGTCATAAGCAGTTCTGTCATAAGCAGGTGGTTCACTTAAACAGGCGCTGTTAGTTAGAAGACATGTGATTTCAAATCTTTCGTTCCAGAACAAAGGACAAACAAATACAATATACTCAACACTTTGGTTGCTAATGCCAGAATTACAACTTATATTTTGTATGATCCATAGTTAAAATCCCTCTCCACACAGGTCATGTCAGTGTAAGGTCAGGGTAACGCGTGCCACGTAAGAGTGGGCCTACCTATAAGGTGAGATGTTAAACTGCTTTAATAGAATGACATTATTATTAATATTCCGTCCGGCATTCTTCTCTTTAGGTTTCTTTTTAGCATTGTATATTTTTCAGTAGAATGAGGAGCTGGCCCATTGTTAGAACCAAGAACCTGGAGGAGCTAGTAATCTGTAATCAAGTTGTCTTCCTCTATTATATGGGTCCGAAACCTGGACAGTAAGTAGAAACAAGCCAACTAGCTGTTAGCAATAGAAATGGATTTTTGGAGACGATCGACAAGAATTTCAAGAAGGGATAAGGACAGAAACAGAAGGGAAATTATGCAAGTTGAAAAAACATAGGCCTATTAGCAAAAATAGAATAAAAACGTTTGAAATGGTATGGACACCTCATAAGGATGCAAGAAGAGAGAACACCAAAGAAGATCCTTAATTGGAAAGCTAATGGAAGAAGTGGAAGAGGCAGGCATAGAGAACAATGGATGGATGGAGTGAAGAGAAGAATGGAAACTAGACATTTGAGGGAAGAAAATGCTTTAGACAGGAACCTCTAGCGACAAATCACTTTGGGTTGAAGGACAAACACTATTGTGGAATATTCGTAAATAAAAAAATATTATTATTATTATTATTATTATTATTATTATTATTATTATTATTATTATTATTATATTCAATTTTATTGACACTAAATTTCAGACTCAGTTTCTTAGCTTTAATTAAAAGAACGAGGGTGTTGGGTTGTAGCATTTACTCACTATCGCCTATTAATACCTTTTCGAAGAGGCTACTTTATTAAAATAGGGAAATGTTTTGGGAGAGTAGAGAGAATATTTTAAGGGAAGTAACATTTTAGCGAGAAATGCAGTTACCTTGACGACATGTTATAAGAGTGACGTTTGAATTCGCCGTATTCACGCCTCTCCTCTCATAAGGAGCCATCTCCTCTCTTCTCTACCACCTGCTACGTGCGTAGCGAAGCGAAAATTGTTTGAAACAATTAACCTTTCAAAAGCGTTTAACACTAAACTTGGAGCTTGTGCTTTCACTTCTCATGACAGTTCTCAGATGTTTCACCTCACTCTTTTGTTTGTGTTAACTTTTAAAATTAAAAATTAAACTCTAGCAACAGTGACTACTGTCGCGCCAGGCACAGCGATTCCATTTAATTCCTCTCTTGTTCATCCTATCTGAACACATCGCGTCAGACGCACACTGAAACAAGAATCTAAATAATTCGGCTTAACTCACTCATACCCTGATTTTTCTCGTTTTCTCGGGGTTCTCCCATTTTCCGAATTTCATTCCACCAATACCATCCACTCCCCTTCTCTACTCCCGAATTATAACTTCATTCTCATTGATTGATTTCAAATTATCCTTCACTTCATCTCATGTTCAGTAAAAATGTGGCTATTCTACGCCACCTGCCTCAGAACAAGTGACAAATAGCGTCATATTGACCACTGTGATAACACACGTTCCCGCTAGGGTCAATTACCAACATGTTTGCTCACATATAAGGAGTTCACCTGTATTAGTGGGCAAGTTATGGTGAGAAAATGGACACATTTCCAATATTTAGGATGTGATATAACTTATAGAGAAAATAAAGATAAAGAAAATAAAGTATATACATTTCAGGCTATTTGTGGAACCATAAAAAGAACCTTAGGTCGGAAAACAAGGAAAGATACGAAACTTAAATTATATAAAACAATGACTGTTCCTTTGTTGTTGTATGGAAGTGAAAATTGAATAATGAAATCAAGGGATAAAAGCAGGATACAGACTGCGGAAATGCTGTTTTTACGTAATGTGAAAGGATGCACAAGAGCGGATAGAATAAGGAATGAAACTATACGAGAAGAATTACATATATATATATAAAATTGAAGATAAAATCAGCGAAAATAATAAGAAATGGACAGAACACTTAATGAGAATGAACAACGAAAGAATACCAAAAATAACCTTCCTGTATAATCCCAGAGGAACAAGAGATGTTGGCCGACCACGTAGAAGATGGACTCCACTTTTAACTTCGCCGCTGCATAGCCTAAACCTTGTCGTAGAAGAAGAAGAAGAAATGGACAAGTTAGTATACACCAGATTAGTTTAGTGATCACTTGTTTGTTAGCGGGTTTTTTGTGGTAAGTTGGCTTCACTGCCTGAGAAATTAATAATGCATATTTTACATACTAAATATCACCATACTTTTTTATTACTTTGAGTACACATTCTTACTTTATTTTAAGGCATTTTTCATTTTTTTGGAAAAAAATCAACGTACATATTTTATAATTTCAACAAACATATTACTTAATTATTCATATATTGCAACAATAAATTGTATGTATTCACGTTTTTATTTGAATTTGTGTAGCTGGCACGGTGGCATAGAATCACAGAAATAGTTTGATTTCGCGAACTACAGGTGTTGAAATATGTGGTTATGAGATCTAATGGATGGCACACCAATGTGTTTCTTCATGTCTCCGAATCTGAGTAACAACCTAAGAGCAATGCCCCATTTTGATTATTGTGACACTCTTTTTACAGACTTAAATATTATTTACACTCAAAGACTGGAACGTGTTCATAATTCTTGTGCACGTTTATTTTGTGGTATTCGCAAATTTGACCATGTTACACCGTCCCTGGAAGAATTATCGTGGCTTCGTCTAAGAGATCGTAGAACTGTCCATTCACTATCCCTTCTCTATAAATCCTTCACACATCATCGCCTAATTATTTATCACGCCCGCTTCATCAGACTATTCGACACACATAATCTTGACACTCGATCCCATCAGGTACATTGTCCTTTATATTCCCTCCTCATCCCACTGTATATTATTCATTATCTTTTACGGTCTCGCTTGCCAAAACATTGAATTCCCTTCCACCCTATGTCAGAGACTGTCAAACTATAACATCCCTTCAAAAAACAAATTAAAGAATTATTTAATAACAAACTAACTTATACACCTCACTGATAGTATTCTTTTAACAATTAATACATTTAATTATCTATGAAAATAATATTAAGATTAACAAATATTTTCTTTTGTTTTGTTTTAAATATTGTACAAACGTAAAATTAGTTTTCTATATCTCATCATTTTTCTTTGTTTTATATACACATTAGACAAGGACAATTTAATGTGTCTTGATTGTATACATTTTATTATTAGCTTTAGTCTTAATTTTAACTGATATTAACTAGTTGCATTATAGATCATAATATAATAGATATTAATTTTTTGATCAAATTTTTATTTAGTATTTAATATTAGAGTTCATTGTGATTGTTATATTCTGATGTAATATATGTTTGCCCTGGTGAGTGGAAGAGAAGGCCACATGACCTTAACTCCACCAGGCTAAATAAATAAATCTCTCTCTAAGAGCGTAATTTCTGACGACCTAAGAGTAGGTCATCGAGTCCTTTGACTTGGCTGGGAGTCTATGACGCTAACTCCAAACTACACAGTTCCATCGGCCGTTTCCCGATCTGCTGGCCGGAGAGTGTCTCGCCACCGTTGTAAAACCAGGGTGGAGCGAACGTGTAGTCAACAGTGAACTGAAAATACGACAGTTGCTCATCTCCTGGCGACCTCAGAGTTGGTCCACGAGTACGCCAGAGTTAGTCGGGAATGACAAGTTGATCCATCCACCATATCCACCGTCCGTCCTCGCGTACGTGTCCTGCCGCTGTTGTGAATCCAGAGCGGAGCCGGCCTTAATTATCATTGACCTATTATTATACCAGGCCGATCAACTAGTAGCGACCCCAAATTGGTTTATGAGTCCATCGGACTTAGCCGGGAGGACAGACAATCCACCAACCATTCTCCTATCTGAACTCGGGGACGCGCCCTGCCGCTGTTGTGAGACCAGCGAAAAATGTGCCTAACCAAGCATGAAGAAGGCAGGGATAGAAAGACGAAGACAGACCATTGCATGAGATTGCAGTGGAACCCATTACCGGAAATGAGAAGCGCTGATGTTAGAACCGCTTACCGCAGAGTGTCGTAGACAATTTCGAAGACCGCTCTATATATAATCTAACATTGCTGTGGTCTCGAAGTAGCGTGCTGCCTTGTCACGCAGCGGGCCCGGGTTCGATCCCCGGTCGGGTCAGTTTTTCTGGGTGAGGTTATTATCGGGGTTTTTCCTCACCTGTAAGACAAATGTCAGGATAACTTTAAGGCCTTAACGGTCCCCGAAATCATATGGTCATCATCCTTATCATTATCATCCTTACCATATCATCATCACCATCATCCTTCACCGGTGTGGAAAGCAACGGGAAGCTACCACACCTACACAATTCCCTAGTAAAGCTGAAAGCATAGCATGAAAATGCTATGATTGCAGTGAAGGACTGCCTTCGGGCAGAATTACTATGGATGGTTCAGTAGAACAGAAAGTGAGATGATCTTAACTTCACCAGGATAAATAAGTTATCACCATCATAGTCCATTCACTAATTTAGGCAATTTGTTGACCTGTTTCGGCTCAATAGAAATGCCATCGAAAGCTCTTGAGTGGGCGTCCTGGTTTTCTTCTTCCTGCAGGTTGATAGCTTAACATTTGCTTGGAATAAGTAAGTACATACTAAATACTAGAGTTGATTACAAATAAAAAGGGAAGTATTTACCGTCGGGAACAGCACTGGATGTCATGAGGAAGTTGACACATGCAGCTCCGGTACCGTGACCCACAATGGTGACATTGGTGGGATCTCCTCCGAACACTGCTATGTTCTCCTGGAGCCAGTGTAAAGCTGCGATCTGATCCATCAGCCCGTAGTTTGAAGGTGATCGCAAGTAGGCGTCTGTATTCGCGTTAAGGAACCCTGAAAAAATAATGTTCAAATAAATAATAATGTTAACACTTTACATTTTAACTTCAATCTAGAATTGGTATGTATTAGGAACACTAGTTAGTGATTTCTATAAGTTTAATGCATTTCGAGATAAAACGTATACTCAAATATTTCAAAACCTTTTTCTTTTCAAAACTGAGCTTGCTCAAAATTTATAAACTTTAGTTACTGATTGATAATTGCAGAACTCTTTTATTTTTTATTTTTTTATTATTCCGGTTTTTACAATGTATATACATTTTTTCCGGTATCCATGTTCACAGTTAACTACACATCAGATGTCTATTCAATTTAACAAATGTGAAAATATCCCACAGAAATCGTTGTGTGAAAGTAGATATTTACGTCAAACAATTAAAAATATAAAATACAAGTGTTTTTTCCCCACCATGTAAATATTTAGAGATACAGGCATGTCCAGTTTGAAAAATATATCAGTATCTAGGCTTTAGGCACTCAAAGTGACATAACATTTGACCTGATATTATACTAAAATATTTTGCATTTAATGGTATAATTAATAACTGTTTTGTTTGGAAATTGATTAAAAATAATAAACAACTAACATATTTTCCTATTTTTAAAAAAATAACAATCTTGAACATAAAGTGAATTTTACTTAAAAAACACCAAATAATTTTACTTTAAAAATGCCAAGCAGAATCTGTTATAAATTCTTAACCTATATTTATTTAAACACATCTCCCTAGTGTCACATATTACACAATATATATGCTTTGAAGAAAATTTTGGGGAAGAATTGTTACATGTGTTTACATTTGACAGCGACTATTTAACTCATGCCCCAAAAGGGAGTCATTGACCAATCACATTTCAATGAATTTTGATTTACAACCAATCACAGTCTTTTCACCTCAATTTTATCAATTTAATATTATCACTTTAAAATCAAGCTCCTCCTTTTTAACATTCTGAATAGGTCAGACCATTATTTTGCAGTGACTGACTCTCTAAGAAATACGTTGAATATAACAATTTATCTATTCAGATGTAAGAATTCTAGAATGCATGTGGCTACCAGATTGTATATATAGCGCACGAATGTAACCAGATGGTGCTTGCGAGATATAATATAAAACATTTCTAGCAATTGATTATACAAAAAAAAAAAAAGAAACCACTGTTTGCACTTTCTTAAACGTATTATTTACCACAGATTAACGTCGCAGAAAAATATAATTGACATATTTACATCATAGGACATCAGAAATTAATTATTAACCTGTAATATGATCTGGTTGCAGTGTTGAAGAAATGAAACATAACGTTTCCCATTTGTTTTCAAACTTCGCCGTTTACATTAAATATATAACCATTTAAAAATATATAACTATTTAAATAATGATTTGTGAGTAAACAGCTTAATTTTATTCGTTAAATAGTTCTAACAAATGCCACTTTTGATTTCCAAATTCTCTAGATAAATTCACTCCTCACTTCGTGAGTCGTCAATTTATCGATCATTTGGAAATCACTCGTGGCATTACTTATGATAATTTATTCTGTGTGGAAAATAATAATTATTATTAATTTGGTATTAAGTTGAATGGGTTGTGAAGAGGGATACATATACTTCTCATTTTAAATACTTCACATTATTACATATTTTGTGTGAACTAAGGGTACATACAAACATGTATTTTTGTGCATCTTAAACTATTCTGTCTGAACAAAATTTTAAATAATTGAAGTTACACCATTGCATACCTACATTGACGTATAACAGTCTAGTCTTCTGTAATAAGTAAGAAAGTGAAATTTTAACTAGAAATAGCGAATCTGCCCTAGTAGTTTTATTGCTGTACCCATACAATTTTGAATGCCTGATATGACTGAATTGTAACTTACAGTTAGATAAATATAATATATATATGTTTTAAACTATTTAGTAATATATGGTTTTTGCAGGACTATTTCACTAAATATCGTACAGGTGTTATTTCAAATAGTGAGTAAAATGTCCTGAAAATTTGATAGCCATATCCTAAATTGTTCATCAGAAAAAGTTCAATTTTTTTCATAAATTATTTAAATTGAATTGTTTAACATATATAAGAATATATATGTATTATAAAACTGAAATTCTTCTTAACTGAAGCAATTAATTTTAATAATTAATTATATTTTTATTGCGACCTACTTTTGCATCTCTTCACAACCGTCTCCCATTAAGAGATCGCACCTCTATCAGCCTTTCCTCCATATAGAAATAACTTCCTGGCACTATGTAACTCATAGGTTCACGGCCGCAAGGACTTAAACTCTGCATAATCCCTATCTAAAGATAATATTTTACAATCATTCACTGTATTATCTACTTCCCTCAAATCATGTTAGATCTAATTCTCCCACCTCATTCTTGGCCAACCTACTGGGCGCTTTCTCTCTGGTTTCTACTACGAGTTTCCAAGTCCCTCTTCCATTCCATATTCATACCACATATCCTGCCCATCGCAGTCTACGAGACTAAACTGTTCTTATTATATCTAATCTAATATACAAAAATGAGTCCACCGCTGTGGTCTCGAGGTAGCGTGCTGCCTTGTCACGAAGCGGGCCCGGGTTCGATCCCCGGTCGGGCAGTTTTTATCTGGGTGAGGTTTTTATCGAGGTTTTTCCTCACCTGTAAGACAAATGTCAGGAAAACTTCAAATGCCCAAACGATCCCCGAAATCATGTGGCCATCATCACCATCATCATCCTTATCATTATCATCATCCTTCACCGGTGTGGAGAGCAACGGGAAGCTACCACACCTACAATTCCCTAGTAAAGCTGCAAGCATAGCATAAAAATGCTATGATTGCAGTGAAGGACCTGCCCTCGGGAAGAATTACTATGGATGGATACAAAAATGAATGTTTGTTTGTTCGTACTTTATGCACGGCCATGCCGTTGATCCGATTGTGATGGGGCTTTTTGCAAACTGTTTAGGATATTCCCGGGATGAACATAGTCTATAAGAGAATTGTGATACTCAACTACAACCTTACAAATCGCCCTTCGTACTGGAAAGCGTGAAAAAAGTAGCTCTTTGGACGCTTAAATGCCTTACGCTGCTTAAACCATAACAAATACACAAAATTAATGTACACAGAATTGAATATCTCGAGAGCCTCTAGAAAAAAGTCCGCGACAGCATATGTTTATCTCTTACGGATAACTCACAATAACCATTTTTGTCTTTCATTGATGCCAAGAAGATCGAGACAAGTACGTAGATTCCTGTGCAAGCTTAGCAGCACATGGCGGGCATTCTTTTACGGATAACTCTCAATAACGAATTTTGTCTATTAGCTCATTTATGCCAAGAAGATCGAGATAAGTAGATTCCCGGGCAACACCGGGTAATCAGCACGGGGAATCTTAAAATAATTACGATATACATTTATAATTATTTTTCATTTTACTTATTCAACTAATCATAAGAAGTACATTAATTTTTGTCTTTCAGCTCATTTATGCCAAGAAGATCGGGATGAGTAGATTCCCGGGCAACGCCGGGTAAACAGCACAGGGTATCTAAAAATAATTACGATATAATTATTTTTCCATTTACTTATTCAACAAAACATAAAAGCACATTAATTTTCATTTATTTATGCGTAGCAGCGCACGCCGGGTATTAGCTAGTTTCCTATAAACATCATTTAGCTCACTGAGATATTAAATATAAAATTGGTACGTGGTAAGGCAATCATCCTCAACTAAATTATTAAACTTCATCAAATAGTTGTAATATGGAGGTCTTTCTGAAACAATGTTTCATCTTCTGCATTTTAACCGGTACTATGGAAACCGTAGGTTATTTACTGAATTTTAAAAGTGTTGATTTACGTATTTCGGTGTTGAGTAGTCTCCTGCATCCACCTGTCTGTTCGTCTGTCTTAGGTCAAAACATTTTTCTAAGAACTTTATTCTCAAATACTTGTAATCTTTTCTCCTCCCTTAAAGCAAGAGTCTATGTTTCACATCCATATAATGTAACTGGGAGAGTAACAATTTTATTATTTTTTTTCAGTTCATTGGTTTTATAATGTTTTTTACGAGTGGCTATATATTTAGTTTTACTGATGTTTACTTCCAGCCCAAATTTATTTACAGACCTAATTGGAGTTAAAAACATATTTTATTTTTGGAATATATATTTTTATTTGGTGCGATATTTGCTGGGAATAGGTAAGTTTCATTTAATAACGTGTGAAACGTTTTATTTTCACTACAATAGAGAAGTGGAGAGCGCGTGTATATGTGAAAGTAGACATCTGTTGGTAATTAGCATCCCAATATGCAGTTCCGAATCGAACCTTGCCAATTATTATGCAGCATTCTATATACAGAAACTGTCATCAATATTGTCTATTATTACCAACTGTAATAGTCTTTCTAGCAGCCCGAGGGACTTGTGTTTCTGTACCATTATAACAGCAATAGTACCAACCTCTTCCAGGAACAAGGTGTTACTAATGTATACATAAAATGTTTATGTAGCCAACCACAATAAATGAAAAAAAAATCAGATTGCTTCAGGGAATAATATCACTGTGGGATATTTTCCAAATGCTACCCTTCTGAATATGGGGAGGTTTTCCCTTTATTAGCTCGGAGTCAATGTGGTTACAATCTGTGGTTTTCATTTGTTATCAACAAAATCAGTTCGTACGATGGTAACACTGATTCGTTAAAAGAAACTGTTATTTATATGGGTTTAAACATAGAACATAGACAATTAAAAGAATAGAAGCAGGAGAAATGAAATATTTACAATTTGTGGCAGGATATAATTTAATGGATAAAAAAATCGAAGGGAAGATATTCGTAAAGAACTATAAATATTCATATTTGAAGAGAAAAATTATACGCTCAGACCGGGACTTGAACCCGGGACCCTTGGTTCTCTAGACAAAGTGCTATACCAACTGAGCTACCTGAGCAACTACCGATCTAAACGCAAATCTTTCTCTATATACATTGTAATTCCCATCCACCAAATGCTGCATTTGGTGGATGGGAATTACAATGTATATAGAGAAAGATTTGCGTTTAGATCGGTACTTGCTCAGGTAGCTCTTGGTAGAGCACTTGGTCTAGAGAACCAAGGGTCCCGGGTTCAAGTCCCGGTCTGAGCGTATAATTTTTCTCTTCAAATATGATTTATCCATCATTGAGATGTACGAAATCAATAATATAAATATTCAGTTTGACAGATAAAATAGAAAAGTATAGGAGACAATGGGATGAAGTTCTCTGCAGAATGGATACCAACAGAGCCTAGTGAAAGTCTGAACTATCAACCAAGAGGAGGAAAAAGATATAGGGGACGCCCACGAAAGAGATGGACACAGCAGCTATAACACTAGGAGCCGGAACGAACCAATAAAGTTCAATCCTTGTAGGAAGAAGAGACAGAATGAACGCGCATTTATTAACATTATGAGGCTCTTGTCATCCTAAATTATCTAAAAAACATGTTAAACGATATTTTTTATTCAATGCCCCAGATTGTTATTTCGATATTTCTTGTGTTCTCTCTTGGTATTGGTGTAATTGTAACTGACTTCTGAGGTTGGGGCGCCTGGAAGGCGGGGTTACGCTGCCCCGATGAAGTGATGGACGATGCTGATGATAGTGGTGCGGCAAGATAATCCTCACTCCTAATCTTAATCTAAGGCGAATATGATTGATGAAGCTTGTGATGGCTTTGATGTTTGAGCCTTAAAGTTTCTTGACATTTGTTTTATGGGTGTGGAAAAACTCCGAAAGAAACCTCACTCCGAAAAGTTATCTCGACTGAGAGTTGACTCGGGCCCGCTGCGTGTCAAGGCAGCACGATGCCTCGAGATCAGAGCTACATAAAACGGCGACTCTTTCAGGATATCCATCCATCCATAGTAATTCTGCCCGAAGGCAGGCCCTTCACTGCAATCATAGCATTTTCATGCTATGCTTGCAGCTTTACTAGGGAATTGTAGGTGTGGTAGCTTCCCGTTGCTTTCCACACCGGTAAAGGATGATGATGATGATGATGATGGTAATGATGATAATGATGGCCATATGATTTCGGGGACCGTTTGGGCCTTAAAGTTTTCCTGACATTTGTCTTACAGGCGAGGGAAAACCCCAATAAAAACCTCACCCAGAAAGACTGCCCCGACCGGGGATCGAACCCGGGCACACTGCGTGACAAGGAAGCATTGCCATTAGCCCTACCGTACATGAAATGCATATCCGCATACTCTTCGTTAGTGTAAGGTTCCATTGTAACTACAACACAGCACAAATGACACTCCTCAGACGAGACTGATACCTTTTGAGACTGTGTACTGTATCCGTCCTGTATGTTCTGCGTGTATGGTTTGATTACAACTCCACCTCTCGGCAATGTTCAGTTTTGTAAACAAAGAACATAGGACGGCTTCATGTACGCAAGGAGTAAACCGTACGATGTTACAAACAATGACGTCAGTGGTCGCTTGTAACCATACATTCGTAATTATCTCGCAAACGGCTCTTTTGCGTACCCATGTTTACTGGGACATTGTTGCTTCTATCATCGTGTACTTTCAACCATGTAAGTTTGCGCCATTCTTTTTGATACACCCTGTATATTGTGTAAGATTTAGATTACAAACATGTCCTGTGCTGTGGTATCAAAAGTAAATAAGAGTATTGTGATCTTGTTCCTGTGTGTTCTAATGCCACCCACTGCACTTTACGTGCTTCAGTTCCATGCTCGGCAGATAGATAGTGTTAATGTGCTCTATTTTCGATTTACGGACCACTTCGGCAGACCACTATACATAGATGAGTATTCTTGTATTATGTACAGAGAGGAGTGTAGGATGAGTGTATGATTATATTTGTGTAGTGTAAAGTGAATTGTGTGAGGCATGATGAAGAGAAGGGAGAAGCGAAAACCGGTGCCTGCATGTAGCCTACTTTTATCCAAAAGCACCAAGGGGGTCACCAGGCTTAAACATTCCCATCCGACAGACGAATCGATATTAAGAATACCATATGCTTTCTCAACATATGTCCTGTGGAGAAGTTTGGAATTTAATGCAGGAATCTGTTGCTCAATCTAGCGATCAAAAATTGCACACCGTCACCTCTCATGGCTCCGAGATTGAAACATTTACAACTAAATTGATTAAATTAATTTAACAATTAAAATTTTCAGCCCCGCGGGGTATCGAATCCATACTCGCTAGTCAGGAAGCAGGCATGCTAACACCTAAACTAGCACGGCGGACATCAGGTACCAATGTTGTGTTCAAATGTTAGAAATAGGCATTGCAAGACACATTCAAAGCACAACTTGAAAATAAATTATAATGTAGAATATATAATATATTAGACTACAATGTGAGGTTGGGAAGTGGTTTTTTACAGAAGCGAGGAAAATGTTTAAAACCGAGCGATAACGAAGTTTTTAATTTCCAAGATTCTGTAAAACACTTAACAAAACGTGCGTTGTACATTATTTTTTTGCGCGATGGTGTTTTCAAAATAGTAAACAATAGTAAAATAATATATTTCTTGGAAATATTTGCGTTCATTATAAACAACTGATTAACGTTAACATTCTGGTCAAATTTAATACGGTAAGTGCCGAAAATAATATATTTGACACTACAGCAGGCCGTGACATCAATCAGGCATAAAATAGCGGAAAGTACGAACTTTATTGTTTTATACTGTTTCAAATAAAGTTCAGTTCATTTAAAATACAGTGATTTGTTTCGTATAGCGTATATTAACACTATCTTCTGGATAAATTTGTATATATATTATATATATATATATAGCTATATACATTTTACGTTGTATACATAAAGGACAGTTTGTAATATTACAGTATAGTTATTTAGTTATTTATAGGTTGGCAACCCCGAAATTTAGAAAATTGAACTTTCAATCATGGTCGCCATTGCTGTAAGTAGGACAGAACGCACTATCGTGCAAAAAAGACTTTTTGAATATGACCCTAAATAACAAGGAATATTTATTTATTTAGTAGTGGAATTAAGGTCATGTGACTATCTCTTCCACTCACCAGGGCAAATTTGTTACGTTAATATAACGAAATGACAATAAATTTAGATACTGAACGGTTTTCGGCCAAACTGAACGATAATAATACAAATAAGATCTACAATATATTTGTTTTTTATCGATTTAACCAAGGCATATGATAGAATAAAAAATAGTCATGGGAAACTTTAGACAATTCTAATATTACCAAAAAATTAACAGAAGCTATAAAAGTATTATACAAAGGGTCTATTTCGAAAATAAAAATTGGAATATACCCCAACTGGACATAGGGACCAAGGAAGACCAAAACATCGGTGGAAAGATCAAGACCATCTTCGCTAGGTTTACCGTACAGGCCACACGGCCTAAAACGAATTTCTTCATGATGATGATGAAAATTGGAAATCATATAACAGGGATTTACTATTAAAAAAGGTTTAAGGCAAAGTTGCAGTTGATCTCCAACTCTATTCAAAATTTATCTCGAAAGAGTTCTAAGAGACTGGAGGAAAAATGTCAAAAAATGTGGCATACCAACCAAAAATCACATGCACTATTCACTAAATTTTGCAGATGACCAGGTATTAATAGCACAAAGACCACGATGACAGAGAGTATAGGAGAGAAATGGAAAATATAAATTTCAACAATGGAGAGAAAATAAAACCTAGTATTGATTGCACTTATTTAGGAACAAAATTAGACCATTCAGGCGATAACACAGTGGAATTAAAAATAGAATCGCACAAACAAAACAAGCAATAAATTGCTTTAAACTCTGTTTGGCGGAGCAAAAATATTACACATAGAAAATTACAAATATATCAAACCATAATTCAGAGCATTTTAACATATGGTACTGAAGTCTGGCAAATCCTACAGGTAAATGAAAATAATTTTAAGAACAGAAATGGATGTTTTAAGATGATCAGCTGGAAAATCTAGAATGGATAGAATACGAAATAAAGAAGTAAGGGAAATTATGGGTGTACAAGAGGAGCCGGACATCATAGACATTATAGAAAATAAAATATTATAGTGATATGGCCATGTCAAAAGAATGCCAGAGCAAAGATTGCCTAAAATTGTTAAGGAATAGATCCCAATAGAAAGGAGGAAGAGAGGAAGACCGAAGAAAACTTGGATAGAAGGGGTACAAGCAGCTATAAATATCAGAGGATTGGAGGAAGATGGACAGAGAGGAATGGCGTTTGGTTTCCGGAAGGTGGTTGCAGCTGTCATGATACCGGATGATGATGATGATGATGATGATGAGTAGTAACACAATATAGTTACTGATAATTCTTTCCATAGTAATTGTGCCCGAGAGCCGGTGTTTCACTGCAATCATAGCATTTTCATGCTATGTTTTGCAGCTTTACTAGGGAACTGTACGTGTGGTAGCTTCCCGTTGCATTCCACACCGGTGAAGGATGATGATGAGATGATAAGGACGATAATGATGATGATGGCCATATGATTTCGGGGACCGTTTGGGTCTTAAAGTTTTGCTGACATTTGTCTTACAGGTGAGGAAAAACCTCGATAATAACGTCACCCAGAAAAACTGCCCCGACCGGGGATCGAACCCGGGCCCACTGCGTGACAAGGCAGCACGCTACCTCGAGACCACAGCGGTGGACTAATGATAATTAAAACAAATAATATAATATACAGAAAAGAAGAAAAGCTAATGTCTGCCATACACAAAAATATAAAGTTCATCACGCAGAACTGCCTAAGCAAGAAAATTCCTCAGCAATTCGAATTTAACGGACCTGTTTTGCTGGTTTGAGGAATACACATTTCTCGTTAAATTGGAGGAACTGAATTAGTGATCCCAAGGTATTTAAAAGTATCGGACCCAGTGAAAATCAATCATGCATAAACAAAGTTATAACCTGCTGGCTAATGCCCGGGGTGCGTTCCTACGCCTAAATAAATGAAAATTAATGTGCTTTTATGTTTAATTGAATAAGTGATAGGAAAAATAATTATACATTTAAATTTTTTAGATACCCCGTGCTAATTACCCGGCGTTGCCCTGGAATGTAATCACCCCGATCTTCTTGGTATAAATAAGCTGAAAGACAAAATTCGTTATTTTGAGTTATCCGTAAAATAATTCCCGCCATGTGCTGCTATGCTTGCACAGGAATGTACGTACTAGTCTCGATCTTCTTGGCATCAATGAAAGACAAAAATTGTTATTGTGAGTTAGCCGTAAAAGATAAACATATGCTGTCACAGACTTTTTTGTAGAGTTTTTTGAGATATTCAATTCTGTGTACATTAATTTTGCGTATTTTTTTATGCTTTAGGCAGCATAAACCATTTAAGCGTCCAAAGAGCTAATTTTTTCATGTTTTCCACTACAAAGGGCGATTTCTAAAGGTGTAAGAGTTGAATATCACAACTCTCTTATAGCCTACGTTAATCCCGGGAATCTCTTGAACATTTTTCCAAAAAGCCCCATCTCAATCGGATCAACGGTATGGCCGCGCATAAAGTACGAACAATCAAACAAAAAAACATAAATTCCTTTTTATATATTAGACTAGCAAATACCCGGCGTGCGCTGCTACGTAGAAAATTATTATAAATTTATATTTTTTAGATACCCCGTGCTGATTACCTGGCGTTCCCCCGAAATCTACTTATCCCGATCTTCTTGAGATAAATGAGCTGTAATACAAAAATGTATTTCATTTTTTGTTAAATAAGTAAAAGGAGAAATTTATATCGTAATTACTTTTAGATATCCCGTGCTATTTACTCGGCGTTGTCCAGGAATCTATTCTTCCCGATCTTCTTGGCATAAATGAGCTGAAAGACGAAAATTAATGTACTTCTTATGAATAGTTGAATAAGTAAAATGAAAAATAATTATAAATTTATATCGTAATTATTTTAAGATTTCCCGTACTGATTACCCGGTGTTGCCCGGGAATTTATTTATCTCGATCTTATTGACATAAATGAGCTAAAAGACAAAATTCGTTATCCGTAAAAGATTACCCGCCATGTGCTCCTAGGTTTGCACAGAGATGTACGTACTTGTCTCGATCTTCTTGGCATCAATGAAAGACAAAAATGGTTATTGTGAGTTATCCGTAAGAGATAAACATATGCTGTCGCGGACTATTTTGTACAGCGTTTTGAGATATTCAATTCCGTGTACATTAATTTTGCGTATTTTTTTATGGTTTAGGCAGCGTAAGGCATTTAAGCGTCCAAAGAGGTACTTTTCATGTTCTCCATTACAAAGAGAGATTTTAAGTGTGTAGGAGTTGGATATCACAACTGTCTTTTCATGTTCTCCATTACAAAGAGAGATTTTTAAGTGTGTAGGAGTTGGATATCACAACTGTCTTATAGCCTATGTTCATCCCAGGAATCTCCTGAACATTTTGCAAAAAGTCCCATCACAATCGGATCAACGGTATGGCCGCGCATAACTTACGAACAATCGAACAAACAAACATTAATTCATTTTTATATACAGTATTTGATTTGCATATTGTATAGTTGACTCAATTCTGGAAATGTGTGCTATTATGCATTGCAGAAACTCTTGATGTCCCAACTCCTTTAAAAAAACGTTAAACTGAAAATATATAAAACTATTATTCTACCAGTTATATTATATGGGTGCGAATTATGGACTCTTACTTTAAGGAAGGAAAGGAGATTACAAGTATTTGAGAATAAAACACTTAGGGAAATTTTTGGACCAAAGAGAGATGAACAAACAGGTGAATGGAGAAGGGTACATAATAATGAACTACATGGTCTTTATAGGAAGCCAGATATAATAAGAACAGTTAAGTCTCGTAGACTGCGATGGGTAGGACATGTTGCACGTATGGGGAATGAAAGACTTGCATGGAAGCTTCGTGTAGGAAAGCCAGAGGGAAAACGCCCAGTTGGAAGACCAAGAATGAGGTGGGAGAATAACATTAACTATGATTTAAGGGAAGTAGATTATACAGGGAATGATTGGAAAGCATTATCTCAGGATAGGGATGTATGGAGAGTTTATGTCCGCGTGGCCATGAACCTACGGGTTCGATAGTGCCAGTGAGTAAGTAAGTAAGTATATTGTATAGTTTGATACAAATTTAAATAACATCTACCGACTCATTTTTCCGCTACTTTATTAAAATTATTAAATAAATGAAAATAATGTATCTAATAGGAAACACAGTCAATTTAAAGATTAATTAAATTGTATGGTATAAATTGCTACGAATAAAACATGATGGTTGCTATTTGTAATTTCGGGTTTCAAGTAAATCCACATTTTTAACTGTCGGATTGTCCTAATATTTGGAGCATACCTTCCTCGTTTCATTGTAATAGCATTGCCCGGGAATCTACGCATCCCGATGTACTTGGCATAAATGAGCTGAAAAACAATTTTTTTTAGTTATCCATGAAAGAATTCCCGCCTTACGCTTCTATCTTGCCCGGAAATCTACTTATTCCGATCTTCCTGGTATCAATGAAAGACAAAAATGGTTATTGTGAGTTATCCTTAAAAGATAAACATATGCTGTCGCGAACTTTTCTGTAAAGCTTTTTGAGATATTCAATTTTGTGTATTTGTTATGGTTTAGGCAGAGTAAGCCATTTATCTTACAAAAAGCGACATTTTTTTTTTTTTTTCACGTTTTTTCACCACAGATGGTGATTTTTAAGGGTTAAGGGCTTGAGCATTAAAACTCTCTTATAACCTATAACCTTCCCGGGAAAATCCTGAACATTTTGCAAAAAGCCCCATGACAATCGGATGAATGATATGGCAGCACATGCTCGCCCGGGAATATACTTATTCCGATCTCCTTGGCATCAATGAAAGACAAAAATGGCTATTGTGTGTTATCTGTAAATGATAAACATATGCTATCGCGGACTTTTTCGTAGATGTTTTTGAGATATTCAATTCTGTGTACATTAATTTTGTGTATTTGTTATGGATTAGGCAGTGTAAGCCATTTAAGGGTAAAAAAGGTACTTTTTCACGTTTTTCACTACAAAGGGTGTTTTTTAAGGGTGTAGGAGTTGAGTATCTGAACTCTCTTATACCCTATGTTCATCTCGGGTATCTCCTGAAGATTTTGCAAAAAACCCACCACATTCGGATCAACGGTATGGGCGCGCATAAAGTACGAACAAACAAATATTTTTATATTTTATATATATATATATATATAATATATATATATATATACATATGACATGATAAGAAAAATAAATGCTCGGACGGGACTTGAACCCGGACCTCTAGAGATATATATATATATATTATAAATTAATGCATGTGTGTATAGCCCGCGCACTCTAAACTGACGGGTCTGTGGCGTCATTGCTGTATTGGAGAAACAAGAGGTGTATTGGTAGGTATACTATAATAATAATAATAATAATAATAATAATAATAATAATAATAAATAATAATAAAAACTTCTTTATTTATTCTGGCAGAGTTAAGGCCATAAGGCCCTCTCTTCCACTCAACCAGCACAAATACAAATAAATATTCGACAAATATAGATATACACTATACTAATTATAAACAGTTAAAGATACAATAAATGTAGCAATGTAAATGTCATGTACAAACTACATTTTATAGGGTAATAACAATAATGATACGATAATAATAATAAATAATATAATAATAATAATAATAATAATAATATAAATATGATACATTATACGGGAAACACCAATTAATATATACAGGGTGGACCGCTCGAATGGACCTAATTTCAATTGCTTGTTACTGGCAAACGGTTGAAGATAGAAACTTAAAACAACGTTCATAGTACAGAAAAACTCACCAAGTTTCGAATCCTGTCGGTAGATGGCACAAAGATACGTTTCTCGTTCTTAGATTTAATTGTTTGTGAAAATGGCGACTCCGCAGATGAAAGCGCAAGCTGGACCTAATTTCAATTGCTTGTTACTGGCAAACGGTTGAAGATAGAAACTTAAAACAACGTTCATAGTACAGAAAAACTCACCAAGTTTCGAATCCTGTCGGTAGATGGCACAAAGATACGTTTCTCGTTCTTAGATTTAATTGTTTGTGAAAATGGCGACTCCGCGATGAAAGCGCAAGCTGTTTTGTGGTATGCGGAGTTTAAATCAATCATTAGAGTTCAAAGGGAGTTCCGGCGTGTGTTTAACCGTGATGCTCCAACTGCTAGAAGCATAAAGAAGTGGCGTGATACATTATTAGCTACAGGATCTGTGTTGAAGAAGCATGGTGGTGGTCGCAGAGCATCCGATGAAATGGTAGCAAATGTTCAAGCCGCATTTGAGCGAAGCCCCCGGAAGTCATTAAGAAGAGCTTCGCGGGAACTTCAAATACCAAAATCGACATTACAACGGATTGTCCACAAACGCCTCAAACTGCACGCATATAAAGTGCAGTTAGTGCAACGTCTGGAGCCGAATGACATGCCGAAACGAGTGGAATTCGCCAATACGATGCTGGACCGTCTCGGCGCTGATCCTGACTTCATGACCAAGATTTTTCTTCTCGGACGAAGCCACTTTCCATTTGTCAGGCAAGGTAAAACCGGCATAATGTGCGGATCTGGGGATCGGAGAATCCTCACGCTATTCAAGAGCATGTTCGTGATAGTCCGAAGATGAATGTTTGGTGCAGTTTGTCACATAATAAGGTCATTGACCGTTTTTCTTCGCCGAGAAAACTGTTCGTGGTACCACATATCTTGACATGCTGGAGCAGTTCTTCTTTCCACAAATTGAACAACTGCAGCCTAACATCGTTTTCCAGCAAGATGGTGCTCCTCCCCACTGGTCCAATGAAGTTCGTACGACTTTGGGACAACATTTTCCCTGGCCGTTGGATTGGTAGGGGAGGACCAATCGCGTGGCCCCCGAGATCTCCCGATTTAACACACACTGGATTTCTTTCTCTGGGGCTATGTCAAAGATAAAGTTTACACACCACCCCAGTCAAAGACCTTCGTGATCTTCGTGAGCGCATCATAGAGGCTATTGAGAACATTCCAGAAGACATACTCCAACGTACTTGGCAAGAAATTGTTCATCGCTTTGATATCGTCACAGTGACTGCTGGGGCTCATATAGAGATGTGGTGATCTGGATATCAAAACTTGGTGAGTTTTTTCTGTAATATGAACGTTGTTTTAAGTTTCTATCTTCAACCGTTTGCCAGTAACAAGCAATTGAAATTAGGTCCATTCGAGCGGTCCACCCTGTACATCTTACACTGGATAATAATGAAGTCTAGTTTAGAGCAAATATAAATTTAGATTTCTTTTAAAGATGCCAATGTCCGGCAGCCCCTTATTTCTTGTGGTAGGGAAATCCAGTTGCGAGAAGTGGAGATGGTATATTGACATGGAGTGATGTGATGTCCTATGTTGCGGTATATTAAGTAAGAGACTATGTTGTGATCTTGTGTTTAAGTTATGGTTTGAGGATAGATACTGGAAACGGGATGATAAATAATTGGGAATCGAGGTATATAGGATCTTAAATAGGAGAATTAGACAGTGCGATTTTCTTCTCTCTTTTAGATGTAGCCATGAAAATTCGTGGAATAATGGAGAAATGTGATCGTATTTCGAACATAGTCCCGCGCCGTAGCCGAGCGGTTAAGGTAGGAAGCCTTGGCGCAGAGCTACGGGACTTGCGCTGGTTCGAGTCTCCATGGGGGAAGACATTTTCTCATGGTATTTCGGCCAGATGGGACCGGTGCCCACCCAGCATCGTGAGGCAATTGGGTAGCTACAATAAGTAGCGGCTCCAGGTTGAGGAACCAGCTATAACGGCTGGGGGACTCGACATGCTAACCACATGTCATCCCTACACTGGCTGTTGATCATCTACCTCTGTGATTGACACATGTGGATGTGAAGGGCCAGCAGCCGGCTGGTAAAAGGGCAACCGCTGAAAAAGTGGAAAGACCCTCAATCGGAATCAATCGGAATTTTCGAACATTAAATATGAATCTGATACACATATTATGGACGCGCTGCAGTTTGTCCGACAATCCGTCACTTATGTCAGTTAGTAGAACGTCACAGTAGTCAAAATGCGGCATCACTAAAGTTTGGATTAAAATTCTTTTAAGAGTTGTAGGAAGAAAATGTTTAAGTCGCTTTAGGGAATGCATTATGGAGAAGATCATTTTAGATGTTTGTTTTACTTGCTCATGCCATTTTAAATTAGAATCTAAGTAAAATCCCAAGTTTTTAACGACGTCGGTATAAGGAATTTGTTCATTATCTAAGAGAACATACCTTCATATTGCCATGTGTTTTCATGAGGTGTAATAGCCTTGGATTGTCCGATAATTATTGCTTGCGTTTGTTTACATTTAGTTTCAGCCCATATTGTCTGGCCCATTTTAAGAGATATATGCATGAGGTCAGTGTTTACTTTGTCAATAATATTCAATTATTTCGGTCAGGCCTAAAGGTGTGTGTCATCTAAATATAGGTCGTGTCGGCGTAAAAAAAGGTGATGCTTGCAGTTTTGTAGTTTCTTGGTCACGTCATTAATATAAATCGAGAAGAGAATAGGAGCGAGGACGCCGCCTTGAGGTACTCCTTTCCTCACCAAGCGCCAGTAAAAAATGCGATTTAATTACCCTAACATTAGTGCTGGACGATTAGTGAGGGAAGGGATGCAAGCCGGCAATCAAGGCAGTTTTCCCGACAGATGTAGTGTCTTTAAGTGCTCGAGTAGTCATTAAAGTCTATATCGACTGAGTCAAAGGCTTTGCATGTAGTCGATTTAGTACTATTGCCGGGAGTTTGCTTTTGGTCCCTTGAGGTCTCTTATGTCCGATACTACCAATTTTCAAAATAGTGCAGTAGGCCTACTTGTGTGATGTCCTGTTCTAAAACCAGACTGATGTTCATCAAGTAAGTCATGTGTGGTGAGGTAGTCTGTTAACTGTGAGTGTATTACTACTGACTGACTTAAATATATCGATTCATCTGTTATTAGCGAAGAGGTATTTTAAGTGTGAATTTGTACACAGAAGTAATTCTAAGTTCAACTAAACTTGTAACTGACTGCAAAATTATCGCGTGTAGCATTATTTTCTATTTTAAGTAGATTCATGTATTGTAATATTGAATATTTACAAATGCATCAACATCAAATGCACCACAAATGTTTGTTTCCGCTGATATGGACGTCTTGCAGAGTCGACCCTGGGGTAGAAATAGACCACTTTGTGAATGACGTGTATATAGGTTAAATTTTAAAAATAGTATTTAATATCTCAATCGTGTTCATTGTAGGCCCTTCGAGAACATGTTCCATTTTCAGTTGATAAAGATGGACTTATTTAATATCAAATAAAGAATTATGATATAAGACTGACAAGCACCCACTGAAAAACAAATTAAAGGAAGAGATTCGTTAAATTGAACATAGGCCTACTCTAGCTGCCTCAAAGGATGCGTGGCTAGCGCCAAAGGCTGTCCCGACTGGGATCCCAGATTCAAATCCTCGCGGTTTCGAAGGGGAATTGATGATGGGCACTTCTGGATTGTTTTTCCCTTCTCGGGGTTTCCCCGTTTCTCGATTTTCATACCACCAACACTCGTCACTCCTCATTTTCCCACCCCTGTCATGTCATTTAATATTCATTAACTCATTTCATATTACCCTCCACCTCATTCAATCTTAGGTAAAAATAGTGTGGTTAGATTTCATGTATTTAAAATGTGTGGTTGTGGTGATCTAATGAGATACACCCATGTACCTCCTCCTAACTTCGAGCCTGAGTGTTCAACTTATGACAAAATTGGACCAAGGTGAAGAGTTATAACCCCTCTTCATGGACCTGATCCCAGCCCAAATAAAATGGTGGTATCAGTCACGTCCATGTGTCCAAACCAGGAACATCTCAGCAGACTATATAACTCAGTACAGTATATTTTTTTCATTCTATAGATGTAAGAAACGCAATACATCTTTCAAGTCGCAATTTCACTCTCAGTCTAAATAAGACTACTGGTCGCCCAGCGGTCGGAATTCGACAATTCATTAAATTTTATGCATTAATTTTCATTAATTTTAAAAATACGAACGATAGGAAATATGTGGTATAGTTTGGCTAAGTCATATTTAAAAAAGCGTCATTTGACATTTGTATATTATTTATACTATTTAAATTTGCATTTCGCCTATTATTATGAGTACGGGGATACATATCCCTTCTTCTTTGTCTCTCACTCCAACCCGTCAATGTTCTATGTCGAGGCGTAACGGAAGTAGGTGCGAATATGTAGATATAAAAAAATGTAATGAAGTTACAGACAAAGATTAGACATGGTTTAATTTAAATTTAGATAATAAAATGTACTCACTCTTTTTAAATCACTAATATAATAAACCACTAATAATAAATACGCGAGAGTAAGTCAATTCACATTGCTGCTGCACAATTTTCTTTTTGCAACAATGCACTTTCAGTATGAACGTAAACAAATGAATGAGTAATACACATAATTTCCTTAGAGACAATTTATTTTATTTTGTTTAATTTAATTGTTTTGTAACACATATTACACATTAATTTTATTTTTCTGCACTCCTTCTGTATAATTATGAACTTTAATTATGCCAAATGTCACACACCTCCGTGCGCGCAAACTACTTAAAAAGGGATACAAAGTTTTTTCTTCACGTATTATTATACAGATAACATAGAATTAAACATACTGTATGGAAACCACGAAACGTCATAAAATCCGAGAGTGGATAACTGTTAGACAATAAGAAGTAATGTAAGAACGAAGTTGTTCAACATTGAGTGTGACTAGCAAACACTGAACAAAGTGATATTGGTAAGTTGTAAACCGTACTGTATATGGATGGATACTGCCTTCTCCTTGGATACAAAGATATGTGAAATATTCTATCTCTATCTTCGGTTTTTACAGCTGCTGCCGTCTTCCCGTGCCAAACCTCCAAAGCCTACGGTCTTGGGCATCTTCGATGCTTAGCCCTCTAGCTTGCATTACTGTCTTCATGTTTTCCTTCCATGTTAACCTTGGTCTCCCTCTTTTATTCTTTCTGTTCGGATGCCATTCATATAGTTGCTTCGGCCATCGCTCATCTTCCATTCTTAAGACATGTCCTAACCACTTTAATTCCTTCTCCTCAATTCTTTCAATTATGCTTTCTTCTGCTTCCATTATGTTTCTAATTTCCTTATTTGTGACATGTTCTAATCTAGACTTTCTGGCACTTCTCCGTAAATAATCCATTTCTAGAGCTATTAGTCTATTCTTGTAGTACTTATTGATTGTCCATACCTCACTTCCATACATTGCAACAGATTCGACCAATGTTTTACCAATATATTTTTTTGTGTCCTTCCAAATATGCTTATCCCACCATATGGAATTTAACGATGATATTATTTTGCTATTCAATTCAATTCTATGTTTTATGTTCTCTTTGCCTATACCTTCAATGCTATCCATAATTATTCCCAAATATTTAGTTTGTTTCACTTGCTTTATTTGGATTCCTTCTTCCAATATTAAATTTTCTCGTTCATTGCTATTTATTGCCAGATATTCTGTTTTTTGTAAATTTACTGTGAGACCCCATGATTCATATGTGTTTTTCAACCTTTTTATCGTGCATTCCATATCAAATTTGTCTTGCGCTAAAACCAGTTGATCATCGGCAAATTGTAATGTCAGCAAAAATCTGTTACCTATTGGGATCCCCATACCTTTGCAGCTTTGTTTCTATTTCATTAATATGGATTCTACATAAGTATTAAATAAAATTGGTGAAAGACTGCACCCTTGTTTCAATCCCTTTGTGGTTTTTATAGGATTATACATTATATTTCCAATTTTAACATAAGCGGAGTTATCTTTATAGATTTGTTTAATAATTTCTATTAGGTTTCTATCAATATTGTATTTCTCCAATACTTCCCATAATTTGTTCCTCGGAATTGAGTCATAAGCTTTCTCTAAATCTATCATTGTCAAATGGGTTTCTTCTCCAACTGCAGTCCGTTTTTCAATTAACTGTTGTATTGCAAATATATTGTCAACACATGACCTTCCTGGTCTGAATCCATTTTGATCTTCTCCTAATTTGTCTTTAATATCTTTTTGTAACTTCATGTGAAATATTCAAAAAATAAAAACAAAAGACGATACAGGATGATACAATAGTAAATTATGATGCGAGGTTGGGAAGTGGTTTTACAGAATCGAGGAAAATGTTGAACCCATTGGAGACTTTTAACGAGTCTCCCTCGTGAGCAGGTAGAAAGTCCAAACAGCCCCACAACGAGGTAGACTCGTTGTTGTGTTATAATCCCCACCGTAAGAAGTTAGGTTTTTTTAGTGGTTTAAATTTTCGGTTCACCGTCAGTAAAATTTGTTGTTTGTTTATGTAAAGTAAATATGTATAGGCCTAGTGTAGTGTATAGTTTATTTTAGTTATTATTTACAGAATAGTAGACTATAGCTGTAGGCATTTATTACGGTAAAATATAAGTGAATATAAATTCAGTGTTTATTTGTTAAAATTCATAGTTGTAAATTTAATTTTTTTTTTTGCGATATGTCCGTAAATAGGACACAACGTATTGCTATTGAGAAACTAAGAGAAGTAGTGAATGAAATGTTATGGCACACTGATTGTAGTGAATTATCATGGAACGAAGATTCGAACGATGAAATAATATACAGTGACAACGTAACCGTGCATGCTACTGATGGTAGAAATATTAGGTGAGTTTCGTCCAGTTTTTATCTATAGTATTTTATAATTTACAGGTCGATATATAACTAAGATAATTAAAGAATATACGAAGAACTTTTCCTGATTTTATAATGTATAGGTCTATGCTTATTTATATTTCATATACAGTATTTATTTTTATTATGTACAGTATTATATTGCGTTAGTTATTTTTTTCGGTCTTGTTTAAACATATGATTTGTGTTTACTTTCAAGGCAATGTCCGAGAACTATTACAAAAAGATGGTTTTTGAAATGTTTGTCAACTTTCACAGCCTTGAAAATAACAAAACATAACGGTTTACAATGCACAAAAGAGGGTAGCAGGTAGGCCACATTCCTTTGCTATTCGTAAAAGTACAAGATACTAAAAGAAATTCAGGGGTAAACAAAATATCTGAAAACATAAGTCATAGAACACAGTATGTGTATTTTGTATTCTGATTTAAAGTCCAGCGAGCCGGAGTAGCGGTGAGGAGATTTAAATGGGTTCCCAGTGAATATGCTAGGCGCTTTAAACGTGTCTCCAATGGGTTAAAAACCGAGCGACAGCGAGGTTTTTAATTTCCGAAATTCTGTAAAACTCTTCACAAACGTGCGTTGTACATTATTTTTTGCGCGAAAGTGTTTTAAAAATAATAAATAATAGTAAAATAACAACATCTTTGTTGGAAATATTTGTGTTCATTATTAACAATTGACTAACGTTAACAGTGTAGGCAATGTTTATTAGTTGAAACTACAGGAGGCCTTGATATCAATTAGTGATAAAATGACGGCAAGAATGTATTTATTATTTTATATTGTTTCAAATAAAATTCAGTTAATTTAGAATGAAGTAATTTGTTTCGTATAATGTATGTTAACACTACCTTTTGGATATATTTTTGTACCGGTATATACATTGTATGCAGTATATATACTGTAGACGGCAGTGGTTTTACTTCCCACACGCGTTTTGTAATATGTAATATTGGAGTACAGTTATTTTATTACAGTATAGTTATTTAGTTTGGCAACTCGGAAATGTAGGAAGTTGAACTTTCAATCATGGTTGCCATTGCTGTAAGTATGACAAAACGCACTATCGCGCAAAAAAGGAAGTGGAGGAAAAATCCTTTTTTAATTTTATATCTGAAAACCAGGCGCAACTTAATATAGGCTATATATTTTTTGGGTCATTGTAGGCCAGAAATTGGTGGGTTATATTGGTCCTTTTTCTTCGTTTGTTTTGCTTATTGGTCCTTTTTGAACCTTTTTTATGTCTTACGTGTTTTCTTTTGTAATGTTACCTTCTTTGACTACATTTACACCATTTGTATAATTCAAGAATCTTCAGAGTCTGGTCTCAATTCTAACTTTATTTTAAAAACACTATAGGTTTTACTTTCCAAATGATTTTTCACATTGCAAACACTTTGTTCCGCGAGAAACTATTGAACTCTCACAAAATATCCTGTTATTTTTATCCAGTCTACTGATAGTCTGATATCCATTTCCTGGTTCGCCGAATTCATTGTATTTGAGAAAAAATATTTCATTCTAAATTCTCTAAGAACTTCCTTTTAATGAACATGAAATCCATTTTACAAACTATGTTGAATTAAAAAAAAACAATAAAGTATGAAAGAACAAGCATTTTCATTCATAATTGCTTTTTATTTTTGCAGTGTATGTTACATTTCACTGGGATGTTGTACTTTTTAAAGGGTTTCATTATATTCATTAAGATGCAGTTCAAACTTAAATAATTATATGAGCAAAACAAAAAATAAACTTTTTTGTATCAGAAAGAAAAAATATGTGATTCTGATAGTATTTTTTCTCCTGAATTAAAATATATCGGTTTTTTTCTATCACGCAAGGTTTCCGAGAGACAGGAAATTATAATTTCAAACACTTTAATATTTTCTACATTCGTAACTACACAATATTCGAACATTCGGACTCACCTAGAAAGTAAGAAATGACGATTTCCTGCAATACTTCGCCTGTTGGAGCATCCCTCTCGATGGTTCAACAATAATCGGCCAGCATATTAGGATTCCATTTGCCATTATAAATCTTTTCCATAGCTGAAATCTCCTGAGTTAGCTCATTTAGTTTTTATTTTAAAATGGACAAATGGACGAAAAAAGTTTATTAAGGGGGCTCATACACCATTACAGGTCAAAATTTTCAATTTTTTGTTTTTGGTCTCCTTTGAAAGAGCATACATTAAAGTACATGTTTCTGAAAATTTATGATGATATCTTCTGTTTTGTCGAGATATATAATGTTGAATGCCAATGTGCGCTCCAATCCCCAGTACTATATGTGTCCACTGGGTGCAACGTCGTGGTGTGGATATCGACAAGCCTAGGCAGAGGGTAGAGAAGCAGCATATAAACATCCACATCCAATACCAATGGCAGTTATGAATGCCATAAGACCTACCTTTAAAGACCTTTCAAAAACAGAACTTCTAAGAAGGTGCTTGAAGGGTCGCACTCAAAATTCAAACGAGTCCTATAATAATAAAGTGTGGACAATTTGCCCTGAAATAAGTAATGGTGGGAAAACAGTTGTCAAAATAGCAACAGCTGATGCTGCAGCAACATTCAATGATGGGGATACAAGCAGATTAAAAGTTTTAGAAGAGTTTGGAGTGAATGTAGGAAAATATGCCAAGGCTGCTTTCAGTCATCGTGATGTCCTGCACATAAAATCTGCTGATAAACGCCTACAATAATCCTCGAAGGAGTCCAGGAGAACTAGAAGACGACTGAGACTTGAGGAACTTGGCAGGAGAAGTGAAAAGGAGAGCACAACATATGCTGCAGGAGCTTTCTAATACAGACTGTAAGTAGAAACATGTGCAAACTTTAACATCGTTTTCCCAAAAGTTAAAATTTTAAGAACATAAAACGCAATAACTCGAAAAATAATGGTTCAATTTTCATGAAATTTTGCACACACACACACACTCATCTACGTAGTCTGTATCTGGCATACTAACATCATTGCAATCTTTTGAATATTAAGGTTAGGTAATGGGGAGTAAAAATTATTTTAAAAAATTATTAATAAAACATTTTTTTTTTGCTCTAAACCAATAAATCTGGGGCACATCTTAATAGTTCACAAGCTTTATTAGAGTGTTATATTTATTTTAAGAAAATGTTTATACTAGTCAGGCTATTAGTTTTTAAGTAATAATGTATGATATTATATATAAGAAACTGAAATTATGCAAATTTTATTTTCCTGCAATTACAAAAATATTGCTTCAAAAATAACAATTTTAATACCAAATGAAAGCCAATAGTGTATACTACCTATGTGCAAATTTTCATAATTGTATGTTTGATAGTCTTTTATATTGTAAAGTAATGATATGTGTGCATATGTACCTCGTGCTGGGTATATGAGCCCCCTTAAAAATAATTATTTAAATCCATGAATTGAAATTCCGAATATATATTTGAAAACACGATAAAAAACTACGTTAAGTACAACTATTGGTACTCATGAGACAAAAATCATGTTGACTAGTGTTATTTTTGTCCAGTCTACCGACAGCCTGATATCAGTTTCCTGGTTCGCGGAATTCGTTCTATTTGAGAAAAAAATATTTCATTCTAAATTCTCCAAGAACTTTCTTTTAATGAACACGAAATCCATTTTACAAACTATCTTGAATTAAAAAAATAATAAAGTATGAAAGAAGAAGCATTTTCAGTCATCCATTTTTTTATTTTAGCAATGTACGTTGCATTTCACTAGAATGTTGTAATTTTTAAACAGTTTTATTATATTCATTAAAATGCAGTTCAAAGTAAAATAATTATTTAATTTGTATTGCCCTTTTTCGTCCATTTTTCAGTATTTAGGTTTTTTAGAATATTTTTAGATCTTTTTAAAGGTCTCTTATAATCATTTTTATACTTATTGAACTTCCGAGCATTAATAATAACCTAAAGAGTAATTTAAAATTAATTTCAAAACGTCTGTAGTAACTACTCCATCCATCCATAGTAATTCTGCCCGAAGGCAGGTCCTTCACTGCATTCATAGCATTTTCATGCTATACTTGCAGCTTTACTAGGGATTTGTAGGTGTGGTAGCTTCCCGTTGCTTTCACACACCGGTGAAGGATGATAATAATGATAATGATAAGGATGATGATGATGGCCATATGATTTCGGGGACCGTTAGGGCCTTAAAGTTTTCCTGACATTTGTCTTACAGGTGAGGAAAAACCCCGATAAAAACCTCGCCCAGAAAAACTGCCCCGACCGGGGATCGAACCCGGGCCCGCTCCGTGACAAGGCAGAACTACTCCATATATATATATAAGACTTAACTCAAATGAGGTATAAGCTATTAAAAGAATGCATCACCAAATATGGTGTAACAAATGTGTGGACAATTGACGGAGCAATACATGTTAAAGAAGGAGATAACAAACGCATCATTCTCCGGGCCTCAGAAATATAATTAGTGCAAACACGGCCAGTGAATAACCGACAGTTATCACTTTAAACATTTTATTAATAGTACATAAAATTAAGATATTCTTAGTGACGTGATACCAAGTTTAGTTTGTAAGTTCGTTGAAATATTTTACGACCATTTTTCGTTTAAATGATGATTTTCCTTTGACAGTCTTTGACAGGCTACAGGACAATAACTTTCCCACTCCCCTTCTCGACCCCACTACTTCAAGGAATGCTTTAGAAATAGCTTTGTCCACATACCCTAATTCCTTGCAGGTAGCCCATTTCAATGCTCAGAGTATTACTGCACATATAGATGAGATCAGAACTATTTTCTTCTCTTTAAATATTCATGCTCTTCTCATATCTGAAACGTGGCTAAATCCCACCATTACCTCTTCTTTAATTGACATGGATGGTTATACTTTTCTTAGACACGATCGTGCTTACAGTCGCGGGGGCGGTATTGGAGCCTTCGTTAGAACAGACCTTACTCCTAAAATTGTGTATCTATCTAATAACGAACCATCTGCCGAAATTATGTTCATAGAAATATTTGTCAGTTTCAAAAAATGTCTTCTCTGTGTAGTATACCAACCTCCTAAAATAAAAGCCATCGCTGAAATTGAGTCCACTTTACAAAACGCGCGAATACAATATGAACACGTTATCGTTATGGGCGACTTTAATATAAATATACTAGACACTGATAACAGACATACACAACAACTGATGGCTACGTTCCAGGCTTGTGATATGACACTCCTACCCCTACGACCTACACATCACACTCATCACTCTGAGACGTTACTTGACTTAATTGCAACTAATAATCCAGACAGAGTACTTACTCACGGGCAACTGCCAGCCCCGGGAATATCAGCACATGATATTATATTCTTAGCATATTCACTGCAGTGCCCTAAACCGACTCGAAAGACTATTACGTATAGAGACTTAAAACATATAGACAATGCAACCCTAATTGAAGAAGCTATGCAGATGCCGTGGCATTCAATATGGACGCTGCATTCTGTAGATGAAAAAGATGAGACACTAAATGACTTTATACTACAATTATACAACAGACATGCCCCACCAAAAACTAAACTCGTGAAACGACGCCCTGCACCCTGGATGACTCTTTCAATTCGTAACTTGATGACTGATAGAGACGCAGCACATAAGAAATATAGACTCAACAAAACAGACACAAGTCTCACTCAATATAAACAGTTACGTAACAAGACAAATCAAGCTATAAGAAACGCCAAACTTAGACATTTATACAACCTAACAAATACCAATACTTCAGAAATCTGGAAAAACTTGAATAGAATGGGAATTGGGAGAAAAGACACACAGGTAGACAAATTACCTGTTTCCCTGGACACACTCAATAATCACTTCACAGGTATAACTACTACTCCAAAGGATAAAGAACAAACAATAAATGAATTATCACTGACAAATCAACCCGACAGAGAACATTTCCACTTCTCATATGTTACAGACTACGACGTAAAGAAAGCCATCATGCGAATAAAAACCAAAGCAGAAGGAACTGACCGTATAAATATTACTTTACTGAATAAAATAATCGAAGCTATACTACCTACTATAACTCATATTTTTAACTCCTCACTACAAACTTCTACATATCCCTCATTGTGGAAACAAGCCCTCGTACGTCCACTGCCTAAAGTTAAAACGCCCTCAACCCCGAACGACTTTCGACCCATTAGCATTTTACCTACTCTTTCAAAAGCTCTGGAACGATTAGTCCATAAACAACTGACTGAATACCTAAATGATTACAACCTTCTAGATCAATTTCAGTCAGGCTTCAGGACAGGACACAATACAAATACTGCTCTACTAAATATTTGCGAAGACATACGCGAAGCTGCTGATAATCGAAAACTTACCATTCTTACATTACTGGACTTTAGTAAAGCATTCGACACGGTAGACTTGGACTTATTGTTGCATAAACTTAAAAACCTCTTACTCTCTGATAGTGCCACGAAATGGTTCAATTCCTACCTTCATGAGCGCCAGCAATCTGTTATAGGAAATCATACATTATGGTTCTTCTTGGTCCTTCCGTAAAGCTGGGGTTCCACAGGGTTCGGTACTTGGACCTTTGCTTTTTTCAATCTACATAAATGACATATCTAACTCCCTAAAGCATTGCAAACATAATTTATTTGCAGACGACATGCAAATCTACATCCACACAGACAAATATTCACTAAATGACGCTGTTGCCAAAATTAACGAGGATCTTGACTCACTAATGACTTGGACAGTTAAATATGGACTGCAATTAAATCCTACAAAGTCACAATCAATCATTATGGGTCATCAGAGACTATTATCTACAATTAACCTAAACACAGTTTCGCATGTGTCACTAAACGGAGTTCAAATCCCTTATAGTGAGACAGTAAAAATTCTAGGAGTATTTATTGACAAAAACTTAAATTGGAATACACAAATAAACCATACATGCAAAACAGTCTTCTCAATAATACATTCATTAAATCGTGTACGAAATTGTTTGCCATTCGCCCTTAGGAAAATGTTAGTAGAAACACTTGCAATGCCCCATTTTGATTATTGTGACACTCTTTTTACAGACTTAAATATTATTTCCACTCAAAGACTTCAACGTGTTCATAATTCTTGCGCACGTTTTATTTGTGGTATTCGCAAATTTGACCATGTTTACACCGTCCCTGGAACAATTATCGTGGTTTCGTCTAAGAGATCGTAGAACTGTCCATTCCCTATCCCTTCTCTATAAAAATACTTCACACATCATCGCCTAATTATTTATCACACGCGCGCTTCATCAGACTATCCGACACACATAATCTTGACACTCGATCCCATCAGCACATTGTCCTTTATATCCCGCCTCATCACACTGTATATTATTCATTATCTTTTACGGTGTCACTTACCAAAACATGGAATTCCCTTCCACCCTATGTCAGAGACTGTCAAACTATAACATCCTTCAAAAACAAACTAAAGAATTATTTAATAACAAACTGACTTATACACCTCACTGATAGTATTCTTTTAGCAATATTAATATATTTAATTATTTATGTAAATAATATTAAGAATAACAAATATTTTTATTTGTTTTGTTTTAAATATTGTATAATCGTAAAATTAGTTTTCTATATCTCATTATTTTCCTGTTTTTTTATATACACTAGACAGGGACAATTTAATATGTCTTGCTTGTATACATTTTATTATTAGTTTTAGTCTTAATTTTAACTAATATTAACTGGTTGTATTATAGATCGTAATATGTATATTAGATATTATCTTTTGATCAAATTTTTTACTTAGTGTTTAATATTAGAGTTAATTAAGATTGTTATATTCTTATGTAATATATGTTTGTCCTGGTGAGTGGAAGAGAAGGCCACATGGCCTTAACTCCACCAGGCTAAATAAATCTTAAATAAAATAAATCTTAAATATATATATATAGGCTAATGCCCGGCGTGCGCTGCTACACCTAAATAAATGGTAATGTGTTTTTGCACTTAGTTGAATAAGTAAAAGGAAAAATAAGTATAAATTTACATCGTTATTATTTTTAGATACCCCGTGCTGATTACCCGGCGTTGCCCGGAAATATACGCATCCCGATGTACTTGGCATAAATGAGCTGAAAGACAAAATTCGTTATTTTTTAGATATCCATGAAACAGTACCCGCCGTGCGTTGCTATGCTTGCCCGGGAATCTACTTATCCTGATCTTCGTGTCATCAATGAAAGACAAAAATGGTTATTGTGAGTTATCCTTAAAAGATAAATATTTGCTGTCGCGGACATCTCTGTAGAGGTTTTTGAGATATTCAATTCTGTGTACAATAATGTTGTGTGTTTGTTATGGTTTGTAGGCAGCGTAAGCCATTTTACTTACAAAAGACGACATTTTTTTCACTACAGAAGATGATTTTTAAGGGTTAAGGACTTGAGGCATTTAAACATTTAAACATTGAAACTCTCTAGAACCTATAACCTTGCCCGGGAAAAACCCCATGACAAGGGATGAATGGTAATGGCAACACATGGTTGCCCGGAATCTACTTATCCCGATCCCCTTGGCATCAATGAACGACAAAAAATGTTTATTGCTTGTTATATGTAAAACTAAGCATATGCTGGCCGCGGACTTTCTTTGTAGAGTTTTCTTTTGAGATATTCAATTCTGTGTACATTAATTTTGTGGCATTTTATGGTTTAGGACACGCGTTACCTATTGAAGAGGAAAAAAAAAAGAGACTTTCTCGCGTTTTTTCACAATAGATATTTTTTAAGGTTGTACGAGTTGAGTACCTCAACTCTCTTATAGCCCTATGATCATCCGGAGAATCTCCTGAACATTTTGCAAAAAAGGTCCATCACAATCGGATCAACGGCATGGCCGCGCATAAAGTACGAACGAACGAACGAACAAACAGACAAACAAACAAACATTCATTTTTATATATTAATTATTTAGGCCCAGAAAATAATGATTGTGAATGTATTTTTAAATGTCTTTTGTAGTTTATGTGGAAATTTCATTAAACTGTAACTTTATTTTATATTTCTAACTAAACATTATAAAATTATTTTATTGAAATATTCTAAGAATAATGGAACTTAAATTTGTTTGACTGCGTAAATAACTATCTCTCCAATATAGTTGTGCTATGAAAATTGAAAATGGCCGACAATTACAGCGCAAATAAAGAGATCCACTTCTGAAAATTTAAAAATACATTCACAAATCATTATTTTTCGTACCTAAGCATTATTATTATTATAAAATTCTACAAACACCCCATTCAATGAAATTGCTTAAGAAAATTTCGGCTATTATACATTCCGATCGATATACATTACACATAATTAAAATATTTAACAAAAATAATATTCATTTATTACAGGAGCTAAAGTAACATTAAAATTTATCTACTTTTTCTACATTAATTACCATAAAGTAACAAAATTAAATCTAACAATACACTTAGTTTACATATATTTACATTGGGTCAAATTACTATTTGCAATTATTAACATTAGGTGTAGACAGTACTAACAGTTCACCTAAAAATATTTATATTCTAAGACGTTGCTTAAAATTATTCACTGAATTGTTCATTCAGAACGCTCGTGTGCGGAAGAAAATACTGTGATACGCTGAGACTTCTCTCCAGATGGAGGATCACAATATTTATCAAGTGTTTGCCTCAGGAATCGGGGAAATGTTATGGGACATTTTCTCCTCTTCTCTCACTGGGGGACCCCGATATTCTTCTGGTTTTTCCTTTTGAGTCGGACACAATGTTGTGGGACGTTTTATCCTCTTCTCCCAATGGAGGATCCCGACATTCTTCGGATTTTTTCCCCTCGGGAGTCGGGGAAAATGTTGTGGGACGTTTACTCCTCTTCTCCCACTGCAGGATCCCGATATTCATCGGATTTTTCGCTCGGGAGTCGGGGAGAATGTTGTGGGACGTTTACTCCTCTTCTCCCACTGCAGGATCCCGATATTCTTCGGATTTTTCGCTCGGGAGTCGGGGAAAATGTTGTGGGACGTTTACTCCTCTTCTCCCACTTGCAGGATCCCGATATTCTTCAGGTCTCTACCGCTCGGGAGTCGGGGAAAATGTGTGTGGACGTTTACTCCTCTTCTTCCCATTGCAGGATCCCGATATTCCTCGGATTTTTTCGCTCGGGAGTCGGGAAAATATTAGGGGACGTTTTATCATCCTTCTCCCATTGGGCAGGAATCCCGATATTATTCGGATTTGTTGCGCTCGGGAGTCGGGGAAACATATTGTGGGACGTTTTCTCCTCTTCTCCCCATTGGCGAATTCTGAAATTCTTCAGATTTGTCTCACCATAGGAGTCGGGGAAAATGTTGTGGGACGTTTTCTCCTCTTCTCCCACTGGAGGATCCCGATATTCTTCAGGTGCTACACCCTCGGGAGAGCGGAGGAGAAAATGTTGTGGGACGTTTTCTCCTCTTCTCCCACTGCGAGGATCCCGATATTCTTCAGGTGCTACCCTCGGGGAGTCGGGGAAAATGTTGTGGGACGTTTTCTCCTCTTCTACCATTGGCGAATTCTGAAATTCTTCAGATTTGTCTCTCGAGGAGTCGGGGAAAATGTTGTGGGACGTTTTCTCCTCTTCTCCCACTGGAGGGATCCCGATATTCTTCAGGTGCTACGCCTCGGGAGTCGGGGAAAAATGGTTTGTGGGACGTTTTCTCCTCCTTCTCCCACTGGAGGATCCCGATATTCTTCAGGTCACCAGGCTACCCTCGGGGAGTCGGGGGAAAATGTTGTGGGACGTTTTCTCCTCTTCTCCCACTGGGAGGAAATCCCGATATTCTTCAGATTTTTCTTCTCGGGAGTCGGAGAAAATGTTGTGGGACGTTTCCTCCTCTTCTCCCACTGGTGGATCCCGATATTCTTCAGATGTTTCCCTCGGGAGTCGAGGAAAATGTTGTGGGGCGTTAACTCCTCTTCTCCCACTGGAGGTCCCGATATTCTTCAGGTTTTTCCCTCGGGAGTCGAGGAAAATGTTGTGGGACGTTTTCTCCTCTTCTGCCACTGGAGGATCCCGATATTCTTCAGAATTTTCTTTCGAGAGTCGGGGAAAATGTTGTAGGACGTTGTTTCCTTTTCTCCCACTGGAGGACCTCGATATGCTTCAGATTGTTCCCTCGGGAGTCGGGGAAAATGTTGTGGAACGTTTTCTCCTCTTCTCCCACTGGAGGATCCCGATATTCTTAAGATTTTTCCCTCGGGAGTCGAGGAAAATGTCGTGAGACGTTTCCTCCTCTTCCCCCACTGGAGGATCCCGATATTCTTCAGGTTTGTCCCTCGGTAGTCGGAGAAAATGTTGTGGGATGTTTTCTCCTCTTCTCCCACTGGAGGATTCCGAAATTCTTCAGGTGTTTCCCTCGGGAGTCGGGGAAAATGTTGTGGGACATTTTCTCCTATTCTCCCACTGGAGGAACCCGATATTCTTCAGGTTGTTACCTCTGGAGTCGGGGAAAATGTTGTGGGACGTTTTCTCCTCTTCTACGCACTAGAGGATCCCGAAATTCTTCAGATTTTTCTCGTCGGTAGTCGGGGAATATGTTGCGGGATGTTTTCTCCTCTTCACCCACTGGAGTACCCCGATATTCTTTTTGTTTTTCTCTGGGGTGACGGAGAAAATGTTGTGGGATGTTTTCTCCTCTTCTCCCACTCGAGGATTCCGATATTCTTCAGGTGTTTCCCTCGGGAGTCGGGGAAAATGTTGTGGGACATTTTCTCCTATTCTCCCACTGGAGGAACCCGATATTCTTCAGGTTGTTACCTCTGGAGTCGGGGAAAATGTTGTGGGACGTTTTCTCCTCTTCTAGCACTAGAGGATCCCGAAATTCTTCAGATTTTTCTCTCGGTAGTCGGGGAATATGTTGCGGGATGTTTTCTCCTCTTCACCCACTGGAGTACCCCGATATTCTTTTTGTTTTTCTCTGGGGTGACGGAGAAAATGTTGTGGGACATTTCCTTCTCTTCTCCCACTGGAGGATCCCGATATTCTTCTGGTTTTCCCCTCGGGAGTCGGGGAAACATTTGTGGGTTGTTTTCTCTTCTTTTCTCGCTGGAGGTTCCTATATTCTTCAAACGCTTCCCTCGGGACTCTCGGCAGTTCATTATCTCTTATATTTTCGACTATTTTCCACTGGATGGTCCCAATATTAAGATGTTCTGAGATGAGTTCGATTCTCTTCCCACTCGAGGATAGCGATGTGGATACAGTTGCTCTCTAGGAAGTCGGATATAATTTTGTCGGACTTTTACACTTCTTATCTCAATTATAATTGTTCCCTCGGGAATCAGGAGTATATTAACACAATACAAATGTTTCATTTTACTCCGCATTGCTAAATTTCAGAATTAAATAGATTTCCTTTTGAATATGTGACGGGGGGAGGGGGGTATGAGCGTGCGGTGTGTATATGTGTGGGGGTGTGTGGGTGTATGTGTGTGTGTGTTTTTTTTTTCTAATTTGTTTTCTAGCATTTTTTTTTTTTAATATTAATGTACGGAATGTGGATGAATGTAGATATGTATTATTTTGATTTAGTGCAGACATAGATTTTACTTATATGTAGCCCGTTATTGTTTTTTGATACAGGTGCATTTGTAGGTATTTGTTTATATTATTAATTTAATTTTTATTCATGGAAAAATAATGCACGTACGGCCAAGCAGGCCCGTGCGCAATGTAAATGCATATGTATTTTCTTTATTCTGAAAAAAAAAGGCAATAAATTCCATATTCTATTCTATTCTATTCTATATTCTCTAGATATCTCCTGAACTCTTTGTACTGTTATGTGTGCTGCATTCAGTGCGACATTTGTGGTCAAAGATTGATTTATGTTTTTTTTTTAATTCAATATCTCCTTTTTAGTTTCTCGCTGTAAGAAATAAAATTTTTGCCTTTTTGATGATGGCCACTTTTTAATGTAGCTAATTGGAATTCCATTTTTTTATTGTCCGCAGGTTGAAATTAGTTTGTATATTGCATTAATTCACACCCACACTCCGTTCTTGAAGTAATATACATTACTTACTCTTTTTCTTAGTTATATATTAAAGTATTATCAACTTATAGTAGCCGATTTCTCCATTTAATTCATCTAGACTTTTTCTTCATTCTGTTTTCTCTTGTTGACTATTTAACTCATGCCCCAAATGGGAGTCAATGACCAATCACGTTTCAATGATTTCTGTATTACAACCAATCAGAGACGTGTTTCACGAAATAATTATCAACGTTAGGATTATCATATATTAAGCAAAGCTCCTCCTTTTTAATATTCTGAACAGGTCTGACCGTTATTTTGCAGTGACTGAGCCTATAACAAATACGGCTACCAGATTGTATATAATAGTGCTTACATGTCAACATTTGTAGCAATTGATATATACCACCAAAAAAAGAAAACCACTGTTTGCACTTTCTTAAATGTATACGACATCAAAAATGAATTAATATACAGATTGATGTGGTTTCATTTTTTCTTCTGCACTAGAGAGCATTCTTACAATATTGCGTTCCTTTGGCAATAAATAGTATGATCTGGTTGCAGTGATAAACAAAAGAAGCAGTAGAAGCGTAGGCTACCTATCGTTTCTCATTAGTTTTCAAACATCACCGTTTACTTTAAATATAAAAATATTTTTAAATAACTGTAGTTAAATAATGATTTGTGAGTAAACAGCTTTATTTTATTCGTTAAATAGTCCTAACAAATGCCACTCTTGATTTCCAAATTCTCTAGATAAATTCACTCCTCACTTCGTGAGTCGTGAATTTATCGATAATTTGGAAATCACTCGTGGCATTACTTATGATAATTTTCACTTTTTACGTAACTAACTGTAATGTTTTATTTTATTGTCCACAGTATGTTTATTGTAAGATTTTACACTCTCGATTCATGTTTCTCTATGCTCAGTTATTATAATAATTATTAATTTAAACCTGTAGAATATGTAAATTTAATTCCTTTTGATTTAATTTACTTACACAGAATTTAGAGAGTATTTATAACTGATAGAATTCATATTCAATAAGATTCAGTTTCATAGCAACTGTCTGATAATAAGTTTGTATAAAATTAACAGTTTTATTGGTATCAGAATACAATTAATTTCGTGTCCTGTGGTTTGTAATATTGTAACTTAGGAACAAAAAATCATATCAATAAAATATTTCACGTAACAAGTAAAAGTTCTATTCTCAACAATCCAGGAAGAATGCAAGAGGGGTATAAGTCCTCATACTCCCTCTTGTCACGAAATTTATAATGGAAAAGCTTTATTTTGAAGACATGTTTAATTTATTTTAAAGAAATGAGTAGTATATATCGTGAGCATTTGCCTCTAGTCCCGAGGGTCTCGGGTTCGAATCTGGCCGCGGCCATTGGATAGGCTACTTAGGCTGGAAAATCCAAAGGGAGAAGTTCTCCGGGAGGGTCGTTAAGCTGTGGGTACTGAGTCTGATGATTTTCAGGCTCGTAAAAGTATCGTAGCCTGTATTAAAATATACCTGTGCAAAATTTAAATTATAGGTTATTATTATATGTTATTATTATAGGTTACTGGTTAATACCCGGCGTACGTTGCTACACCTACAAAAATAAAGTGTGTTTTTATGTTTAGTTGAAAAAGTAACAAGGAAAATAATTATACATTTATATCGTAATTTTTTTAGATACCCCGTGCTGATTACCCGGCGTTGCCCGGGAATCTAATTTTCCCGATTTTTTGGGGTAAGTGAGCTGAAAGTTAAAAATGGTCATTGAGAGTTATCCGTAAAATATCACCCGCCGTGCGCTGCTACGCTTGGCCGGGAGCCTACTCATCCCGATCTTCTTGGTATCAATGGGCTGAAAGATAAAAACGGTTATTGTGAGATATCTGTAAAAGAGAGATAAGTTATATGCTGTTGCGGACTTTTTTTAGACTTTTCTGAGATGTTCAATTCTGTGTACATTAATTTGGTGTATGTTATGGTTTAGACAGCGTAAGCCATTTAACATTTCAAAAAGTCCCGATAAACACTTCTTCTCTACAAAGGGTGACGGGGTTTACAACTCACTTATAGACTACTAGCTAATGCCCGGCGTGCGCTGCTACTCCTAAATAAATGTTAACGTGTTTTTACCACCAGCCGTGCGCTGTTACACTCTATTCTTTTGTAGAGTTTTTTTAGATGTTCAATTCTGTGTACATCAATTTGTATATTTGTTATGGTTTAGGCAGCGTAACCCACTTTGCGTCAAATAGGGATTTTATTTCACGTTTTTCACTACAAAGGGTGATTTCTATGGGTGGAGTGGTTGATTATTACAACTCTCTTATAGCCTATGTTCATTCCCGGAATTCCTGAACATTTTTCAAAATCGGATGACGATTTGGCACAGGACGCTTGCCCGGGAATCTACTTATCCCGATCTTCTTGGTATAAAAAACTCAAAGCGCGGCAGGCCTAAAAGGCTTTTGGCTGACCAGCCGGCTGTTGGCCTCACATCCACATGTGTTAATCACAGAGGTAGACGATCATCTAGTCAGTGTAGGGTGACGTGGTCAGCGTGTCGGATCCTCCAGCCGTTATAGCTGGTATTCTCAACCTGGAGTCGCTACTTATTGCAGCTACCCAAATGGCTCTCAATGTTGGGTGGCACCACACAGTGGGCCAGATACGAAATCTAGCCCGAAAAAGCATTTTACTAACTCTCGCGAATTCATCTTTCTTCACTCTAAAATTATTGCCAGATGACTGTTCTTCACTTAGCTGCAAAGGAGAGTAGAATTCTAAAATTTATGTAGACAATATCAACATCGGAATTTGCAGATAGTTAAGAACTCATCTGGTCCGTATCCCAGTTGTATACCGATCTGTAGAAATAAATACGTTTTGTATTATAGTTCAATGAGTTATTCTTATAATATATATGGACACTTTACCTCAAGGTTTGTACTTTTCATTGATATATTAACATGTTTTCTATATAACCCGATATTGTATTAAATACACGTGGAATCATACCTTCGAAACACTAAAAAATTTACACAATAGTTTTACTTTAAATTGAGCTAAAAAAACAGTTCTGAACAGTAGTACAAATTTTAGTTAGAATATAGAGTGATTTATGGACTTCAATTCTCACACAATAACATGTGTGCAAATTATTGCGTTTTTTTTTTATAATGAGCTTTTTATTAGAGGAGGCGACCAGCAGCTGAGGCCTATCTTCGCGCGCAGAGAAATGTTTGATTTAATATATGAAGAAAAGTAATCGATAGAGGCAATAAGTGATCCTCTATTAATAAATTAGTTAGGGGATGTTCGTAGAATGTTAAAACAATTAAAAACGTTTATTTAAAAGCAACTCCACCCTGGCCGGTCCCAAGCCCGGATGAGAAAGGAGGAGGGGAGGAGTAACAACCTCGTTAAAAAATCAGGGTTCAGTTAGCTCCGACTGATAGTACTCTGAAAGGGCCCCTAGCCAGGGTTACGATGAAGACCTCAACGGCAGAGTCGGCGCAGAAGAGTCCTTCAACACGGCGGATCTGGCGGAAGAGGCAACCCTATCTCTAAGGGAAATAGAGAAACGCTGCCTTGCGGCAAAGCTATGGGAGGAAAACCCAGACAGAAATTTTCCTGGTCCTCCAGGTTGGGGTTTTATGCTGTGGGCCAGCTCCCCACACATTAAAAAAACATAAAATGCTAAAAGACCAAATCAGTCAAAGCCGGACAGAAAGGGCTAAGAATTGAAGATGATCAAGATCGTAGGCTTTGGAGTTTTGGCACGGGAAGACGGCAGCAGCTGTAAAAACCCCGAAGATAGAAGAATTTATTTAAGAGCGATTTTCTAAAAAAAACATAGGAAGTTGTGCGAGAGAAAAAAATGTTAGATTTCTGATTGGCTAAAAGTAAATGTAAACTTTCCCGTTATTAAGAATTTAGAACACTGGTAGTCGTTGGAAAATCCTGTTCCATCTGCTTATAGAATTGTAAGACCCAAAATATCTTTAGAAGAGGCTGGAATAAAAAGAAAAAAGTCTTATTTCTGCTGAATTGTCTGTCTTGGGAAAGGTTGCATAACAAATTTGCTTCCCTAGAAGCATTATAGGGTGGATAAAATATCACATCCTCTCTTTTTTGACACCTAGTCTCATGTTAATATATCGCCATATTGATATTTTATTGTCATTAAAAGAAAATGCTTCGTCCTGCATAGAGGATAGGGGAGTTGAGCGGGGGGAATTGTAACGTTCATTATTATTTTCAAGCTATTTTTTTTTGCGATTTTTTGAGTAATGTCTTTAAAACATCAGCAGTATCCCGTTTACCATATGACCAAAGTGATATGTCTGTTGCAAGAGCTAGTTCATCGCGAGAGAATTCCGGCTTAAGTGAACATTTCTTTTATACCAACCTCTTCGAAAGTTATCTTGGGTCTTCCATTTCCATAAGCAGATGGAACAGAATTTTCTTACGACTGTCATTGTTCTAAATTAATTCTTCATAACGGGAAATTTAATATCCACTCCTAGCCAATCAGAATATTTCATTAGATTTTTTTTTTCTCGCGCACAACTTCGTACGTTTGAGAAAATCGCTTTTCAAAAAAATATTGATTTTTAATATCATTTAAAACATTCTGCTAACATTCCCTACGCGCAATTTGTTTACTAAATGATAACTTATTGTCTCTATCTAACATTTTTATCCATATTAAATCAAACAATTATTTCTCTGCGCGCAACGGTAGGCCTCAGTTGCTGGATACCTCCTGTAATGAGGAAGCTAATTTAAAAAAACGTAATAATTTGCACACATGTTATTGTGCGGGAATTAAAGTCCATGAATCACTATATTATAACTAAAAATTGTACTACTGTTCAGAACTGTTTTCGTTGTAGGTCAATTTAAAATAAGACGATTGTGAAATTTTTAGTTCATGGAAGGTATGATTCCACAAGTACTTAACATAATATCTGGTGGTTATATAGAAAAACATTAAATATATCAATAAAATTACAAACCTTGAGGTGAAGTATCCATATAGAATAAGAAGAATAGCTGATTGAACTTGAACACACAACGCTAATAACACAACTGGGATATAGACCAGGTGAGTTCTTAACCATCGACAACTTCCGATGTTTATATTGTCTTCATAAATATTAGAATTGTACCCTCCTTTGCAGATAATTTAAGAACCGTCATATAACAATTATATTATAATAAAAAAAAGGTAAATTGATGAGGGTGAGTGAAACTAGTTTTTTCCAGCTGGATTTCATTTATTGCCCAGTGTGCACCGGTCCCACACTGGCCGAAATTCCACGAGAAAAAAGTCTTACCATGGAGACTCGAACCAGCTTAAGACCCGTAGTTCTGCGCCAAGACTTCTTGCATTAACCACTCTACTACGGCGCGGGACTCATGATATCAACGAAAGATAAAATGGTTATTGTGAGTTATCCGTAAGACATTAACATATGCTGTCGCGGACTTTTTTGTAGAGCTTCTTGAGATATTCAATTCTGTGTACATTAATTCTGTGTATTTCTTATGGTTTAGGCAGGGTAAACCATGTAAGCGTCCAAAGAGCTACTTTTTTCACATTAGAATTGTACCCTCCTTTGCAGATAAATTAAGAACCGTCATATAACAATTATATTAGAGTGAAAAAAAAAGATAAATTGATGAGGGTGAGTGAAAATAGTACTTTTCCAGCTAAATTTCATTTCTGGCCCTCTGTGCACCAGTCCCATACTTACTTACTCACTGGCACTATGGAACCCGTAGGTTGATGGCCGCGCGGACAGAAGCTCTCTATACGTCCCTATCCTCAGCTAATGCTTTCCAATCATTCCCTGCATAATCTACTTCCCTCAAATCATAGTTAATGTTGTTCACCCACCTCATTCTAGGTCTACCAATTGGGCGTTTTCCTTCTGGCTTTCCTACAAGAAGTTTCCAACCACGTCTTTCATTCCCCATACGCGCAACATGTCCTGCCCATCGCAGTCTACGAGACTTGACTGTTCTTATTATATCTGGCTTCCTATAAAGACCATGTAGTTCATTGTTATGTAGTATTCTCCATTCACCTGTCTGTTCATCTCTCTTTGGTCCAAAAATTTTCCTAAGAACTTTATTCTCAAATACTCGTAATCTCCTTTCCTCGCTTACAGTAAGAGTCCATGTTTCGCGTCCATATAATATAACTGGTAGAATAATAGTTTTATATATTTTCAGTCCCATACTGACCGAAATTTCACGAGAAAAAAATTTCCCCCCCCACGGAGACTCGAATCAGCCTAAGTCCCGTAGTTCTGCGCCAAGATTTCTTGCCTTAACCACTCGGCTACGGCGCGGGACTCTTGGTATCAATATTAAATATGATAGGTTAACACGAATGGGCACTATTCTCTTGGTATCAAAGAAAGATAAAACGATTTTTATTAGTTATCCGTAAGAGATATGCTGTGGCGGACTTTTTTGTAGAGCTTTTTGAGATATTCAATTCTGTGTACATTAATTGTATGTATTTCTTATGGTTTAGGCAGCGTAAGCCATTTAAGAGTCCAAAGAGCTACTTTTTTCACGTTTTCCACTACAAAAGACGATTTTTAAGGGTGTAGGAGTTGAGTGTCACAACTCTCTTATAGCCTATGTTCATCCCGGGAATCTCCTGAACATTTTGCAAAAAACCCCATCACAATCGGATAACGGTATGGACGCGCATAAAGTACGAACAAACAAACAGACAAACAAACATAAATACATACAAACAAACATTAATTTATATATATATATATATATATATATATATATATATATATATATATATATATATATAATCTATATAAGGAAGTTAGGGTAATGTGGACCCTTCTGTTTGAGTGGACCTTGTTAATATCTCCTTTAATTATTGCTGTCCTCGAACAGAAAATATTTTAACTTCTTCTTCTAATCAACTTTGACGGGTTCAAGGCCAGTTTCCTTTACTCTTTGTGCGAAGAAGGGTTTATTTGTGATATTTATGAAAATGGCTACTTTAAAATTTTTTTAAGCTAAGAATCAGTTCTTAATTCCTGCTATTGAATATTACAAATGTTCAAAAAACTCCTAAATATATTATATTATGTAGATGCTGTTTTAATATACTGACGGGTTTGGTTTGATATTATGTGACATGGTGACTGTATAAAATAATTAAACATAACAAAGGAATTCGGTTAATGTGGACCCTCCGCGAGGACCTGGAACCACTTTACACGAGTGCGTATTTTTTATCAGTGAGGATGCTATCTGCGAAAACACTTAATTAATTTTATTAAATATCTTTGTAATTTTGCTAAACCCAAAGACCGTCGCTTTCTGTAGTTAAATGACCTGTGAATGTTATAATCAACGACAATTTTTCAAAACATTAAATAAATATCAACGCCTGTTATTTATGATCAGTCATAAATATTTTCGATTAATCTGTGCCTGTCTGTATAAATTAATAGAGTCAATAAACTAAAAAATATACTAAAATCTAAGGTAGACTCTGGGGTCCACTTTGTCCAAATATGGAGGTAAAAGTGGACCTTTCTTGTAATGTAAAAATGTTTATAAATTATGAAGATGTTTCTATATTTGAATAAAATAACAATGCTATTTCTAATGATAATATCTGTAATTAAACAAAGTTCAAATACTTTAATTAAAAGAAGGTCCAAAACAGGGGTCCAAATTACCCGAAGTTCTTCTATATATAACGTTTATTTTGTTAAAATAGAAATAAATTATGTAAGGTTGTAATTGGCATAAACATTAAGTCAGAAAATAAGGGAAGTGTCTAGAAAAATACATAATTTATAATTAAGGACAACATTCATAGCAAGATGTCTCTCAAAAACATAAAAAGATACATCTTAGTGTCTTGGCTTTATAAGAACACAAAAGACAAGAAAACAAAAGGAAAGTGCACTCAAAGCATTATATTCAAGTGGCGAGACAACTCTGCTAAATGCACACTTCAACATTTCCTGACCTATATATGTCCTTTCTAAAAACACATGCAACTCAATATAAAAACTACTTTGATTCCAGCAAAATTTCTACCTTTGTTCTTTTATCTTTGATGAAGCTATTACATTACCATCACGAAAAAGTGTAATCTCTTCTGTGAAACTTTCGTTAAACACACTTAGGTTATTTTAAACTCCGTCACGCAGGAAATGCGTAAACTAATCGAATTTCTCAGGAAGTGGAATTCACAGTACGACGTTACTGATTTACAGAGTACATATTTATTGTCAACCCTTAAATTATGGAAACTCAATTACTTACACCAGCTTATTTAAATGTATCGGACTGAAGAGAAGACAAAACCACGCATAACGTATTACCTGTACAATACATTTTTTGTAAAATTTGACAAATTTATATTAGCCTAAACTTTACAACCTGTGACGCGACTATATTAATTCCTTCTTAAACGCCTGTCAAATTTTATTCTCACGGGTTTCATTTTCCAAATTATTTCCCACCATTTACAATGATTTTTACATTTTTTCTAACGATTATTCCAGTATGTTTCCCTACGATATTTATTATTGTTGTTATTATTATTATTATTAACATTATATTATTAAGATATTTAACTACATACGTAGCATGAAAAAGTGGCAGCCATATTGATTTTAAGGAATATTCTATGCAACAACAAAGAAGTTTCCAGTGCAGCCAACATAAAGTGTGTACTAATTAACTGTACACATGTACTTCAGAATTTCAGAACTTACCATTTATTTTTGGGCTTTGCATTCTTTCACAGGTTAGAGTGCTTAAATTGCGTTAGATTAGCTTTTAGATTGGTCTTTCACAGCTTAGAATACTTAAATTGCGTTAAGTTAGCTTTCAGATTCGTTAAATATTGTGAATATGTTGGCTGCATCCAGTGATTTCACAGTGTAAACAGCTTCGCGTTTGTTGGCGCATGCGAATGGTGAATGATTGAAAAATTGTTCGCGTCACATTTTGTAAAGGATTTCCTTGTATAATTTCCATTGATTCATTTTTCCATTGTTTTTATATTAAATAAATTACACCAATGTATATAGTATACAGACTTCATTGCTAATTTAAATATTAATTAAATACATATACTGGTACGTTACGCCAAAGTAAACATGGTGGCTACTAGAGATATATATTAATTTCGAGTTTCAGGTAAACCCGGAATCTTTCTACTCTCGCATGAGACAGTAAAACATCTAGGAGTGTTTATGGATAAACATTTAATTTGGAATAAACAAATAAATAACATTTGCAAAACTATCTTCTCAATAATACACTCATTAAATCGTATAAGAAATTGTTTACCGTTTGCTCTAAGAAAAATGTTACTAGAAACACTTGCAATGCCCCTTTTTGATTATTGTGATACTCTTTTTACTGACCTAAATGCTGTTCTTACCCAAAGACTTCAACGTGTCCATAATTCTTGCATACGTTTTATTTGTGGTACACGTAGATTTGATCACGTTACACCATCCCTGGAACAATTGTCATGGCTTCGTCTTCAAGATCATAGAACCATCCATTCCCTATGCCTTCTCTATAACATATTACATCATTACCTTATTATTTATCACAGCGCTTCACTAAACTCTCTGATACACATAACTTAGATACCCGATCTCTTGAGCACAGTGTCCTTTTATCCCTCCTCATCATACTACCTATTATTCGAAATCTTTTACAGTTTCTCTTGCTAGAACATGGAATTCACTTCCACCCTATGTCAGACTGCCAAACTTTACCATCTTTCAGAAACAAATTGAACATAAAATTACTAACAGAAACAACTCACTAATATTACTTTTTAAGAATTAATAATGTGTTTTTGCATTATTTAATAAAAATAGACTTAGCATTTGCTAATATATTTACCTAATGCCTTGTATAAAAAGCATAGATTAATTCATTGTAGTTTATTACTTTCTTTGTATTTTGTTTCTTTTCTTTTTATGTATAGTAGATTCGAGCTGTTATTCCTTTTTGTATTCATTGTATCATTAATTTAATTTTAATTGTATTTAGTTTCATTGTATTATTAGACATTATTTTCATTATTATTCAATTTGACAGATAATTAATTGTTCAATATGACTATTATTGTAATTTTTTTGTATTCATATGTAACATATGTTTGCCCTGTTTAATATGACTATTATTGTAATTTTTTGTATTCATATGTAACTATGTTTGTCCTGTTTAATATGACTATTATTGTAATTTTGTTTTGTATTCATATATAACATATGTTTGTCCTGGTGAGTGGAAGAGAAGGCCACATGGCCTTAACTCCACCACGCTAAATAAATCTATTCTATTCTATTCTATAAAACCATTGCGAGGGTTGGAGAGTTAGTTGCATTCAAGGCGCGAAATGAACTCAGAAGAGAAGAAACTTGTTAAATTAAATTTTTGTGACTGGAAAGAACGTATGTGACTATTTAACTAAAAGACCAGTTATTTTGCCCCTTCCTGTTGATAATTTTCTCTCTTGCTGTTCGAAATGAGAGATATCTCCGCAAATTAACTTGTTTGACAAGGATATCGATTGAACAATGTACGGTCGATATGATACAGCAAGCAACGCCAAAAGAAAACAACTTCAAAGATTACGAAAAAAAAAAAGATTAGTTCTGCTGCAAAAAAAAAAAAATTAAATGTTGTATAATGAATCTGCATCATTGTTAATAGTTATTTCTCATACAACAGTCCGCTTTTGATTTTTCCCAACCCCAAAGATATTTAACGGTAAATATATGCTATTTATAACTATACAGCCGACTTAGAAGTCGTCCGGAAGTATGATCGAAATACATAACCTCACATTTGGTAAATATTAAACATTATACTTATTTTTAGCTTCTGATGTTCTATTATTCGCTAAATAAAAAAAAACTCCAAGCGCGACAGGCCTTGAAGGCTGCTGGCCTCACGCCCACATGTGTTCATCACAGAGGTAGACGATCATAAGCCAGTGTAGGGGTGACATGTGGTCAGCATATCGGGTCCCCCAGCCGTTATAGCTGGTCTTCTCAACCTGGAGTCGCTACGTATTGTAGCTACCCAAATGCCTCACGATGCTGGGTGGGAACCGGTTCCATACTGGCAGAAATTTCATGAGAAACATTTCTTCTCCCATGGAGACTCGAACTAGCGCAAGTCCCATACCACTCGACTACGGCGCAGTCACTCCAAATCCAACGAGAGGTAGAGTTTTTCATTAAACAAAATCACTCGTGACTTTGTCGCTCGTGATTTTGTCATAAAAAAAACCCTCTTGTTAGATTACTATGATAATTGAATTGTAAATCCAGAAACATAATTAGCAGCAATTTGTGTAAGAAGAATCAGCGAAATTTTTTGAAGCTAATAAAGTGATATGATGATCTTGAAGAAGATTTCAGGGCTGTAGGCCGTGGTCGTGAGGCTTGTAGTTCCCCGACGTTTCGCCAGAGACTGCGTCTGGCATCCTCAAGGGTTGTCACAAAGTTTGTCTTGAGACAACCCTTGAGGATGCCAGACGCAGTCTCTGGCGAAACGTCGGTTGTCTTGAGACAACCCTTGAGGATGCCAGACGCAGTCTCTGGCGAAACGTCGGGGAACTACAAGCCTCACGACCAGGGCGTACAGCCCGAAAATCTTCTTCAAGATCATCATAGCAACTCCGGCCGTGAAAGTCTACGTGAATACACTAATAAAGTGAATTTGAAAATGTAATGTAAACATTCTGGGCTGTGGTCCATTATTGGTGTTTCTACCAGAAGTTTCTCCCTCAACTGCAGAGTGCTTCTTCAGTGGCGAGTACTTTTAGGTGTTGTTCCCTGGTTGGAGGCCACATAGCCCAAAATCTCTTAACATTATGATTACCGACCGTGAAAGCCTACATTCAACTTTTACGTGAACAGTTGTCCTATTTGTTAAGAACAAAGTCACCTGAGGCCGACCACTCACTCTGAAGAACGCAACAATAAGCTTCATGGAGCCACAGGCCTAGAAAACTCTTGACCTAGTAGCCACCTGCTGGTTCAAATCCACATGTATTAATAACTGATATCGATCATCCAGCCAGTATAGGAGTGACATGTAATCAGCACTTGGGATCCCCAAGTCGCTATAACTAGTTTTCTCGACTTGGAGCTGCTACTTATTGCAGTTATCCAAATTCTTCACGATGCTGGGTCGGCACTGCTCTCATACTGGCCGAAATTTCATGAGAAAAAGTTTTCCTCATGCAGACTCGAACCAAGGCAAGTCCCGTAACTCTGAACCAAGGCATGATTCCTTAAACCGCTCCGCCATAACACGGGAAAACAACAACAACAACAACAATAATAATAATAATAATAATAATAATAATAATAATAATAATAATAATAATAATAATAATAATAATAATAATAATAATAATAATAATAATAATAACAACAACAACAATAGTAACAACAATAATAACAACAATAACAACAACAACAACAATAATAATAATAATAATAATAATAATAATAATAATAATAATAATAATAATAATAATAATAGGCAAGAAATATATAATACAGACGGCGGAGATGAGGTTCCTCAGACAAGTTAAAGAATGTACAAAACTTGATAGAATTAGAAATGAGGATATAAGAGAAGAATTAAAAGTGCAGCCTTTATTGGATAAAGTCACGAATTATAGACAAAAGTGGATTGATCACATGAATGGAATGAGTAAGGAGAGATATCCATTCTTAGCAAGAGATTTTCAAGTAAAATCAAGACGTGATGCCGGAAGACCTAGAAAACATTGGGCTGATGCATTATGAAGTCGGAACGGGCAATTGCCTAATCCTTGGAGAGACGATGATGATAATAATAATAATCATGACCAAATTTAGGACTGATTCTAGGAATATTCTAATCTCCATCATTCAATCTTTTCCCCTCATTCTTCTCAATACACATTTTTGAAGAGAAAAATTATACGCTCAGACCGGGACTTGAACCCGGGACCCTTGGTTCTCTAGACCAAGTGCTCTACCAACTGAGCTACCTGAGCAAGTACCGATCTAAACGCAAATCTTTCTCTATATACATTGTAATTCCCATCCAGCAAATGCTGTGAAGCCATGCTTCTATCTTGCAAATGGTGGCTCCTTTATTAAGAAGACATATTTGGGAATTATACATTACAGCCAGTACGGCTTTTTCCAAGTTTTTATTATTGATTTCGTACATCTCAATGATGGATAAATCATATTTGAAGAGAAAAATTATACGCTCAGACCGGGACTTGAACCCGGGACCCTTGGTTCTCTAGACCAAGTGCTCTACCAACTGAGCTACCTGAGCAAGTACCGATCTAAACGCAAATCTTTCTCTATATACATTGTAATTCCCAAATATGTCTTCTTAATAAAGGAGCCGCCATTTGCAAGATAGAAGCATGGCTTCACAGCATTTGGTGGATGGGAATTACAATGTATATAGAGAAAGATTTGCGTTTAGATCGGTACTTGCTCAGGTAGCTCAGTTGGTAGAGCACTTGGTCTAGAGAACCAAGGGTCCCGGGTTCAAGTCCCGGTCTGAGCGTATAATTTTTCTCTTCAAATATGATTTATCCATCATTGAGATGTACGAAATCAATAATAAAAATTCTCAATACACCATCAATACATATTATTTTTGGACGTCCTCTCCTTCTTCTACCAAGAGACACCTATTCTAGTATTACTGTAATGAAACTGTCTTCCCTTATTCTTTTTACATGACTGTATCGTTCAGTTTATTTTTTATGAAATCCACAATTGAAGTCATAAACATTCATCTTTTGTTTGCTTACACCGTTTTCTATTTTAACTTTTCTAGAAATTCCAGATGAACGCCTCCAAAAATCAATTTCTTTAGAAAGTAATTTACTTGCTGTTCTAGATTTTAATTCTCATGTTTCTGCATTGTTAATAATCTAATATATAAAAATGTTTGTTAGTTTGTTTGTTTGTTTTTTCGTACTTTATGCGCGGCCATACCGTTGATCCTTGTGATGGGGCTTTTTGCAAAATGTTCATAAGATTCCCGGGATGAACATAGGCTATAAGAGAGTTGTGATAGTCAACTCCTACATCCTTAAAAAATCGCCCATTGTAGTGGAAAACGTGAAAAGAGTAGCTCTTTGGACGCTTAAATGGCTTATGCTGCCTAAACCATAACAAATACACCAAATTAATGTACACAGAATTGAATATCTCAAAAAGCTCTACAAAAAACTCTCCGATAGAATATGTTTATCTCTTACGGATAACTCACAATAACCATTTTTGTCTTTCGTTGATTCCAAGAAGATCGAGACAAGTATGTAGATTCCTGTGCAAGCTTAGCTGCACATGGCGGGTATTCTTTTACGGATATCGAATTTTGTCTTTTAGCTCATTTATGCCAAGAAGATCGGGATGAATAGATTCCCGGACAACGCCGGTTAAATAGTAATAATTACGTAATAATATTTTCCTTTTACTTATTTAACTAAACATAAAACACATTAATTTTCGTATTTCTACTGATTTATGTCAAAAAGATCGAGACAAGTAGATTCCCGGGAAACGATGGGTAATTAGCACGGGGTATCTAAAAATATAAATTTATAATTATTTTCCCTTTTACTTATTCAACTAAACATAAAAGCTCATTAATTTTCATTTATTTAGGCGTAGCAGCGCACGCCGGGTATTAGCTAGTAATAGTAATAATAATAATAATAATAATAATAATAATAATAATAATAATAATAATAATAATAATAAGAATAATAATAAGAATAATAATAATAATAAATCTTCCATTTACTTTGAGAAAACTGAATTTAAATGGAGATTAAAGTAAACCCACTGATTGTAATGTTGAAAAAAGTAAAGATTGTTAAAAAAATAACTTGCTCGTTTTTGAGATTAAAAAGAGAAAACTTTGAACTCTGCGATATGAATTTGGTAGAAGTTAGGTGTACTTCGTCCTCTGCAGCCCTTCAAGAAAGCATGTCCTACATAGTAAGAATAAGAAATAACAGAAAGTACTGATTGATTTTTTTCTCGTGCTTATAAAGATATGATCTTCGCCACTGTCCTTGTATTCTTTTTTTTTTATATATATACATCTCTGACTTGAAGAAACGAAATCCAACTTTTCAAATGATACTCGGATGAGAACTTCTCCATTACTTTCTCTATACAAAATAAAAAATGGAAAATATTCTCATTTGTTATTCAACCATCTTTAGATAGAAGAGAAAAGAAAGTCTTATATATCTTTACTGTAGGTATTGAAACTATTGGAAATCACGGACAAGTTCTGATCAATAACTTGTTTCATCTCTCTTCTCGAGACATACAGGGTGATTCAATAGTTATGATTCAAATTGTAGGGATTAGAATTAATGCTTAGTAAATGTTCTCCTTTTGATGGACTCAAAAGAATAAGCTATTGCGGTTGAGAAAAAAAAAAGAAAATATCTTCATAGATCCTATCTACTCGTAGAAGACACCGAAAATGACGATGATAAAAATGTATATATATATATTTTATGTCATAGTCATATTATATGTCCACCGCTGTAGTCTCGAGGTAGCGTGCTGCCTTGTCACGCAGCGGGCCCGGGTTCGATTCCCGGACGGGACAGGTTTCTGGGTGAGGATTTTTTCGGGATTTTTCCTTCCCTGAAAGACAAATGCCAGGAAGCTTAGGACCCACAGTCCCCGGAAATCATCCGGCCATCATCAGCTTCCTAATAATAATCATCATCATCCCTCATCGGTGTGGAAAGCAACGGGAAGCTACCACACCTATAATTCCCTAGTAAAGCTGCAAAGCATAGAATGAAAATGCTATGAGTGCAGTGAAAGACCTGACAACGGGCAAAATTACTACGGATACGTATATATATATTCTATTCTATAGTAATTTTGCCCGAGGGCAGGTTTTTTACTGCAATCATAGCATTTTCATGCAATGCTTTCAACTTTACTGAGGAATTACAGGTGTGGTAGCTTCCCGTTGCTTTCCACACCGGTGAGGCATGATGATGATGATGCTGATGATTGCAGTGAATGACCTGCCTTCGGGTAGAATTACTAGAATATGGAATTTATTGCCTTTTTTTTCAGAATAAAGAAAATACATATGCATTTACATTGCGCACGGGCCTGCTTGGCCGTACGTGCATTATTTTTCCATGAATAAAAAAATAAAACTAATAATATAAACAAATACCTACAAATACACCTGTATCAAAAAACAATAACTGGCTACATATAAGTAAAATCTATGTCTGCACTAAATCAAAATAATACATATCTACATTCATCCACATTCCGTACATTAATATTAAAAAAAATGCTAGAAAACAAATTAGAAAAAAAAGCACACACACATACACCCACACACCCCCACACATATACACACCGCACGCTCATACCCCCCTCCCCCCGTCCCTGCAGACATTAAGTGCACTATCAGACTATTCAACTTATCAGACCTACTTATTATATAACATGATTAAAGATCGAAAACAAAGACCATATTGAGATTCTTCTTATTGTTATTCTATGGATGGATGGATGTACTACTACAGTCATTAAAAGTTCTGAGACTTTACGCCTGGAGGGTAGGCACCCACAAGAATTTGGATGTTTCACAAGGTGCCGATAAATCGGCGTAAATTTAAACAGAACCACATACTTCCTCAAAATATTCGCCGTTGGCCGTTATGCACGTTTGCCGACGTTGGTATAGCTGCTGGAAACATCACTGAAAGATGTTGGCAGAAAGGTCCCGTATGGCTTCTCTTATGGCAATCAAGACCTCTTCGGAAGAATGAAATCTACGTCCATGTAGGATTGATTTTATGCGAGAAAAGAAAAAAAATCGCATGATGCGAAATCAGGTGAGTACGGAGGGTGTGGCAAAACAGTCACCTGTTGCCTTGCAAGTTCCTCCTGGACAAGGACACAACGATGTGCAGGAGCGTTGTCGTGTTGCAACAGCCAATTATTTGTACGCCAAAGCTCCGGTCGCTTACGGCGAATTGAATCGCATAAACGTCCAGGGATCTCTTGGAAGTAGGTTTTGTTTACAGTTACACCTTCTGAGATGAATTCCATGTGAACAATTCCATTTAAATAAAAAAATAGTTTAAGTATCACCTTGTCTTTTGACCTGTCTTGTCGCGGTTTTTTTCTGTCGTGGTGATAATGGTGTTTTGCAGGTGGCGGATTGTCGTTTCAGTTGCGGATCGTAAAGGAAACGCCATGTATCGTCTCCAGTTATTATCCGGTTGACAAACGTCGGATCATCGTCGGCACTACCGATGAGGTCACTACAAATCGTCATGTGATCATAACGTTAGACTTGCGACAGGATTCGTGGCGTACTCTGTTGGATAAAACGAGACATGTTCAGGTCATCAGACAGAATTTTGTAGCAAGTGCCATGGCTGACTCCTACTGCTGCTACGAAATCGTCTACCCATTGGGAGCGGTTAGCACGCACCAACGTTACAACTTCTTCGATGTTGCGTTCAGTTCGAATTGTTTGTGGTCGACCAGTACGCACATAATCTTCCAAACTGCCTCTTCCTTGCAAGAACGTCGGTGCTATCTAAACACAACACGACTCAATGCGCCTTCATCGTAAACTTGCTGCATCAATTGAAACTTTTGGACAGGTTTTTCCTAATATCTGACAGACCTTGAAGTTTGCTCGTTGCTCAAACTGTGACAAGCTGTAGTGCATCACAGCGCCACCATGCACTCAGTCTCAAAACGTAATGACTGTACCACGTGTATATATATATATATCGGTTACATATATAACTTATTACATGAAAATAAAAACGTTAATACCTGAACTGGGTAGGCGTATTTTTTCTTTGTATGTAATATTAGGTCATTATTGTTAAATGTCAAGATTTTATTATAACATCGAAATATATATATATTCATTATAACCCGTTCACGAATTTAGGCCATTTATTGACCTGTTTCGGTCTCAATAGAAATACCTTCCAGAAGTCTTTCGTGGGTACTTCCTGATCTTTTTCCTCTTGCAGGCTGATAGCTTGATATCCGTTTGGGTGTCCTGAGATCTTCCATTCGATGAACATATAGCATCCATCTTCAATTATAATCCGAAGTTTAGTTTTCGAAATAGTCCATGTGCAGCTCGCCTTGTTCTGATGTGCTGACTGTACGTATCTACATTTTTGTTATGGCCATTTTAACTGTTAAACAATTCATGCAGAAACATATCTTGAAATTTCTTCTAGACTAGAGATGTACCAAGGTCGGGTCAAACTACAACTGTCATTTTCAACTGCAAGAGTAAAATTCTGCGCCAAATCGCTCAGTTAAACTATAATGAAGCAATAAAACTGCTGAATTGATACATTGGATAACCCTCACAATCTGCCGTCCGCGCCTCGACCCATCTCACTCCATTCCGCTCTTATTCAAGCAGAGACGTCCGTCTGCTCTGTACAGTGGATTATCATTGCTGTACTCTGGCTTCGATTTCTGTGCCTTGAAGTTAAAAGCGGCAGATCATTTTTTGGAAATTTCTTTGGTACATCACAACGCTTCTCTGGGAGAAATTTGAAGGTAACTTAAATTTTTTTACGTGAATGCGTCCATAGTGGGAGGCAATTCAGAAAACTGATGATAATAAAATCGGGGGATACAGTTTGGTGTTTCAGCTACATATCTATCATCTACATCGAAAATTTAATTACACCACTCGATAAATAAAGGATCAAAGAGTGTGGACTGTGACGCATTGCGCACGGCGGAGGTGGAAGCGCCGCCATTTTGTGGTCGTTTGGCTGCGTCACATAAATTTCGTTTAGTATAAAATTTGACTCGGAGAATTTACGACGTTCGTTTGAGTTTCAATCGTCAGCTATCATCAATATATATTGATTCACATTAGAGTGAAATAGATGTAGTGAATATATATGGTGTTAAAGTAAACAAATTAAAATAAATAATGCAATGATGGCCTATATTCGTCAAAAAGTCAAATCAAAATATAGAGATACGGTTGGAAAGGGTTTCTCAAGAGCAATCCAGTTGTTACCCTAAAACACCATATGACAGAGTAAAGCGATGCCGGGAACGTAAAAGAATGAAGGCTTCCGAGCGGATCAGCAACGGTGCCAGTATTATATTACCCGTTACGTACATATATTCACGTAAAACACACGGCCGTGTCCACGACACAGCCACACCCAGTTTTTTTAAAATGTCAGTTTCATTCCTTCGAAATTCGCAAAGAGGCAATTACCCTAAAATTGCAGGTCTCTTTATTTTACGCTGTAGCAAATTAACGAAATGATTATAATTATTAAATTTGAGCAGACAGGAGTAACATAAATCTGAGAAACAAGTTTTGGGGATATAAAAGTGATAATGACGTCAGAATTTATAACAAGACAAACTGCAGAGTTACAAACAAGGTACGTGTAACTTTATTTCGCTGGTGCTGCACTCTGTCTGTAATTACCTCAGTCGTCACAACTTTTCCTCAACTACCACAAACACAGATACAACTTTTCCCAACTAATTCACCTCGCCATTTCCACTAATCTCCACCATTCAAACCGTTGCCTGCTCTTTAAATTTTCAAATTTATCATAATCACTAATCATTACTTCATTCTGTTTTTAATTTCCATCCTGAAATAAAGTCTGTTCATCAATATCAAGTTTGATATCAATATATCAAACTTTGTTTATAATATGTTGGATGTAAAATCAATCGTTGTATATATAATTCTTCTATACGTGTGTTTGTCACTCTACTCCTCTTTAACAACTTGACCAATTTTGATGAAATATTTTGTGTGTGTTTGAGTGGGTCCCTGGATGGTTTAGATTCACAAGTGGACCCTCTAAAACGATTAGGTGTCGGATTTCACCTGAAGTGAAAATTTAAAAATCGCCCTAGCGGTCACAATTTTCGATGTTTCACAACGAAACTCAGTATATCCTATTAAAATAAACTGAGATAAGTATTGTCAAAAATGAGCGAAATCTGACAATTAGAAGTGAAGGATTACTTTAAATCAGAAATTAAAAACTACCTAAACGACTGGACTGATTTTGATGAAATATTTTGTGTGTGTTTGAGTGGGTCCCGGGATTATTCAGATTCACAAGTGGACCCTCTAAAAGATTCGGTGTCGGATTTCACCTGATGTGAAAATTTAGAAATGGCTCTAGCGGTCACAAGTTTCGATTCTTCACGACGAAACTCTGTGCATCCTATTAAAATAGACCGAGAAAGATATTATCAAAAAATGAGCGAAATCCGATAATTATAAGTGGAGACTTACCTGAAATCCGAAATTAAAAACTAACTAGCAACCGCCGTGTTTGGTTCATCTCAGCGTGTACCATATAGTTTAATTAAGTTTTAATATTTATTTTATTTAGATGTAGCAACGCACGCCGGTTATTAGCTAGTACCTTATATAGGTCTATTATATGATGGGAATGTAAGTTTTATGCATGAAATTCGAAAATAATACCTACAACGCTTTTCAATGTATTTTATATTAGGCCTATATCAATAAATGAGGGTTCAGATTTCTATATAATCTAATTTAATAGCATTATTGGAAGCGGGGGATAAAGGTCGCACAGATATATGGTCTTCATACATCCCTATCCTGAGCTATATTTTTCCAATAATTTCCTGTATAAATAATTATTCCACCTCATTCTGGGTTTGCTTCTGGGCGCTTCCCCTCTGGTTTTCCTATAACAAGTTTTCATGTCTCTCTTTTATTCCACGCTTGTTTGAAGTGTACTGCTCATGCAGTCCACGAGACTTAACTGTTCTTGCTACGTATATCTGGTTTCCCATAAAGATATATCTCACTGTTATTTGATCTCCTCCATTTACCTGTCTTCCGACCTTTGTTCCCAAACTTTTTCTAATAACTTTATTTTCAAATACTCGTAATCTGTTCTCCTCCCTTAAAGTAACAGACCATATAATATAACTGGAAGAATAGCAGTTTTATATATTTTCAGTTTAATGTTTTTGAGAGAAACTGAGACGAAAATAGTCCATCTAATTAATAATAATATGTGTTACCAGAGCTGGGTCTATGTTTAGTACCTTTCTATACCTCATTCTTATTTGTAAATATTGTTTCTAGGTATTGAATTCAGTTACTTCTTCAAAATTTCCCTCATTTTTCGTTAACTTTCCACTATTTATAAGCATTTCTATGTGTAACCGTATATTTAGTTTTAATGATGTTTACTTCCAGACTCAGATTATTTGCGTTATTTAATATGACGTGTATATTACTTTTAGTATATACAGTAAACAGTTTTATTTTTTTTTTGTATATGATCCAAAGTTCAAATATTTTCTCCGATAGGTCGTATCACTAAGGTCCGGATGACATGGGATACATAAGGTAATGTAAGATGAGGTCATTTTCAAAACGTCTCTTGTTCACTTTGCACCAAAACAGACATTTTGTGTATATGCATTTGTTTTAATATTCCTCTATGTACAAATGTCATCATCTCCGGACAGGTATTCTAGAGCAACCCATCAAATCTTAAGAGAATGAAGAAGATCTACAACTTAATGGTATTAATAAGCTGTTAGCATATGCTGATGTTATAGCAATATTATGAAATAGCGAGGAGATACTGAAGTCAAACACACATTCTATAGCGTTAACACTAAGAAATTGGGGCTAGAAGTAAACGTTAATAAAACTGATTTTATCGTCACAAATAGAAATTCATTACATAATAAAAATGGGCAGTTATTGACAAATGAGGGAAATTTTGAAGAATTGGCGGAATTCAAATACCTAGGAACAATAACCGCAAATAGTAATGAGATGCAGGAAAAAATTAAACATAGTCTCAATTCTGGAAACACGGTACATGATATTGTGTATTACAGGAACTCTTGTTATCCTAATTTCTCTTGAAAAAACAGTAAACTGGAAGAATATAAAATTGTTATTCTCCAAGTTATTTGTTAATATAGTTTTTAGGGAACATTTTGGAGCAAATAGAGACGACCAGACAGGTGAATTGAGAAGACTACTTAGGTAACAATGAGAATCTTACATGATCTTTCTGGAAAACCACATGTGATAAGAGTTAAGACTCGTGGACTGCGTTGGGCAGGACATGTGACATGAATAGGGAATAAAAGAAGGACTTTGAAAAACGTTGTAGGGAAACCAGAGGAAAAACACCTAGTAGATAGGGCAAGAAAGACGTGGAAGACGAAAAATTAACCATGATTTGAGAGAGGTAAATTATGCAGAGATGAATAGAAAACTTTAGCTTGGAATGGGAATGTATGGAGAGTTCATGTCCATTCTGCCATTGAGTTGGTTAGTTACTTGTGATCAGTGGATCAGAATAAGATGATAAAAATAAATACATTTTTAGGAAATATTTTACAACATGTGAGGCGAATTTTTTTTTCTAAGTTCCAATCATACACCATGCGCTTGCGTCAACAAACGCGAAGCGGTTTTCACTATGAAATCACGGGATGCAGCAACATATACACGATATTTGGCGAATTTAAGAGATTGCCTAACGCAATCTAAGTAGCTACTCTAACCTGTGCTAGATCAACCTAAAAGCTTACATAACGCAATTTAACCACCCTAACCTGTGTAAGAATGCAAAGCCCAAAAATAAAGGCATCGTCATCACAGTAGATTCACGAATTTAGGCCATTTGTTGACCTGCTTTGGCGTCAAGAGAAACATCATCCAAGAGTCTTTTGAATGGTTGAATGGACGTGGTGGTCTTCTTCTTCCTGCAGGTTGATATCTTAACATTTGTTTGGGTATCCTGTGATCTTCCATTCGATGAACATGTTGCATCCATCTTGACTTATAACCAGAAATTTTGTTTTCTAAAGGTTCAATGTGCAATTCTTCTAAGGTGTCTTCAATTTTTTTGTGATCTAATAGTGTGTATCCTGCAGTCTTCCGAAGGTATCTCATTTAAGCAGATCTAAGTCTCTGTATATCCTTCTGTTTCAGTGTCCATACATTGCTACCATACAAAAGAGTTGGAAGAGCCAGTGTTTTAAACACTTTTAGTCTTGATAAATATTAAGTTCTGAAATTCTGAAATATATGTGTACAGTTAATTAGTACATACTCTATGTTGGCTGCATTGGAACACGTCTTTGTTGTTGCATAGAATATTCATTAATCAATATGGCTGCCACGTCTTCATGTTATGAATGTAGTTAATTATCATCATAGAGAATGTATTGAAATAATCGTTAGAAAAATAATAAATCACAGTAAATGGTGGAAAATAATTTAAAAAACGAAACCCTAAGAATACAATTTTACAGGAATTTATGAAGGAATTGAAAAAGTCGAGTGACAGATTGTAAAGTTTAGTAAATTATTAGATTAAATAACACTGCCGTTTAAAAGTATCATAGTTGATTTTTGCTGATTTTCTCACTTTATTTGAATGGGATATCCCTAGCTCCAGTCGACAACTTGCTCTTAGCTTATGGACCGTACAATTAGTCATCCTTCCCCTCTTTACAACACGTCTCGTATCCCAAGACTGTATGTACTAACTTTACGGTATAGAATAATTAGTTAAGAGTTAAGCTTGTGTTGACAAGGGAGGGTGGTTTATTGCAGCAAACCTCCTTGAGGGGCGGAGGAACACGGTAAAGGAGGAGGAGGTAAAACGTAAAACTACTTCCCTACTATGTAATCCAGTTACAAGAACATGGCATGTCTCATTAGACAACCATTTTCATAAAGTGCGGGCACCCGAGATTTTCACTGTGCGTGCAGAGCCTGCCACTTGATACTATGAGGCTTGCGAGGCCATGTTTGTTACTAGAATCCAGATTGTCATGCAAATATAAGTTTTACGTAGGCCTATATAAATTCTTTACAGTTCTCAGAATTTACAATTAAAAGTTCTATAAATATTAGGCATATTTCTGAAAATAAATTATACGCCAATATACATTAAAACTTCTTTAAAACATGTCTTCTTCTTCTTCTGCTTCATGAAATTAGGCCTTTTGACCTGTTTTCACATCAAGTGGGATTTAATGAATCCTCCCATCTAGTAAATGGGCGTCCAACATTTTAAAACATGTAAAGCTGAAAATATATTTAAACAAGTTCATCTTCAGGTTGTATTATACACATGCGAAACATGGTATATTATTTTAAGGATAGAGAAAATATTAGATATACGAGTATATTTGAGATGGAAGGAGACCCGTAACAGTCTATACTAGAATAAACAAATAAATAAATAAACAAATAAATAAACAAATAAATAAACAAATAAATAAACAAATAAATAAACAAATAAATAAACAAATAAATAAACAAATAAATAAATAAATAAATAAATACATAAATAAATAAATAAATAAATAAATAAATAAATACATATATATATATATATATATATATATACATTTCAGAAGAACATATTAGAAATGAGAATATTAGAGAGGAACTAAAAGTAGAACCACTTCTTCAACAAATATAAGAACACAGGAACAAACGGATAGAACATCTGCAAATAATGACAGAAGATAGGATACCAAAGATAATAATAATAATAATAATAATAATAATAATAATAATAATGGTTATTTATTCTGGCAGAGTTAGGGCCATAAGGCCTTCTCTTCCACTCAACCAGCACAAATACAAATATATGTTTGACAAATATAGATATACACTATACTAATTATAAACAGTTAAAGATACATTAAATGTAGCAATGTATATTTCATGTACAAATAAACATTTTATACGATAATAATGATAATGATGATAATAATAATAATATTATAAAAATGATAAATTATACGAGAAACACCAATTAATATATGTACCTTACACTGGGTAATAATGAAGTCGACGTTAGAGCAAATATAAATTTAGATTTCTTTTAAAAGATGTCAATGTCCGGCAGCCCCTTATTTCTTGTGGTAGGGAATTCCAGTTGCGAGAAGTGAAGATAGTATATGACATGGAGTGATGTGATGTCCTATGTTGTGGTATATTAAGCAAGAGGCCATTTGGATAAAACTGGTATGGGTAAACATGACAATGATAAAAAAGAAGAGAAAACATGGAATAAAGTAAAATAATTGGCAAGAAATGGGGTCCCACGGAAAATACTTTGTGAATGCCATATGCTCTTCAAAAGAAGATACAAGATATGTATTACTGATTGTTAAAGCGATAAAAATATTTTAAAAATATTTTCAGCCCCGCGCAATAGTTGTGGGGTTCAAGCCCTCATTCATAGGAGAAGATATATGAAACTTTCGTTGGTTCGAATCTCCACGAGAGAAGAAATATTCTCTTGGTATTTCGAGCAGTATGGATCCTGTGTCAACCCAATATTGTGATGAAATTATTAGATAGCTACAATAAGTAGTGGATCCAGGTTAACAAAAACAGCTATAAAGGCTGGGAGACCGATATGCCGATCACATACTCGCTGGATGATCGCCCAATATCTGTGATTAACACATATAGATGTGAGGCCAGTGGCTGGATAGTAGACTAAGGGTCTCCTAGGCCTGTCACACCATTTATTTTTTGTATAAGCCCTATCTTTTTCTTCTCTAACTAAGTAACTAACTCTAACTAACTCACTGTCACTATGGCCGCACGGAGATAAGCTCTCCATACATCGTATCCTGAGTTAATGTTTTCCAATCATTCCCTGTATAATCTACTTCCCTCAAATCATAGTTAATGTTATTCTCCCACCTCATTCATGGTCTACCAACTGAGCGTTTTCCCTCTAGTTTTCCTACAAGTAGCTTCCATGCACGTCTTTCATTCCCCATTCATGCCACATGTCCTGTTCATCGCAATCTACAAGACCTAACTGTTCTTATTATATGTGGCTTCCTATAAAGACCATGTAGTTCACTGTTATGTAGTCGTCTCCATTCACCTACCTGTTCATCTCTCTTTGGTCCAAAACTTTCCTAAGAACTTTATTCTCAAATACTCGTAATCTCCTTTCCTCCCTTAAAGTAAGAGTTAATGTTTCACATCCATATAATTTAACAGGTAGAAAAATAGTTTTATATATTTTCAATTTAACGTTTTTTGAAAGGAGTTGGGACGTCAGGAGTCTCTGTAATGCACAATAACACGCATTTCAAGAATTGAGCCTATGTTTAATTTCTTTGTGCATCTATATTTTTCTCTACTTTTATATATATTTTCTGTGTGAATTTAAAACTCCGAAGCCAACGTGTTTCAGTTTGAAAATGATGGAACTCTGAGTAGGATATCGAGATAGGAAGTCGTGGAAGCCTACGATAAGTACATTGAGTGAAATGTGAAACAGCCTGTGGAAGAGAGATTTGAATCAGTGTGAACTTATTAAAGGAGAGAGTTTGTACGACGCGACGAGAATTCAAGCTTGTAAGACAGCGTAGCACAAGCTTCGTCCATGGCTTATCTTTTCCAATCATCTCTACTTGTCGAAATGATGTCACCACCAACTCCCTGTGACGTCACACGTTCTCTGTCACCCTTTTCATTCCAGCGTTTTGTAAGGACAGCTCGCTTATCGCTTCCAAAATACTGCACTGTATTACTGTGTCTATGCAGCTAATAATAATAATAATAATAATAATAATAATAATAATAATAATAATAATAATAATAATAATAATAATAATAATAATAATAATAATAATAATAATAATAACAACAATAATAATAATAATAATATAATAATAATAATATAATAATAATAATGATAATAATAATAATAATAATAACAACAACAACAATAATGACTGTAACAGTATTCATCCAGTTATGTTATTTGAATCCATAACATGGTCTCTTATTTTAAGGGAGGAGAAAAGGTATTTGAAAATAAAGTGTTTAGAAACAATTTTGGACCAAAGAGAGACGTATAGAGAGGTAAATGGCCATAGCAGATATTTTGTCATATCCCCCTTTTTTGTATAAATGTCTGAGCGAATGGTTAGTTTGTCTTAAACGTTCGTGGTGATTTGGAGATGGCACTATAGTGAGCTGATCCCTTATTCATGAAGGTCCTCCATGCCAGTGTGTGACCAAACATTTAGCATTTGATCCAAAGTTTCAGGATTCTCTCCTGACAAGTGGTGTCACTTGGGTCACGTAAATGCACCGGCGCCTAAAAGGGAGATGTTAAACTAAGTGTAATAAAGAAGATAATAATAATAATAATAATAATAATAATAATAATGATAATAATAATAATAATGATAATAATAATAATAATAAATTAAAACATTAAAATAAATATTATGGCAGGTGCTATCGTCCTCAAATAGTTTTTTTAACTGTAGGTCTTTCCGAAACAGACTTATATCTTCAGAAGAAGGATGTGCGCTACTGATCTCACCTTCTGCTGAAGATGGAAGCCGGTTTCTCAAAGCCCTACATTTTCAAAAAGGAGAACATGTCAACCTAGTTAAGATCGAAAGCACCTGCCAAGATATTTATTTTAAAATTTAACTTTACAACTATTCACCTCAACAGAATTGTAGTCATTATCATCATCCGGTATCATGGCAGCTGCCGCCGTCTTCCGGAAACCAAACGCCATTCATCTCTGTCCATCCATTGATCTTCCTCCAATCCTCTGATATTCATAGCTACTTGTACCCCTTCTATCCAAGTTTTCTTCGGTCTTTCTCTCTTCTTCCTTTCCAATGGGATCCATTCCACAACAATTTAAGGAATCTTTGCTGTGGCATTCTTTTGACATGATCATACCACTATAATCTTTTCTTTTCTATAATGTCTATGATGTCCGGCTCCTCTTGCACACCCATAATTTCCCTTATTTATTTATTTCGTATTCTATCCATTCTGGATTTTACAACAGTCTTCTTAAAACATCAGCTTCTGCACTTAAAATTCTTTAATATCTCTGGTAGGAATTTGCCAAACTTCAGCACCATATGTTAAAATACTCTGAATTATGGTTTGATATATTTGTAATTTTCTACTTTTTGTAATATTCTTGCTCCACAAAACATAGTTTTGAAGCATTTATTGCTTGTTTTGTTTGTGCGATTCTATTTTTAATTTCCACTGTGTTATCACGTGAATGGTCTAATTTTGTTCCTAAATAAGTGCATTCTTACTAGGTTTTAGTTCTTCTCCATTGTTGAAATTTATATTTTCCATTTCTTCTCCTATACACAGATATTTAGTTTTCTGTATATTTATATATAATCCCCATTTTTTATATTCTTATTTTAGTTTTTTTTTGCCATATATTCTACATCATCGTGGTCTTGTGCTATTAATACCTGGTCGAGTGAATATACATGTGTATTTTGCATTGGTATGTCCATTTTTTGAGCCCATTTTTTGACATTTTTTCCTCCAGTCTCTTAGTACTCTTTCCAGATCAATTTTAAATAGAGTTGGAGATAAACTGCAACCCTGCCTTAAATCTTTAGTAATAGTCAATCCAACTGTTATATGATTTCCAACTTTTATGTTCGAAATTTATCTTTTATATAATGATTTTATAGCTACTATTAATCTTTAATAATAATAATAATAATAATAATAATAATAATAATAATAATAATAATAATAATAATAATAATAATAATAATAATAACAATAATAATAATAATAATAATAATAATAATAATAATAATAATAATAATAATAATAATAATAATAATAATAATAATAGATAATACATAATTACTCACTGGCTATTGAACCCAGAGTTTCATGGCCGCGCGGACATATTCTCTTCTACATCCCTATCCTGAGCTAAATATTTACAATAATTTCCTGTATAATTCACTTTCCTGTGAAATTATGGTCAATATTCTCCCATCTCATTCTCGAGCTACATACCCGGTGCTTTTCCTCTGGTTTTCTCACAAGAATTTTCCAGGCCCCTCTTCCATTCCCCATTCGTGTCAAATGCCTTGTCCGTCGCAGTCTACTACTCTTAACTGCTTTTATTATATCTGGTTTCCCATTAAGATTATGTAGCTTACTGTTACATAGATTTCTCCTTTCATCCGTCTGTTCGTCTCTCTCTTTGGTCCAAAAAAAATCCTAAGAACTTTATTCTCAAATATTGGTAATCCTTTCTCCTCCCTTAAAATAAGAGACTATGTTTCGGTTCCATATATATATGTGTGGAAATAAACGTTTTATATAAACATTCCACCAACCTAGTGATTCGTGTGAATGCAAGATATGTAGATAAAAATGCGAGCGATACCATTACAAACAATGCAGAAGATGGACGGGATCGTTGAAAGAACTGATAAAAGACAAATCATAAACCTAAAACTTAATGCTCTTTCGAGTGCCACTTACATACTTATTATTATTATTATTATTATTATTATTATTATTATTAATATAATTAAACATTTTTGAGAGGGTAATAATGTATTAATAAATAATTAATAATCTTCAATAAATCTCAATAATATTGCGAAAATATGGATATTCTGGATATAAACACGGCTTACACTGAGAAACTTCTTTCTGATATCTAGATAATTTTCTTTACTTTTCCCCGATCCTTGTAATAGGTTGGAAAAGGAAGGGTTACTAACAAGTGCTGCAGAGAGCTGGGGAGAGGGTGGTTTTTGGGACGGAACTTGGAAGGTTTCCTAGTTTCCGGAATTAATAAATTAACCCTAGTCTCTGTGTAGGATGCAGATCGAGCAATACAAATCTCAAACTCACCCCACCTCTCGTTTTCACCATCCTCCCTTATTCCATTCACAATGTTGTATAAGCCTTGTTCATTAAAAATTGGAAGTCCCCAATTACAAATAGAATCTTGTAATGCTTGCTTCCCTTTCTATAATCGTGTTGTAACGACTTCACAACTTACACGTGCTTGCAATGTGGGCTTTGTCTTGCATCTCTAATCCCAAAAGGGGATTCTTAGATTGCCTGGTTATACTGGAAAACTGTGGCATTAATCCCAATATACTGAGTGGTACAGAACGTTGTTCAGGGATGTTGACTGAATGTTTTGATTTAAGTTGCAATGGTATAACTAGATTTTAAGTCTCCCCTTCCTCTCAAGAAAACACCCAATTATTTTCTTTCTGTACAAATTTCTCGATGGCCTAGGGGTGAACTTCATTACCTTTTCCACATAATGCAAAGATTGAAATTATTTAGCAAGGCAAAATTAGAGGTATTTGATAAGATATGGATATCTAGTTTTGTTTTGCGCGATAGTGCGCTGTGTCGTACTTACAGCAATGGCGATCATGATTGAAGCTTCAACTTCCTACATTTTGGGGTTGCCAATCTAAATAACTGTACTGTAATATTATATATTACAAACCTTATGCGGGAATTAAACCACTGCCCTCTATGTATACTACGTACAATGTATATACAAAAATATCCAAAACGGTACTGTTAATATACATTATATGAAACAAATCACTGTATTTTATATGAACTGAACTTTATTTGAAACAATATAAAACAATAAATACGCACTTGCCGTCATTTTATCCCTGATTGATGTCACAGTCCGCTGTCAACTAATAAACATTGCCCACACTGTGAACGTTAGTCAGTTGTTTATAATGAACGCAAATATATCCAACAAATATGTTATTATTTATTATTTTGAAAACACCATCGCGCGATAGTGCGCTGTGTCGTACTTACAGCAATGGCGATCATGATTGAAACTTCAACTTCCTACATTTTGGGGTTGCCAATCTAAATAATTGTACTGTAATATTATATATTACAAACCTTATGCGGGAATTAAACCACTGCCCTCTATGTATACTACGTACAATGTATATACAAAAATATCCAAAACGGTACTGTTAATATACATTATATGAAACAAATCACTGTATTTTATATGAACTGAACTTTATTTGAAACAATATAAAACAATAAATACGCACTTGCCGTCATTTTATCCCTGATTGATGTCACAGTCCGCTGTCAACTAATAAACATTGCCCACACTGTGAACGTTAGTCAGTTGTTTATAATGAACGCAAATATATCCAACAAATATGTTATTATTTATTATTTTGAAAACACCATCGCGCAAAAAATAATGTACTATGCACGTTTGTGAAGTGTTTTACACAATCTCGGAAATTAAAAACTCGGTTTTTAAACATTTTCCTCACTTCTGTAAAAACAACTTCTCAACCTCGCATTGCAATATACTATTAAGTCTCCCCTTCCTCTCAAGAAAATACCCAAGCCTCCTCCTAGCCATTATTTTCTTTCTGTACACATCCCTCGATGGCCTAGCGGTGAACTTCATTACCCCTTCCACATGATACAAAGATTGAAATTATTTAGCAAGGCCAAGTTAGAGATATTTGATAAGATATTGTAGTTTTATGGTAAAATATTTTAATTTAGTGCTTTTATTTAATTTTGTTATTGTTAATTATTTTTTAAGTTGTGTTTTATAGATTATTTTATGTCATCTTGAATTATTTTAAATAGAACAGTTACCCCGAAAAGAGATCTAACCAATAAAAATTCGAAGATGAATTAGTGATTTATATGTGGAAAGCAACGGGAAGCTACCACACCTACAATTCCCAAGTAAAGCTGCAAGTATAGCATGAAAATGCTATGATTGCAGTGAAGGACCTACTACCTTCGGGCAGAATTACTATGGATGGATGGCATGGTGCATGTAAAACTATCCCTGCTCTCTTCCAGGCCTGTTTTATTTATTTTTAAAAGTTGGCATTCAAGTGAATAGTGATCTATATGTAACAAAATGGCAGAAGAAGTTAGTCAAATCATGATTAGATCTGTTTTCGGGGCAACTATTCATATTTAAATAGGTCAAATAAAGACTAGAGGTCAAAAAAAGACTAGGGATTAAGACTGTCATAAATAAATAACATATAAAATAATTATCCTAGACTATGAAGTTTATATCAATTTAACTAAATTTTTTTTTTTAATAATATTATCATGCTCCCGAGGGTCGCGGGTTGAACCCGGTCGGGACGATGGATTTATTTACGATGTTAAAATCAATGGACAAGATCTCCGAGAACGAATTCCAGCCGTGCATCTAGAGTCTTAAGTTTTTTCGGGTTCATAAAATAATTTCAAGCCTAAATTAGTAGTGGTGGAAATTTATCGACTTTAATGTATATATATATATATACATTTGCATCGATATTGCACACGGGCCTGTTTGGTCGTAGGTGCATGTTGTTGTTCCACCATTAAATATCAATACATAAATACATAGACAAATATATACATCATCGTAGGTGCATGTTGTTGTTCCACCATTAAATATCAATACATAAATACATAGACAAATATATACATCATCATCATCTTCATGGTAGCCCTCGCCCTGTTTGCTCTCGGAATTCAACTTCCCATCGTCTTCTAGGACGTCCCACATCTCTATAGCGTTGAAGCGGAACAATGCTTCTTTTGTTAGCCTAGAAGACTCCATTCTTAAAACATGTTCATGCCATTTTTGTTCATAGTTTTGTATTTTTTCATTTAGATTAAACATTTTGAGTTTTTGCCTAATTGTTTCATATCCTACAATGTATTTGAGGAACTTCATCTCTGAAGTTTCTAGTAATCTTCTGTCGGATCTATTCATGACCCAATTTTCTGATCCATATGTCACAATGGGAACTGCCATTACTTTATAAAACTTTAGCATTGTTCACAAATATATACATGTATACAGTACTTACACACCCACACACACCTACATCCACGTATAAAAATAACAGGTGTGAAACATTCACTCTCATATAGGCCTATGCATCTATAATTGTGTCTCTCATTTTAAGGGACTGGGTAAACAAATAAATCATTCACTCACTGGCACTATTGAGCCCGCAGGTTCATGGCTGCGCGGACATAAACTCTCCATACATCCCTATCCTGAGCTAATGCTTTCCAATCATTCCCTGTATAATCTGCTTCCCTCAAATCATAGTTAATGTTGTTCTCCCACCTCATTCTTGGTCTACCAATTGGGCGTTTTTCCTCTGGCTTTCCTACAAGAAGCTTCCATGCATGTCTTTCATTCCCCATACGTGCAACATGTCCTGCCCATCACAGTCTACGAGACTTAACTGTTCTTATTATATCTGGCTTCCTATACAGGCCATGTAGTTCATTGTTATGTAGTCTTCTTCGTTCACCTGTCTGTTCATCTCTCTTTGGTCCAAAAATTTTCCTAAGAACTTTATTCTCAAAAACCCGTAATATCATTTCCTCCCTTAAAGTAAGAGTCCATGTTTCGCACCCATATAATATAACTAGTAGAATAATAGTTTTATATATTTTCAGTTTAACGTTTTTTGAAAGGAGTTGGGACATCAAAAGTCTCTGCAATGCATAATAACACGCATTTCCAGATTTGAGCCTATGTTTAATTTCTTTGTTCATCTCATTCATATTTGTGATTATTGTTCCTAGGTATTTGAATTCAGCCACTTCCTCAAAATTTCCTTCATTTGTCATTAGCTGTCCATTTCCATTATATAATGAATTTCTACGTGTGACCATATATTTAGTTTTACTGATAATTACTTCCAGTCCTATTTCCTTAGTCTTACTCAATAGTGTGTGCATGTTGTCCTTTAGTATCCTCGCTATCGGCCAATAGTACTACATCATCAGCATAAACTAACAGCTTATTAATACCATTGAGTTGTAGGCCTTCTTCATCCTCTAAAGATTTGATGGAATGCTCTAGTACAAAATTAAATAGTAGAGTAATATATATATATATATATACATATATACATACACACATATATAGTACAAACAACCATACACATCTAAACTGTTACATGAAAAAAGAGTATACACGTAAAAACAAATCTCATCCTCCTACCTCTCATTAATAAACCTATCTATGCGTTTTATCTCATTGCAATTATTGAAGTTTTCATTATTAGAAATATAGGGTCAGATTTCTATGACCTAAAATGTGTTTAAATAAGACCCAAAAAGACAAATGAATCTTTTAGTTTAATTTATGATAATTGTTGATTGACACACATTCTAAAGCTTTTCGCCGCACAATGAAAGCGTGGGTTTCAATGGTCTGGTCTTTCAACGAATTTTCAAGATTAAAGGTGACCTTCGAACAAGTGTGCATGGAACTTGTGACTTTTATCCATCTACTACGCCTAAATGACAGAAGAACTTTACATTCACATGCTTTACTATTCCAAATCCTGTACACATATTTACCAAGTTATTTATCAACACGTTTTCAAAATTTATCGGTTCATCACAATTTATGAACAAGATCACAATATTCTTCTTTACTTTTGATATCACAGCACAGGACACGTCTATACTCTTAATCTTACACAATATCTATGACTAGAGCATGGAATTCACTTCCCAGTCATGTCAGGGACTGTCAATCGGTATCATTATTTAAATCCAAATATCTTAAGTTCGACACAATGAAAACATTAACTGCATAACAACTATATTCATCATTTTGTAAATGTTCTTCTGGAAGCTTTACTTACTTTATTTTATTTTATATTAGGCCTATTTTAATTTTATTATATTCTATGTTTTTTGTTAGTGTTAGCTTGTATTATATCACAACACCATTGTATTTTGTTTAGACTGTATTTTAATATCTTAAAATTGTAATAAGTATGTAATTCTTGTATAATTTTACTATCCGCTGGTTGAGTGGAAGAGAAGGCTTTATGGCCTTAATTCTGCTAGCTAAAATAAAGCATTATTATTATTATTATTATTATTATTATTATTATTATTATTATTATTATTATTATTATTATTATTATTAAGTTGGTTACTTAAACGTGGCTGACGAATTATAAAAAATCCCGAAATTTATTAAAATATGACTTTATGACAGATACATGTCCAAAATTCTTAAAAAAAAAATGAGAAATATGACTTTTCTTCTTCTTCGGTTTCCCCCACGTATAGGTTTGCCGTCTTCAGTTTCCATTTATCTCTATCATTCCAATCTCCCTCTTCCAAATTCCTATCATCCATTATTGTTCTGACGTAGGTTTTCAATTTCCATCTTGGTCTACCACGTTGTGACCATTGGTATACATTTTTTTGGCCATCTTTCATTTTCCATTCTTTGTACATGGCCATACCATTTAAGCGTTTGATTTTCAATCCTCTTAACAACATATGTGGTGGCATTCATTTCTCTCCAAAGGAATTCATTTCTTATTTTATCCTGTCTTGTTTTTTGGAGGCTTCTTCTAAAATAATCAAATTCAACTGTTCTAATTTTATTCTCTTGAAATTCCGTCAAAGACCAAGTTTCACTTCCATATGGCAAAATATTCTGTATTATGTTCTTATAAATTTTCATTTTAGTTTCCTTTGTAATATTTTTGTTCCAAATTATTCCATGTAATGTATTAGTTTCATTTTGTGCCATTGCAATTTTAGTCTGTACATCTCTCTCACAGGTACCTAAACTTGTAATTATTGACCCAAGATATTAAAAAAAATTCACATTTTTTTATTTTCCCTGTTTCAATTATGATGTCATCCTCATCCTTTCCCAAACACATATATTCTGTTTTCTGTAAATTTATATTCAGTCCCCATTTTTTATATTCTTCCATTAGTTTATCATATATTTCATATCATCTTCATCCCCTGCTAAAATTATTTGATCATCTGCAAACAACAATGAATGCAGTACTTTTCCTCCTATAGGAATACACATTTCAGAACATTTTTATACCATAAGTAAAGAGCCTGGTCTAAATAAATGTTAAAAAGAATTGGTGACAAACTGCATCCCTGCTTAAGGCCTTTATTCACTGTGAATTCCTCTGTTAAATTATTCTGTATTTTTACTTTAGCATTTTGTTACTATAGATCCTCCTAATAATAATAATAATAATAATAATAATAATAATAATAATAATAATAATAATAATAATAATAATAATAATAATAATAATAATAATAATAATAATAATAATAATAATAATAATAATAATAATAATAATCCGTTTATCACAGATATTCATATTTCTCATTGCCATCCATAACAATTGATGAGGTACACTACCATATGCCATGTCTAAATCAATAAAGGTCATATGTAGTTCTTTGCTTTCTTTTTTTCTTCCACTAATTTTTTAATATCGTGATTAAACCATTCATTATTTCTTTTTAATTCTAGATTTTCTGTCCCAAGTGCTTCTAAAGCTTCTGAATGCATACTTTCCTTTAGTTGATGATACATTTCCACTGCAGATTTATTTAAATTTAAATAAAGTTTTTGTTTTAATCTTGATATGACTTTTAAGAATCAATAAAAAATCACTAACTTATCATCAAAAGATCAAGAATACCACGTCAAATCTTAAATTTCCAGCCACGAGGCAAGAGATCTTTGAACAGACCCTTCAAACGTTGGATTGAGACCGTGACTGACCACTAGGTCTATCACATGAAAGGAAGAAGAATAAGAAGATCTACATACATGCTATTTACTTACTCGTAACTCAAAATAACGGTTTATAAAAATATGACATGTCATAGGAATCCTCCTGAAACAGAAATTTAAAATTACTCTAGTGACCGCAATTTTAATTTTTCGTAACAAAACGTATATGTGATTGACATTAAACGAAGAAGATATTCTCGAAAATTTAGCGATTTCCGAACATTAGAAGCAGAGACTTGCCTGAAATCCTAAATTTAAAAAACGCTCTACCGACCCCTATGTTTGTCTTACATAGGGTTATATTAACAATATAAATATATATTCCGTAAACAAGTAATATCGGTATTTACATCGATTTGTTGGGAAATCCACTTAGTTTTCACAGTTCCTGCTTCGAGACTATTTTTATACATACAACTAAAGTGAAAACCCTTGTGCAGAATCTTGCCACATTTCGATTATTGTGACGTTTTATACGTAATGGTCTAAACTACGACTTGTCGCAGTGACTGCAAGCGTGTTCATAATGCTTGCGTTCGTTTCATTTTGAATATCCGCAGTTATGATCATATTTCCGAACACTTCAATAATATCTCTTAGCTCCGCCTTACTGACAGACGTACATTGCACTCTCTTTCACTTCTTTTCAAGCTTCTGAATTCCTACATTCATTCCTAGGGCTACCCGGCTACCAGATTTTAGAAGTTATCTTCTTACCACAATACTGACACTAGGTCACTAGATAGCAGTCTGCTAACATTCCCTCTCCGAGGCACCTACTCTTATTCTACTTCTTTTACAGTAGCTTCTGCTCGTTCGTGGAATTCCCTCTCTCAATATATAAGATTTTTCGTACACCAATACTTTTAAGTCGGGCTTATGAAGTTATTTGTTATTAAATAACTATATTTTTCTCGACAACTAAATTTATTCTATGCCATGTACATTTTATAGTGCATTTGTTAAATCTAGATTATATCAAAATATATTGAAAATAATAATTATATTGTAGATATACACCCAGGAGCGTGTCCATCCATCCATAGTAATTCTGTCCGAGGGCAGGTTTTTCACTGCAATCATAACATTTTCATACTATGCTTTAGAGCTTTACTAGGGAATTATAGGTGTGGTAGCTTCCTGTTGATTTCCACACCGGTGAAGGATGGTGATGATAACGATACGGATGAAGATGATGGCCGGATGATTTTCGGGGATCGTTCGGCCCTAAGCTTCCTGACATTTGTCTTACAGGTGAGGAAAAACCCCGAAAAACCTCACCCAGGAGCCTGTCCCGACCGGGAATCGAACCCGGGCACGCTGCGTGACAAGGCAGCACGCTACCTCGGGACCACAGCGGTGGACGATATACCATGTAATCATTTTTATTATAATTTAGATGTAATAATATTTTTTTGTATTTTTTATTTTTTTATTTTTTTCTAACCTGATTGAGAGGTAGACAAGACCTTAAAGGCCTTAACTTTGCCAGGTAAGTAAATCTATTATTATTATTATTATTATTTTTATTTTTATTATTATTATTATTATTATTATTATTATTATTATTATTATTATTATTATTATTATTATTATTATTATTAAAATTTCTATGTTGCACTCAAACAATAAAACATAGAATACAGTTGGCGGAGATGAGTTTCCTCAGAAAAGTTAAAGGATGTAAACAACTTGATAGAAATAGAAGTTAAGAGAAGAATAAAAATGCAGCCTTTACTGAATAAAGTCTCGAATTATAGACCAAAGTGGATTGATCACATGAATGGAATGAGTAAGGAGAGATATCCACTGCTAGCAAGACATTATCAAGCAGTAGGAAGACGTGATTCGGAAGATCTAGAAAACGTTGGGCTGATGCATTATGAAGTAGGAACGGGCAATTACCTAATCCTTGAGTGACGATAATGATGATGCTGATGATTCTACATAAACCAGGATTTCAACCCATGATCTCCAGCTTTACGAGCTGTTGCATATTCGAATTGTGCTACTTAGACAAATCAGGAGCTAAAATAAATATTTCTCTATTTGAAATCACGTGAATCCGTATTACTGAATTTCTAATTAAATAATTGCCATCGTAATGTTTTTCTTATATAAAAGCGACCATCTTGTATTAAAAATAGAAATTCGCTAATAGGGGACACGTGAATTTCAAACAGAAAAATATCTGTGTCTGCTCCTGTATTACCTAAGTAGCACAATTGGTTAGTGCGCCAGCACGTAAAGCTGGATATATCTGTTTCAATCCTCATTTAACCCTTTAACTGACAATGTATCCTATAAGATAAATCAACTGGTTCGATTTATTTAGTATTATTAATGAAGCAGAAGAAAACGATCGAATAGTAATAACTTAATGTGTGCCAAATTATACAATATACCTAATAATAACCAGAGAAAGTACTTGGTTGGCAAGCACAAGCCGCTACATGCGATGTGACGGCGCAAGACAACAACGCAGCCTAATGCGCAGCTGCGGTGCATACGAGAGTCAACAGAATACAGACGTCACTGTGGCAGTGCACAGTTTACATTCGCTCCGGAAGACATTAAGTACTCGTCAAAAAGGTGAAACAGAAATGCCGAAAGCTCTTGAGATAGTTCAGAAACTGTCAGAAAGAATTAATACAGCTCCATCTACACCGATCAACGAAAAAATAAAAAAGAAGATACATTCTGTTCTACTGAAAAGTACTGAGTACTCCGTCATTAAAGATATTCGAGATGCCTTAGAAGGAAAACCAGGTGCATCAACTGTTTGTATTTCCTGCAGATAATGTCCGCTATATTCGTTTTGCGCCTTTGACATCCAGTTAAGTAGAACGGAGATTTTCCATGTATAAATCTTACTTCCGTAATAACAGGAGGAGATATTGCTTTGAAAGATTTAGAATGTATGTTGTAGTGCATTGTAATGGTAACAATAAAGAAACTATCGTGTAGGTGTCGATGCTTTTGTTTTGTACCTTACTGTACACAAGTAGGCAATCACTGCACGATACGCTCCACCAGCAGGAACACGCTGGTTCCGTTGCGCAGCAATGGTTTTGTGTGTAGTATACCTCATTTCCCAACCGACTAAGGTACTTTCCCTGACTATATTTAACTCATGCCCCAAACGGAAGTCAATGACCAATCAAGTTTAAATTAATTTTGTTTTACAACCAATCACAGTCGTGTTCCACGTCGATATTTATCTACTTCTGTTTATCATATTAAAGATAGCGCCTCATTTTTAATATTCTCAACAGGTCAGAACATTGTTTTGCAGTGACTGACTCTCCAACAAATACGTTGAATATAGAAAATAATGAACAAATTCCTTCGAACTATACATTTGATAATTTTATGTTCAATAATTGTGTTTTTAAATAATGATTTACGGAATTGTTAACTAAAAATAATTAATAACCTATAATGTTATTTTATAATATACAGTTTGATGTGTTTCATTATTTCTCCACTAGGGCGCATTCCTACAATTTGGGATCCTATTTGGCAATAAATAATATGATCTAGTTGCAGTGGATGAACAAAAGTATCATAACCAAACATTTGTCACTTGTTTTCAAACATCGCCGTTTACATAAATATATAAATATTTAATATATAAATATTTTAAAATAATGATTTGTGAGTAAACAGATTAATTTTATTAGTTAAATAGTCATAACAAATGCCACTCTTGATTTCCAAATCCTCTAGATAATTCACTCGTCTCGTCACTTCGTAACTCGTGATTTTATCGATAATTTGGAAATCACTCGCGTCATTACTTATGGCAATAACAGTCATGCGTGATTTTGTTTTCAGTGCGGTCCGCCACATTTAAATAACTGGCGCGATAAATTAGTGTTTTGCCAATTAAAGGGTTAAGCATAAAATATGATTTCTAGTTGATTTAACTATTGAATGCGAACACCAGACCTCATTACATTCATTTCAATATTACTTTTTTTCGTGGCAGCATCTTTTACTACACTGCTCAAAAAAATTAGGGGATATTGTAGAATAACCTATTAAGACTATGTTTTTTGGAACAGTATTAGATGCAATCACTTTCTATTACTCCAAGATAATGTAAACAAGAGTTTGAAGTTGTTATGTAACCTCGGTACCACACCAGAGGGCAGTGTCTGTACGGTTGATGCGAAAGGGTGGTGTGGGGGTGAATGTATTGTTGCTGTTTTTAAATCCAGTCCAGTTTTCAGTTAGTGAATGACTTGCCTTAGGGACAGTAATGCCTCGACAACGTGATTTACCTGAACCAATGGCTTGGAGGGCCATAGGAAGGATGGAAGCTGGACAGACACAGCAAGAGGTGGCACAAGCCATTGGGGTGTCTCAAAGCGTGATTTCCAGACTTTGGAATCGTTTTCAAAGAACAGATATTGTTCACAGAAGAGCCGGACAAGGTCGACCACGGGCAACAACAGCAAGGAATGACCGTTACCTCATGTTAACAGCCCGTCGGAATAGACAGCAGAATGCAACTCAACTGCGAAATATACTTCAAACAGCAACAGGACGCAGGGTGTCAACTCAAACTGTCCGTAATCGACTGCATGGAAGTGGTCTCTATGCCCGTAGGCCCATGGTGTGTACAGGTTAACTCCACAACACCGTAGAGATCGCAGAAACTGGGCGGAGGAACATGGTGGGTGGAGGCATACTGAATGGAGATCAGTTCTTTTTTCTGATGAGTCGCGATTCAACTTTGAATGTGATAGTCGGCGTGTATTCATCTGGAGGGAAAAAGGGACACGAAACAACCCAGCTTTTGTACGTGAAAGATCCCCATATCGTGGCGGTGGATTGATGGTTTGGGCAGGAGTCAGTAGTGGTGGACGTACGGACCTCTACGTCATCCAAGGTGGTACTTTGACTGCAGTAAGGTATAGAGATGAGATTCTCCGACCTTTTGTCGTGCGTTATGCTGGTGCCATAGGTGATTCTGTTCGTTTTATGGACGATAATGCACGACCCCACAGAGAACGACATGCTAGGAGTGGAGGGTATCGAGCGTATGCAGTGGCCAGCTTCCTCCCCGGACTTAAATCCGATTGAGCATGTGTGGGATGCATTAGGCAGGCGCATTGCAGGCAGACCGGCACCTCCCACAACTGTTCCAAAGCTGCACATTGCTCTTATGGAAGAGTGGCCACGTATCCCCCAATAACTCATTGCTAACCTCATTGTATCAATGCCACACAGGTGTGAGGCAGTGCTGGCCGTTCGAGGAGACCATACAGAACACTAAATAAACATTTTCACCCATGTTAATGTTGATTTGTTTGTTTGCCATATTCCTAATCAGGATCTCATTGACATCTGGTGTGGTACAGAGGTTACATAACAACTTCAAACTCTTGCTTACATTATTTTGGAGTAATAGAAAGTGATTGCATCCAATACTGTTCCTAAAAAAATAGTCTCAATAGGTTATTCTACAATATCCCCTTATTTTTTTGAGCAGTGTATGTGTATGCAATTCCTACAATGATAATTTTATTACAGCTTCTCGTCTTCAAACGTGATGATGTAATTCAGTATGAAGAGCCTGGAGCAAGTTGTGAATTTTAGATTTAAAGTTGACGTGTAAGTGTGGCAGATAAGGATTTAGCAGCGCAGATGTTGATGCGCAGGAAACAAAACACTGTAATAAGTTAATATTTCAAGTTGAGTGAAAAGTTGCCTTTTAATTAATGCAGATAATGTAGCACATCCATCAGGCAGTGAGAGAGAGAGAGAGAGTTTCCGACTGTTTCACGTTGACTTGTGAAAATCCACACACAGATATGAATTTAAATCTCTAAGTAAACCGCGCAGGAACCATCAAGTCAGAGATTCAGTTTATTCTACGTGAATTCAACTTTTACATAACATTTTTATGCTGTTTTAGCTAATTCCGAATGAACATAGCAATTCAGGTTATTTTAATGAACATATTTTAACATTTTTCTTTACAGATTTTTACTTACTTTCTAACTGGCATTATCGAACCCGTAGGTTCATGACCGCGCGGACATAATCTCTCCATACATCCCTATCCTGAGCTAATGCTTTCCAAAGATTTCCTGTATATTCCACTTCTCTCAAATCATAGTGTTATTCTCCCACCTCATTCTAGGCCTACCAACTGAGCGTTTTTCCCTCTGGTTTTCCTACAAGAAGCTTCCATGCACTTATTTTATTCCCAATTCGTGCCACATGTCCTGCCCATATCAGTCAACGACTTACCTGTTATTATATCTGGCTTCCAATAAAGACTATGTAGTTCACAGTTATGAAGTCTTCCCCATTCACCTGTCTGTTCATCTCTCTTTGGTTCAAAATTTTTCCTCAGAACTTCATCATCATCATCAACAACAAGGATTAAGTCCAAATGGCCTGTTCCGATCTCATTATAGGTCGAATTGGTCCTTCCATCTCTTCAATGGTCTTCCCAACATTCTTCTCCCTTTTGGTTTATAATTATACATTCTTCTTGGTATGCGCTGTTCATTCATTCGTAATACGTGCTGAAGATTTTGATAATATTTTATTCTTTCACAGAGATTAAATATATTAAGTTCTGTTCTTATATTTTCGTTTTTTTTATCGGTTCTTTGGTATCCTGCTATTGCTCTCAACATCTTCATTTCAGCAGCCTTTATTTGTTTACTATCTGCCTTTGTTGATGTCCAGGTTTCACATCCATAGATAAGAGATGCAACTGCCAATACTTTGTAAAACTTCAAAATATTTTCTTTTCTAGCCTTATTCAATAAAGTGCGTTTAATTGTGCCACATAGATAATTGCATCGTTGTATTTTAGTGTGTTTATCTAAATTTCTGCCATTGCCTAAATGAAATCCCAAATAATTAAAATTCTAAACTTGGTCTATAATTACATTGTTTATCATTATTTTTGTTGTTATGTCACATTTTCTTTTCAGAGCTAATATTTTTGTTTTAGATGTAGATATTCTTAAATTGTATTTTATAGAGATATTATTTAAAGTAAAAAGGAATTGTTGTAAAGCATTTTCTGATGCTGTCATTATTACTTGATCGTCTGCAAAAAGCAGAGTTGTCAATGCACTATTTATATTAATTTTTTCTTGCCATTCATTTATGACATGGTCCAAGTATAAATTAAATAATACTGGTGACAATGGACACCCTTGTCTTACTCCCTGGTTTATTTCTATGTTTTGTTTACTAATTTTATCTCCGCAGTCTATTTTAAAATTTGTTTCTATATAGAAACTCTGAATGGCTCTTATAAGGTGTTGAGGAATTCCTTTCATTTCTAGTATGTTCCATAATTTATTTCTACTTACACTATCAAACGCTTAAGTATAATCAACAAAAGCTATATACGTGGGTAAGAGTCCATGTTCCGCATCCATATAATATAACTGGTAGAATAATAGTTTTATATATTTTCAGTTAAACGTTTTTTGAAAGAGTTGGGACATCAAGAGTCTCTGTAATGCATAATAACACGCATTTCCAGAATTGAGCCTATGTTTAATTTTTTTATGCATCTCATTCCTATTTGTGATTATTGTTCCTAGGTATTTGAATTCAGCCCTTCCTCAAAATTCCCTCATTTGTCATTAGCTGTCCATTTCCATTATATGATGTATTTCTATGTCTGACCATATATTAAGTTTTATTGATATTAACTTCCAGTCCAAATTTGTTAGTGTTACTCGATAGTGTGTGCGTGTTGGCCTTTAGCATCTCTTCGCTATCGTTTTACCGATCCAATTTAGAAGACATCTAAATATTTATATTTTTCATTTTATTTATAGTGTTCTGCCCTAGGGCAGGTCTTTCACTGTAATTATAGCATTTTCAGGTGTGGTAGCTTCCTGTTACTTTCCTCACCTAGGGTTAATGATGATGATGATGGCCCTAAAAGCAACCTGACATTTGTCTTACAGGTGTGGAAAATCCCGGAAAAACCTCACCCAGGAAGCTTGTCCCGATAGGGAATCGAACCCGGGCCAGCTGCGTGTCAAGGCAGCACGCAACCTCGAGACCACATCGGTGGACTTTATATATATGTATATACATATATAGTACGATAATTACAAATTGGAATGAGATGCACAAATAAATTAAACAAATGCCTAATTGTGGAAAAAATTAAATTATGCATTACAGGGATTCTTGTCGTTCCAACGTTAAACGGAAAATATATAAAACTGTTATTCTCCCAGTTATAATATATGGATGCGAAACATAGACTCTTACTTTAAGGGAGGAAAGAAAATAACTAGTATTTCTGAATAAAGTTCTTAGGAAAATGTTTGGGCCAAGAAATGATGAACAGAGTGGCGAATGGAGAAAACTACATAAGTGAGTTACATGGTCTTTATAGGAAGCCAGATACAATAAGAACAGTCGTCTCGTAGATTGTAATAGGCAGGACATGTAATACGAATGGAAATGAAAGAGGTACATGGACGCTTCTTGTAGGAAAACGACAGGGGAAAACCCACAGTTAGTAGACCAAGAATGAGGTGGGAGAATAACATCCATGATTTGAGGAAAGTAGATTTTACAGCGGATAAATGGAAAATATTAGATCAGGATAGAGATGTATGGAGAGCTTACTGCTGAAACGTATTTTTTGGAGGCGTTCAGGTGGAATTTCAAGAGAGATAAAATAAACAGTGTAACTTAGCTTCAATATTGTGCATTTAATTGAAAATAAGCAATTAAAATGTTATGGTCATGTAAAAGGGATAATTGAAGAGAGACTCTCAAGAAGAATACCAGAATGGGTACTTCATGGTAGAAGAAGAGTACGGCCAAAAATAACATGGTGTTTTGAGCAGATTGAGGAGAAAAGTATTGGAGGATGGAGACTGGAATGACAGAAATGTGGAGGAGAATGGCAGATAATTGGACGCAGGAAGATGATTTTAAACAGGCTAGTAAATAAGCCTAAACCGTGAAGAAGAAGAAGAAGAGTGAAACTTGCTACATAAATATATAATAACTTGATTGAATTATTCGTCAAGTAACACTGAGTAACAAAAAATATTTTTTTTTGTCTCAGAAAGAAAAATATGTGATTGTGATAGCATTTGTTTCTCTTGAATTCAAATATGATATCGGATTTTCTCCACCACGCATGGTTTCCGGGAGACAGGAATTTACAATTTCAAACACATTAATATTTTCTACATTCGTAACTACACAATATTCGAACATTCGGACTCACCTAGAAAGTAATAAATGACGATTTTCTGCTATATTTCGCCTATGGAGCATCCATCTTGATGGTCCAACAATAATCGGCCAGAATATTAGGATTCAATTTACCTTGATATCTCTTTTCCATAGCTGAAATCTCCTGAGTTAGCTCATATGGTTTTATTTTACAATGGACAAATGGACGAAAAAAAGTTTATGAAAAAATAATTATTTGAATCCATTAATTGAAATTGAAATAACAAAAAAACTTTGGGTAGTGGAGAAATTCCGAATACAAATTTGAAAACACGATAAAAATCTGTATTACGTACAACTATTGGTACTCATGAGACAAAAGCATGTTGACCAGTGTAATTAAAGTGTAAAAATAAAAGACAGTAAAAAGTACCAAGAACTTGATCATATAGGGATACTTCGGGTAATTTGGACCCCTATTTTGAATTTGTTTTTCTTCTTATAATTAGGGGATTTGAATTTTGTTTAATTCAGTGAGTCGCATTAGTATTGTAGCTATAGCACTGTTATTTTATTCAAATATGGAAATATCTTCATATTTTATAAAGTTGTTTACATTGCAAGACAAGTCCACTTTAACCTCCATATTCCGATAAAGTGGACTCCAGAGTCCACCTTAGCTTTTAGACTATTATGAAGTTAATTTACTCTATTAATTTATACAGACAGGCACAAATTAATCTGAAACTATTTATGGCTTATCATAATTAAAAAGCGTTGATATCTATTTAATGTTTTGAAAAATTATTGATTATAACATTCACACGTCATTCATCTGCAGACAGCGAAGGTATTTGGGTTTAGTAAAATTACAAGGATTCTAAATAAAATTAATTAAGTGCATAGTTTTTACAGGTATCATCCCCATTGATAAAACATATGTATTCGTGTAAAGTGGACCCAGGTCAACTTTAACCACCTAGTGGAGGGTCCACATTAACCGAATTTTTTATGTTTAATTATTTTATACAGCACCCATTAAACATAATATCAACCCAAAACCATCAGTATATTAAAACAACATCTACATAATGTAATATATTTTAAAATGATTTTCAACATTTATAATATTCAATAGCAGAAATTAAGAATTAACTCTTAGCTTGAAAAACTTTTAAAATTATAATGTACATAAATATCTCAAATAAACCCTTATTGGCACAAAGAATAAAAGAAACTGGCCTTGAACACACCAAAGTCGATGAGGGGAAGAGGTTAAAATATTTTCTGTTCGAGGGCAGCGCCTATTAAAGAAGATATTAACAGGGTCCACTCAAACCGAAGGGTCCACATTACCCGAACTTCCTCTACTATATTATGTAAGGACATATTTAGTAGACATGCTTTCGAACTGTATATGAATCAGGAAATCCTTGATATAAAAGGGGTGTGAATTCGAGGGCCGGGTAGCCGAAACAGGGCAGGATGAGGAATAAATGAGATGTTCGATAACCTATAATACTGGAGAGAAAATTTGTAAAATTATGGGACACGAAAATCTATAAGTGCATTGAAAATCTGGAAATAAAGTACCATTTTAAGAGTGTTTCTTATATCTTGGGACAATTTATTTTCGAGCCAATATTGTTTTTGTTTCTGATCCTAAAGTTAATCTTAGTCCACCAAGTTATATAGAATTGATCTTTATAGCAGTGAATGCTAACTGGAGAACTACATAAAGAAGTTTTATGGAACTGTAACAGATGGGCTGTTCGATGCTATAAATTTTCAATAACGTCTCTTTTAATTCTCTACACATTTTGTAAGTTTGCTACATCTGTTTCTACCAAAGTGGCTTTAAAATGAACCCAGCGCGAACTCCTCCTTAACTAAGATAGGTTAACAGACTTTCACTGAATCCAGGCTGGACGCAAAGTGGATTTACACTGCCTTAAAATTATAGAGAACACTGCAAACAGTGGCGTAGCTAGCAGGTGAGCCATGTGGTCTCAGGACCATAAAAAAACTGAGAATTGGTTGACTTTTCGGGACCTACTCCAACTTTTACAGATTATACTAATCTGTCCCATCACAATTGCATCCGCAGAAAGGACATTTTCTACATCAACTAACAAACTAACTCACTAGCACTATCGGACCCTTAAATACATGGCTGCGCGGACATGAGCTCTCCATTCATCCCTATCCAGAGCTAATACTTTCCAATCACCTCTTGTATAATCTACTTCCCTCAAATCATGGTTAATTTCGCTTTTAATAAATCATTTATTATTCCTAAGCTTACTTATTTTAAAATAGAAATAACTATTTGATGGTGGAACCATTGTTGAATGAGATAGTGTTATTGCACCTGTCAAAACATCTAAAGAAATACTAGGAATTTAGAATTGTAATTTTATGATCCAACTATCAAACAAACATATTTATAGGGCATTATGAGTTAAGCGTTTTTAGTTCCCATGTATAAACATTTCAATTTTCATAAAATCCCGACTTTAATTATAAATATCGATTTAATGATATTCACCGCCAGTTTGATAATAACTCCATAGAAATAAACCGACAGCATTTTGCAGCAATCTTCATTAATTCCACGGAATACAATTAGTGGATATAAAATAGTTTCCATGCATTATATCACATAAATAGGATTTTGTTTCATTGCTAGAATAGTCATTTTAGTGACTATTATTGCGGACACGAGATGATTTGCGCTTCACCACAAATTATTTCACATTCTAATTCAATATTTTATTGGTAATTGTGGTATTACCCAGAGTTCAATTTCAAAATGACCCATTGTTAAATTAATCTATTACAGTCTACATATTTTTTTTGAGTCGTGCTTTTGTGTTTAAATTTGATGTACAGAATTAACATAAAAACTAACAATATTTCGAAGTAGCAAAAGGAGATACGCACTATAATCGTTTTATTTCATTAAATAGCATTAAAACATTAAATAACACTAAAAACTATTAAATAACACTAACAAACTGGGGCTGGAAGTAAACACCATTAAAGTAAGTATGTGGTAACACCTAGAAATACAATTCATAATGGAAATGGACAGTTAATGAAAAGTGCGGGAAACTTTTTAGAGATGGCTGAGTTAAAATACCCAACTAACTAACTAACTAACTAACTAACTCACTGGCACCATTGAATCCGTAGGTTCATGGCCACGAGGACGTAAAATCTCCATATATCCCTCTCCTGAGCTAATGTTTTCCAATCATTCCCTGCATAATCTACTTCCCTCAAATAATAGTTAATGTTATTCTCCCACCTCATTCTTGGTCTACCAACTGGGCGTTTTAGTAGACCAAGAATGAGGTGGGAGAATAACATTAACTATGATTTGAGGGAAGTAGATATACTGGGAATGACTGGAGTTAAAATACTTAGGAAAAATAATTACAATCAGAAATGAGATGCAGAAAGAAACGTAGTCTCAACTCTGGTAAAACGTGATTTTCTTGCATTACAGGGACTCTTGTCGCCTCAACGTCTCTAAAATATTAAACTAAAAATGAACAGTTAATGACAAATGTGGGTCATTTTTAAGGAGTAATTGAATTCAAATATCTAGGAGCAGTAATTACAAACAGGAATGAGGTCCACAAAGAAATTAATCAATCTCAACTCTGATGAAGCATGGTTTTTATGCAATACAGGGAATATTGTCCACTCAACCTCCCTAAAAATATTAAAATAAAAATATTTGAGACCGAAAAGAGACGAACAGGCAGGTGAATGGAGAAGGTTATCCAAACTGTGAGCTACATGTTCTCAATGGGAAACAAGACTTCATAAGAACAGTTAAGTCTCATAGATTTGCGATTGTAATAAAATGTCATACGAATGGGGAATGAAAGAGGAACATGGAAGTATCATGTAGGAAATTTGGAGATAAAACATATAGTAGGTAGGCCAAGAGTGAGGTTGGTCAATAACATTAACAATAATTTGATGGAGGTGAAATATACAGGAAATGATTGGAAAACATTAGTTCCGGATAGGGAAGTATTGAGAACATATCCGGACCGCAATAGACCTCAGGGATTTAAACCCAAGATTTCCAACTTTGCCGAGATAATTTATTCAATAATTTCAAAATGAATGATCCAATGCTAAATTATTATTATACCTTCTAGATACAACCATACATTTTGTTTTTGTTCAATTAATTTCCAATCCTAATTTTCTAGTTTGACTTATTGATCCAAAATAGTTTCAATAATGTCTTGTTTCCTTCTTCCTGTGATAATGTCATCAGAATAATTTTCAGTTTATTAAATTTTGAGAATTCTTGCTATTCTTTTTAATTTTTCAAACGTTTCATTTTTTAGGTAAAACATTTTATAACTTTTCTTCGCAAGAAACAAAATGGGTTGTTTTCAATTCAGAATGTTTAAGAAGCATTTTGAGGAATTCCTTGGAGGTTTTACATTTCAATTATTCTTTTATATATGTGTTTCACTTATACAACACTCCAGTACGTATTAAGTTTCTTTTTACAAAAGAGGAGAAAGAAAAACTAATATCATGGAGAAAAGAAATGAGGTACATTATTAACAAATGTACGTGGTAAGGAAGAAACAACCGAGTCTCGCTACCATAAAACTGGCTGAAATTTGGTTTTTGTGGTTTTAATTTTCACGAGTTCTACTTAAGTTTCTTAACTTACTCGTGAAAGTCTGTCCTCAGCCATGAAAGATGAATAGGCCTAAAAATTCATGTCTTTCGGGCTAAATGGCCGTGGTCTGGTTTTATTAACACTCAACGTTACGTCTACTACTGCGGTAGACATCCTCAGGAGATGCTGCGTGCTCTATCACCTCCTAACTCTTCAACTGTCGGCTGCAGACAGGCTGTGCGTTGGAAATCGTGTCCTTATTTATAGTTGACACGATATCCAACGCACAGCCAATCTGCAGCCAACAGTTGAAGACTTAGGAGGTCATAGAGCACGCAGAATCTCCTCAGGATGTCTACCGTAGTGGTAGACGAAACGTTGAGTCAATACTAATAAAATTCATTATTAAAACCGTTGAGGTGGATAGTCATAAAATAAAATAAAATAGGTTAAAAGACCTTCTTAGGTCAGAGCCGTAGATCTCAACTTATATAAAATATGTATGCTTTTTTGTCTGAAGGCCTTTCAGAATCTCCATTCCATCTTCATCAGGTCTTACTTCAAGTAATGTAGCGAAGAAAGACCTGCCGAAGATGGAAAGGAGATTCTGAAAGGCCTTCATATCATACACATTTTATAAGTTGAAGGGCCAAATAAGGTAGGATTTATTGGTATTTTACAACCTTTTAGAGATGCTATTAAGTTATTTAGTAAGGAACAAACATTTCCTTTAACTTCTAATTACATTTCTCTGATTTAAGAAGGTACATTTTAACTTATTTAATTTTATGAAACGTTGAGTGTTTATGAAACCAGATCACGGGCATTTAGCCCGAAAGACATGAAAGGCATGCATCAAAACACCTGCCGTGAAAGTCAACAATTTTACGTAGGCCTAAGAATCATTGTAACAAGTTATGATGTCCACTGCTTGTCTCAGACGAAGCAGGCAAGAATTCGATCCCCGGTCGCGATAAGTTTTCTGAGTGAGATTTATTTGGAATAGTTATCCGTCTGTCAAGAAATTTTAATTTCAGTATTATTCACCTTCCTCAAAGAATGGTAATACATTCTCCTGCCTCATATTTACTCCACCTACTGGGCGCTTTTTCTCTGCTTTTCCTACAAGAAGTTTCCATACCCCTCTTTCGTTTGCTTTGTGTGAATATACACAGTAAAACTTGTTTAATCCGGAATGTGAATAATACGGAAATCTGTCCAATGTTAACAAATTTATTGATCCTGGCAAAATAATAATAATAATATGTGTATTTATTTTGTATAAAACGGAATCTGTCCAACGCGAAGACGGAAGGATATTTCTACACAATGCATGAAAAAATGAGTATAAGGCGGAAAGATAGAGAGATAAATAAATTAGTTTCCACTTCATTGAATTCCCGTTAGGCGAATTAACAATAAGTGATGATTCCTGCCAGGGCGCGTCGGGTGAAGTAGAGTTTCTAACTATATCTGACATTTTTTTTCGGCCTCACTGCACACGTTTTGCGAAATACAGGTTCGTTTAACAAATATTTCACGTGTGACATCTGTCTTACAAATAACCAGTGCACTGTAAAATCTTAAATTAGTTAGGATCTGAGACCGATTGTGTACGTATCTTTCACAGGTAGTATTTTGAATTTCCGGAATAAAGATGGTTACATCGTATGTACCATTGTCATTAAACGAAAAAGCGAAAGCAATTGGAGATAAAGAAAAACAATCTCTCAGTACGTGAAATAATGACTGAATTTAAATGTGAAGAAACCCAAGTTTATGAGATTTTAAAACATAAAGAAAAAATAATGAATGAATGGATGCAAGGAAATGGTAAAATGAGGAGAAAATAAATCAATGAGGAGTGGGAGTGTCCACGATCAAAAGTCTTCAAATTTCCGGACCGATGTGCCAAATTCAAGCTCTAGCTGTTGCTACATCCCTAGGGAATAACGATTTCAAGGCATCTTCAGGTTGGTTATGGACAGTTTTAAAAGACGACACAATGTCATGTGGAATGAAAGTTGCGGGGAATCAAAGGATGTGGACGAAAGTATAGTTAGTGAGTGAAAACCGAAACTGTATACTTGAATTTCAGGATACGCACCCAAGAGACATTTTTAACGCTGGCGAAACCGGATTTTTTTCGCGCGTTACCGTCGAAGTCGCTCGTAGATACTTTACTTCACTTTCCAACGGCAGCGGAACTACAATTAATCCAAGGTACATAAAAAGACATATACGGTGCTCTATAATCTAAGATTGGTTAATATTTTTTGCTTTTTTATAATGCGGATTGTCTAATGTGGAAAAAATAATTGGTCCCATGCGATTCCGCTTTGAACAAGTTTTACTGTATTTAGTTTTATCGATGTTTACTTTCAGCCTCAATTAGGAACAATAATTACAAACACATTATAAAATGGAACTTGACAGTTAATTACAAATGAGGGAAATTTTGAAGAAGTTGGCCGAATTGAAATACCTATGAACAAAAACAAGAATGGGCGCAGCAATAAATTAAGCATAGGCTCAATTCTGGAAATGCATTTATATCAAGGACCCTTGTCGTCCCAACTCCTCTAAAAAACAATGAATTGAAAATATATAAAACTATTATTCTTCCCGTTATACTATATGAATATGAAACTTGGGCCCCTGCTTTAAGGGAAGAGAAAAGAATAGGAATATTTGAGAATAATGTTGTTAAGAAAAAATGTTGGACAAAAGAGAGATGAACGAACTGGCGAATGGAGAAGACTATAAAACAGTAAATTACGTGATCTTCATGGGAAACCAGATATATCAAGAGCAATTAAATCTCGTAGACTGCGATTGACACGACATGTGGCACAAATGAGGAATGGAAGAGAGGCATGGCAATTTCTTGTAGGAAAGCCAGTAGATAGGCAAATATGATGTGGAGAATAATATTAACCATGGTTTGAAGGAAGTAGATTATACAGAGGATAATTGGAAAACATTGGTTCAGGATAGGGTGTGTGGAGAGCTTATGTTTGTGCGGCCATGAACCTACGGGTTCGATAGTGCCAATGAGTTAGTTATGTAAGCTATTTGAATTCACGGAATTCTTCAAAATCTCCATATTTGTCATTAACTGTCCATTTCCACTATATACGAGTAATGCAGGGCTATTCAGAAAGAAGGAACAGATTTCAAACATTTATTTCTTCCAAACTACAAAAAACAGAAACAATATTCCAACGTTCCTAGAAAGAGAAAAGTTTGAAGTTCCGATCATGGCCGCAATGGCGCTGTTGCTTGAATGTGCGATCACGGTCGCATTGGCACTGTTGGGTTGGAAGAGGAGGAGAAGAAGATCAACTTATTCGCCGGTAGCTTCCCAGGTCACCAGACCTATCCCCATGTGATTTTTATCTTTGGGGTTACATAAAATACCGTGTTTTATCCCCCTATGCCTGACAATCTTGGAAATTTGCGACATTGAATTGTTCAAGCTGTGATATCGATAAATAGTGAGTGGCAAGAAATGAGCCACCGTTTTGATATTTGTCATGTAACACATGGTGCATATTAACCCGTCAGAACACGCGCATAATTTTGCACCGTTACCACACGCGCTGGATATTTTTTACCCGAAACTTTATTAAGTGATATTAACAGCAAAATGTAATTTTTAGAATATTCTATAATTATATCTTTATTTTGACCATGTCTATCCTTCATTTGACCATGTCTAAATTATTTATTGTTTAATTTAACAATACATAAAATAAGATCTAAGTATGTACTACATTTCTTCACAAAAATACTGTAGTATAATGTATTAGTTCAGTGCCAACAAATATATGAAAATGTCATATATATATTTAGCAGCCACTCACACACTATGTTCACTTCCTGAATCGGGATTTGCCCCCCCCTCTAAAAAAATTAACAATGCACATGAGCATTAACTACGCAATAATGTTCTTCAGAAAAATACTGCAATATTATGTTTCTTGTTCAGTGCTAACACTAATTAGAAATAAATAATGATTATAGCATTTGGGAGCCACTCACTCAAACACTATTGTCACTTCCAGCATCAGAATTGGCACCAGAATTGGCACACCCCTCGCAGAAAGGCACAGAATGTTCTTTACAGATCATCTTGGTACAGCTGTGGCATGAAGTAGTTGTTTTACGATCTTTCTTCTTCGGACATACTTCACATCGAACTGAAGACATCTTCATACGTTTCTGTGTTGATTGGGTTTGTTCCTCCGCACCAGCCAATCTTCGAATAGTGGATCTATTTTCTCCAAGAAGTTCCATCTTTACCTTTGTAACTAACAAACTGAGACAGTGGAGCATCATCCTCATAGTCTTCATCACTCATAGTTGCTTCCTGTTCTGTATCAGAATTATGTTCACTTTCGGAGAGATGATCGGCTTCATCTCCTGATTCATGTTCAATAACATCTTCATCTTCATTTAGCCAGTTTACTATTTGTCCACTTTGCCTATATTGTAAGTCCATTTTGTAATGGAAAATAGAAATGGCGCACAAATAAAATGATTCACTATTTATGTTACTTATTCACACGCGCTGGGTAATTCTTACCCAATCTTGATATATGCATGCATAAACCCCTGAAGTCACAGGAAAACTAACTAAATCTTACATACAACAATGCAAAAATATCTGAAAGAAAGGTACTGAAAACGGCAGATAAATTAAAATTCAAACACAGTGTTGCCAACAAAAAGAATAACGTCTGGGTATTTTTTACCCTGGCGCGTGTGCTTACGGGTTAAATGCATAAAATAGTGACATTTGAACTTTTCTCTTTCCAGGAACTTTGTAATTTTGTTTCTATTTTTTGTAGTTTGGAAGAAATAATTGTTTGAAGCCTGTTCCTTCTTTCTAAATAGATCATACATTATTTTCAAAATGTGATAATTCGATTTTTTCAGATATTTGCTTCTAGTCCCATTATTTTAGTAATATCAAATATTTTTAAAATCCTATTTAATAGGATTAAAGTCCGTCACGAAGGATCTGCGTAAAGTAGCAAATTTTTTAGCAAGCCGAATTTATGTTCCAATTTTGTTGTTTTACGGAATTTATATTTCGATGTTCACTGCTGTGGTGTCCAGGTATCCCCAGATCGAGATACGTTTCCCAGGTGATATTTTTTCGGAGTTTTTTCTCACCTGTAAGCAAATATAAGGAAAGTTTAAAGCCCAAACGGTCCCCGAACATCATCTGGTCATCATTAACATATTCATTAAGTTTAGAATTAAGGCCTCTCCTGGCGCATCGTCACGTATCATATATCATGGGGGCAGCGTAACTTCGCATTCCAGGGGCCCCAACCTCAGAAGTGGGTTACAATAACGCCATGGCAGGAGAGAATACCAGAATGTCGAATTGACAACGTGGTAGCATTGAAAGGAAAGTTATTTGGGGGAAACTGAATTTCTGATCCCAGCTTGCCTATCTTGGATTTCGGGTTTCAGGTAAACCCCGATTTCGCTGATTTTTGGAAAACATCATTCTTTTAATAGTATACTAGACTAGACCAAGTGTTGGAAAAGATGGACCATGCTCATGTTCCCTTAGACGCCAAATGATCTCCGCCCGGCCAGCCAAGCGATCTCTCGGTTCGACCCGTGCGCCCACTCGGCAACCGAGAAGAATTGGCATGCAGGGAACCTCCTTCTCCTCCGCTGCATTAGGGTCTTATATGTCCTCTTCAGCCCTTTGGTGTAGAAATGTCGACAATTGAGTGATTATTTACTACCGATCGTAACTAGCCGCAAATCAGTAAGCAAAGGACCAGTGGTCGGATATCAGCAAGCCTTGAAGCTCGTCGTCGCTACTACGTTTCGTTGCGTATCATAAACTTTACGACCTCTATAGAGCGATTTTTAAGTTTTCGCTTCAAGTGAACTCCTAAACTAATGTTCAGTATTTGCTGGTTAACGAACTCAACCTTACCTTTTTAATTGAATGACATGTGAAGTTTTATTTAAAAAATAAATAAATGCGGTCGTAAGAGCGTTCACAAATAGACACACACAGCACACATACGCTTTCATACACAGGATGTTTCAGAATAAGTATTACGGACTTCTACGAGTTGTAGAGAGAACTTAGTAAATAAAGTTTTGATATGGAACCCATGTCCGGAAACGTACCACTTCGATGTAAAATTGATTTGAAGATCGAAACAGAATGGGTTGATATTGTGTGTCTTGTGTTTCAGAATAAGTATTATAGACTTCTAGGAGTTGTATTGCAAGTGCGGTTCCACGTGGCGACCCTGTTGTTTGTTGCACAAAGTGTACCTGCGATGCATGTTTTCATACACACGCCCCACAAGACCTGGCGTGAGATAAATTTCTGCTGCTGCCCAGAAATCGTGTAAGAAGATATTTCTCCTATTCGACAGGTGCAGTACATCCACTAGAAGTCTGAAATATCTATTCTGAAGCACAAGACACACGATTTCAGCCCATTGTGTTTCGATCTTCAAACCTATTTAACATCGAAATGTTGCGTTTCCGGACATGGGTTCGTCATAAAAACTTTATCTACTAAGCCTCTCTACAATCCCTAGAATTCCGATCCGATTGAGGGTCTTTCCACTTTTCAGCGGTTGCCCTTTTACCAGCCGGCTGCTGGCCCTTCACATCCACATGTGTCAATCACAGAGGTAGATGATCAACAGCCAGTGTAGGGTGACATGTGGTTAGCATGTCGAGTCCCCCAGCCGTTATAGCTGGTTCCTCAACCTGGAGCCGCTACTTATTGTAGCTACCCAATTGCCTCACGATGCTGGGTGGGCACCGGTCATACTGGCCGAAATACCATGAGAAAATTTCTTCCCCCATGGAGACTCGAACCAGCGCAAGTCCCGTAGCTCTGCGCCAAGGCTTCCTACCTTTACCGCTCGGCTATAATACTTATTCTGAAACACCCTGTATAATACGTATATAATATGTAGGCCTATATATATTGGTCATGATCATTTTCGGTCTCTACTAGGTAGGATCAATGAAGGTCTACAAATTAAAAAATCGTACTAAGATAACAACCTCCTTTGGTATAGTTAGTAAATTTGTAAAATTTATTATGGATCCGTAGACGTTCATTGTATTTATAAAGTTTTATTTTTAAGGGGGATAGAATTTGAATTGAAATATATCTAAGTTGAAATTTGATTAATTTGCATCAAAGCTGTCAGTTATAGGAATGGTCGATTCCTTCGGAATTTGCTAATATAGGATTTATACTTTTTTTAAAGTTCATAATTGTTTTTTATACCGTTGAGATTATAACAATGTTAAATTATATATTTTTTTACCTTGTATACTAACGTCGTCCTCAGCTATGATGTTTATATTTGCTATTTTCGATAATTTCACTCAGGCCTTTCGAAGCATGCTTGATCTTCTCGAGTTGTTCTACTAGTATTTGAATTATCTGTATATGTCTATAGTAGAGGGTTTTGCTCATTAGGTATATTTTCGTTGAGAAAGTTTGTATTCTTGGTCTCCTTGATAATTTCGATTTCTTCTAATTTTGTGTCTGTTGTTTTCCCTGTGTATACTTGATATTGTATTATCGATATTGTTAAAACTGTGGCCGCTTTCTAAAACGTGTTTATTTTTATTAAAAGAGAAGGCAAATCAAATTTCGCTAAATACATTTGAGAAAGTGGCCACAGTTTTAACAACATCGATAATACAATGTCAATTATACACAGGGAGAACAACAGACACACAATTAACATCTTAGAAGATATCGAAATTATCAAGGAGGCCAAGAATACAAACATTCTCAACGAAAATATGCCAAATGAGCAAAACCCTCTACTATAGACATATACAGATAACACTGAGCAACAAAAAATAATCTTTTTTTTTGTCTGAGAAAGAAAATATGTGATTCTGATAGTATTTTTTCTCCTGAATTCAAACACGATATCGGGGTTTCTCCATCCCGCAAGGTTTCCGAGAGACAGGCATTTATAATTTCAAACACTTTAATATTTTCTACATTCGTAACTACACAATATTCGAACATTCGGATTCACCTAGAAAGTAATAAATGACGATTTTTTGCTATATTTCGCCTGTGGAGCATACCTCTTCATGGTCCAACAATAATCGGCCAGCATATTAGAATTCCATTTGCCTTGATATCTCTTTTCCATAGCTGAAATCTCCTGAGTTAACTCATTTGGTTTTATTTTACGATGGACAAATGGACGAAAAAACGTTTATTAAAAAAATAATTATTTAAATCCGTTAAATGAAATATAAATAAAAACTGTGGGCAATGGAGAAATTCCGAATACGTATTTGAAAAAAAAACAATAAAAACTGCATTAAGTACAACCATTGGTACATATGAGACATAAATCATGTTGGTCAGTGTAATTCAATACTACAAGAACAACAACTCCAGAAGACGAAGCATGCTTCGAAAAACCTAGAGTGAAATCAACGAAAATTTTAAATATAAACATTTTAGCTGAGGACGACAGTAGTATAAAAGGTAAAAAAAAATTTATTTAACATTGATATAGGATATAGTACATATTATATTTTAATAATCTGAAATATTGTTTTTTACCTTTAATATTAAAATTCTGCATTATTAATTTTAAGTACAAAGAGTATGACTCGAAAAAAATAGGATATTCATTAATTCCGCGGAAAACAATTAGTGGATATAAAATTGTTTTAATGTATTATATCACATAAATAGGATTTCATTTCACTGCTAGAACAGCAATTTAATATCTGTTAATTTGAACATTGGCCGAGTTCGTTATTACCACAAATTATGACATTTTATAATAATTATAAATCGGCCGCGGCGGACTAGCGTTGTCTCTGGTCCCGAGGGTCGCGGGTTCAAACTCGGCTGGGGTCGATGGATTTTTTAGGAAGGAAAAATCCAAGGAGCAAGTGTTTCGGGAAGGTCCCGAATCTGAAGATTTTCAGGCTCGTAAAAGATCCTTAAGCCTGAATAAAAAGGCCTATAAGCAAATTTTACCGAATTATCCCATCCTAGTACTACCTTCGTTTCCTAGATGCCAGAATGAGGCGGAACGCTGACCACGTGCCACTCGAATGACATATATACGAAAACAAGTGTAACTAAATTAGTATGGTTCAATTTCTTTCCTGTAGGGGGAGAGCGTCTAAATCTCATTGAGGGAAGCAAGGGTTTACAAGATACAAAAATATAATAATTATAATGTTTCTCATTATTGATTCATTTGTTCACTTGACATCCTTTGAATTTGGCACGCGTAATAATACTGAAATCTCGCCTTATAAGGCATAAAGCATTCGGATCATTAGTCACGAGTTCAAATCGCAAGCGATCTCTTCAGAAGCATTTTCTGGAAGTCTCGCTTTCGGGATAGTTCTAGTAGCGAACGGAAATAGTGTGGTCTGCAGCCTGTGATATTTTTAACAGTCTTGTACGATTACAAAGTCCGGACGGATATCGCAAGAGCGAATCTTGTTTTTTTTTTATTTCTGCGACGGCAACAGATGTGTCGTCCAGTGTGCCGATTCTGACTTACCTTACGTCTTGAAAGGTACTATCTTTGTTTTGCTAACTGAACGAGTTTTAATTGCTAACCTAGCCTATACGATGATGTAGATGCGAAATTAAAATGTGGCGGCAGAGTTTTGCATAGTGGTAGTGGGCTCACCCGTTGGAATGGGCATCGTAAACCTCATTTCCGACAAATCCGAGAGTCGAAAGGCCGACAGCGCGGAATGAGTAACGCCGTTTGGCGTAGTGAAACACAGAATATCACCTTACGAGCAGTTCCCGTGAAATATGGCATCATTAAGACCAGTTAAAATGTTTTGGTGTATGATGGTCTATATTTTGCACTAGATGTTGAAGTGCTATTTATCCTATTGATTAGCAAGACATCGTTCCAATGGCTATTAGTGCTTTGTAATCCCATGTGAAGAAAGACGTCAGCGAGTGTGAAGAAGATACCTGAGATAATTGTGTTAATAATAAACTCTTACAACAGAAAATTAAGCGTGTTTATAGAGTGCAATATTGTGAAAGAAATAAAGAAGATTTTAATTTTTGAGAAAACTAGTCTAAGTGAATTATGCATTGCAGAGACTTTTGATGTCCCAACTCCTTTCAAAAAGCGTTAAGCTGAAAATATATAAAACTATTATTCTACTAGTCTAAGTGAAATTAATGAAATTTTGTAATATGAGACAGTTAGCACTAATACTTTGTCACACTGAAATGATATTCTTGAACATTACGTCATAATACTGAATACCATAGTTGAGTGAGAGTTAGTGCAATGTGCCAGTAATACGCTCAGCACTTGCACATCAAAAGATTTCACAGTTGACTGATGTGTTATATGGAGCAATTAACTGTGTCAAGGGTAGCGGTGTTGCCAACTCCTAAATGAAAAATCCTACACTATATCCTATCCAACCATGTTTGACAGAGAACTTTAACGTTGCAGACAAACGGAGAACTGATCTCTATTCGCGGACAAAAGTGGTGGTAGCGGTCATATACCGGGTTAATGAGAGGTGTTTTATTAGCACCTTAAAATTATTACCTTTGGAATAAAAATATTACAAAGGAAACTAAAATGAAAATTTATAAGAGCATAATACATAATATTATGTCATATGGCAGTGGAACTTGGTCTTTGACGGAATTACAAAAGAACAAAATTAGAACAGTAGAATTTGATTATTTTAGAAGAAGTCTCCAAAAAACAAGACAGGATAAAATAAGAAATGAATTCCTTTGGAGAGAAATGAATGTCACCACATCTGTTGTTAAGAGGATTGAAAATCAAACACTTAAATGGTATGGCCATGTACAAAGAATGGAAAATGAAAGATGGCCAAAAAATATATACCAATGGTCACCCCCTGGAAGAAATAAACGTGGCAGACCAAGACGGAAATGGAAAACCTACGTCAGAACTATAATGGATGATCGGAATTTGGAAGAGGGAGATTGGAATGATAGAGATAAATGGAAACTGAAGACGGCAAACCTATAAATGGGGGAACGTCGAAGAAGAAGAAGAAGAAGAAAATTATTACCATTTATTGAAGAGGGTTTAAATGTACCAATATTTTCCTGCATCCGAAGTTACGGCACTTTAATGCTTTCACCTCCTTTAATTTCTTCTTCTACTTCTTCACTTCACGGGCTAGGCAAATTGCATGTTCCGCTTCACAGTTGTTCTGTCAATCTTTTCACTGGCCTTCCTACATTCCTTGAACCTCTTGGCTTGTAGTTGAATGCTGCTCTTGGTAATCTTGATACATTCATTCTTTCCACGTGTGTAAACCATTTATCTCTATATTCTCTGATTTTCTCATCCAATGGATATATATTTAACTCTGTTCTTATATCTTCATTCCTTATCCGATCCAATCTTGTGCAGCCTTTTGTTCTTCTAAGGAAGTTCATTTCTGCGCTTTGTATTCTACTTTGCAATTTTTTGGTCATTACCCAAGTTTCGCTCCCATAAAGTAATGCAGGAACTCCCAATGTTTTATAAAACATTAATTTCTAACTTCCTAATCCTTTCTGCTATCCACTCTCCACCACTATCTTCTAATATCTTATACATATGTAATGTTTTGTTGATCCATCTTCTTTCATGCCTGTGGAGTCCAATAATTTTTTTTTAGATAATATCTACTCCAGCATTCTTCTAACATGACTATAACTAAATAACTAACAAAATCACTGGCACGTCGAATCCGTAAATTCAAGACCGTTCGGAAATAAGGTCTCCAAACATTCATATCATGAGCCCAAGTTTTCCAATCATCCCCTGCATAATTTATCTATCTCAGAACATGGATAATGTCATTCTCCAACCTCATTCATGGCCTATATCCTGGGTGCTTCAATCTGGTTTTCTTACAATAAGTATCCATGCTTCTTTATCGTTCTCCATTTGTGCCACATGTCCTGCACATCGCATCTATGAGATTTAACTCTTCCTGGCCTACCTACTGGGTGCTTTCCTCTGGTTTTCCTATAAGGAGTTTCCAAGCTTCTCTATTATTCATCATCCGTGCCACATGTCCTTTCCATCGCATCAATGAGATTTAACTATTCTCATTATACCTGATTTCCCATGAAGATAATGTAGCTCATTATCAGGTAGTCTTCTCCATTCACAAATCTGTTCGTCTCTCTCTCTCTCTCTCTCTCTCTCTCTCTCTATTTTCATCCAAAAAAAATTATAAGAACTTTATTCTCAAATATTTTTAAATGTTGTCCTCCCATAAAGTAAGATACCATGTTTCGCAGGAGTAAGATATAGGCTAATATAACTGGGAGAATAGCAATTTTATATATTTTCAGTTTAAAGTTTTTGAGTGATTTTGGGGTGATAAAAGCCCTTGTGATGCGTAATAGCACAAATTTCCAGAAGTGAGTTTTCTGATATGTCTATAGCATTCTAATTGTCTATATTTAATGGAGTCTAATATATAATTTTTGAGAAAAATTCAAGGAATGTGCCCTGTGGGAGGATCTGAAGTTTTGTGGTCATGTAAAAGAACCGCAAGTCTAAATTAGAGCATCTGATCAATATTGAATAGCCTTTTTCCATTCTAGTAAAATCTTAGTTACGTATTATATTCTTCTTTGTGGCGATGTGTTAACCATGTGCCATTATCTGAATACGAAAGGGAAATAAGAGTAACAAAATTAAGTTGATAAACAACTTCCGATAGGGAGCACCCTTTTCCCTCGTGGGTTGTACGGGTATAGATTATAATAATACAGAATTTTTAATCTTCATTTCCAGCCTGTTTACAGTTCATAATTTTTTTCCGATATGGAATGCCCAGCTCATCTTAAATAATATATTTCCATTGCTCGTTAGAAGGCATAGAAAAGGGAAAGCTTTGCAAATAATTTGCATTATTCAGAATGTATTCAATAACCCATAGGTTCATGGCAGTGCGGACATCAGCTTTCATATATCCCTATCTTGAGCAGTTTATCAATCATATCCTATATTAATCTATTTCCCTCAAATCGAGGTTAATATTATTCTCCCACCTCATTATTGGCCTGCCTCCTGACGCTTTCTCTCTGGTTTTCTACAAGGAATTTCCATGCCCCTTATTAATTTCTCATTTGTGCCGCATGTCCTGCCTATCGCAGACTTTTAGATTCGTCTGTTTGTTCGTCTCTCTTTAGTCCAAACATTTTTTAGCAATTTATTCTGAAATACACATATTTATTTTCTCCTCCCTTAATGTAAGAGTCCATGTTTCATATCCATATAACTGGGGGCAATATATATATATATATATATATATATATATATATATATATAATTTAATGTTTTATTAGAGAAGTTGGAACGACTAGAGTCCATTGTAATGCATAATAGCATGTATTTCCAGAATTGACCCTATTATTAATTTATTTCTGCACATCATTCCTGTTTGTAGTTATTGTTCCTAGGTATATGAATTCAGCCACTTCTATAAAATTTCCCTAATTTTTCACCAATTATCTGTTTCCATTATATAATGCATTTATATATGTGACCACATATTTAGTTTCATCAGTGAATTATTAATATAAGAAAAAAATAATATCGGTCATTGATGAAAATTGGTTTATATCTAGTATCAGTTTCCAATGGTAACCTACTGTAAATAGAATTTCCAATAGCGCAATCTAACAGCAATTTCTTTATAGTTCTCCTTGCCCTATAACCCCAGTTGCCACAATAACTTTCTGTTTAATTGGGATATTACCTCATTTCTAAGAAATGTAGCTATTGAAGTTGTTATTATGATGAAATCTATTTTTTTACAAATCTTCACTGAGCGTACTTATTAGCAACCGAAAATGACCATGCAAGATATATATATGCGACTGCGACTAAGCCCATGTTTCCCTTAACAGAGATTTAGGCGCTCTCCCCCTACAGGGAAGAATTTGAACCATACTAATTTAGTTACACTTGTTTTCGTATAGATGTCATTTGAGTGGACCGTTGTCAGCGTTCCGCCTCATACTGACATCTAGAAAACCAAGGTAGTACTAGGACGGGAAAATTCGGTAAATGTTGCTTAGAGGCCCTTTCATTCAGGCTTAAGGATCTTTTACAAGCCTGAAAATCTTTATACTCGGGACCCACGGCTTAAAGTCCCTCCCGGAGGACTTGCTCCTTGGATTTTTCCATCCTAATATATATATATATATATATATATATTAGATATGAGTTTATATCGAGAAAGACAAAAATATTCAAGCATAAAATTCTCCTTAAACCAGTGTTAACATATTTTTTATTTAGAGCCCCACCACAACCCCCTGGGTTACCTCGGGCATAATGCCCTTATCCCCGGGTCTGCTCTATGTCCCTAACCATTTTCTAATCTATATTACATAAATAAACACAATACATACAGATTTCGGGTATGTGAAAGTGTAGATGTTACGTAAGTAAAACGTGTTGTGAGTTTGTGTTTAGTGATACATAAAATAAATATACATAATACTTAAAGTAATGATAATTGTTTTGATGATGCGTGATATGAGAGTAATTGTGTTGTGTTTGTTTGTGTTAGTGTGTGTGTTTGTAATTTGTGTTTGCTGCTTGTTTGTGTTTATGTGTCTGTGTGTGTGTGTGTGTGTGTGTGTGTGTGTGATTGTAAAGATGGGAATGTTAATGACGGGTCATTCTTCTTCTGCCATCTTCTTCAGTTCTTAATCGTAGAACTCTACCGATGTAGCGTGTGATTGCTTTGTACGGTTGCTTCCTTGTTCAGTACTCCAGGGGCGGCGGCCATGGCTGCAAACTCGAGTTCCCTTCTGAAGACTCCGTACTTAGTGCAATTATATAGCACATGGGTGACGATGTCCTCTTCAGGGTTGTTGCAGTCGCACACTGCTGTTTCGGCGAGTCCTGTCTCAAACAGTTTGCCCTTGAAATGTCCATGCCCGGACAGCAGTTTTTGTCACGTTGTGGTTCGGCACTATCCATGGCATGCTCATTCTCGAAAAAAACCTGAGTTTGACAACCATGCTGTTCTTATTCCCATTGTCGTTGTCATTTTTCCTCAAGGTGAGCATAGATGATTCTGTAGGTTGCGTCCCGTTCATCTGGTTCTGTGTAAAGCTCGGAGGTGAGAGCTACCTCTTCAATGTAGATTGGTAGTCCTCTACGCAGCCTGTAGCGATGTATTCGACGTTCAATATAAAAATCGATGCGAAGTACTCCTGCTATCACAGGTAGGCAAGTTCGCGATACTGTGCTGTATGCTTTGGTGACCCGAATGAGGACTTGTCGTTGTGCTGATAGTAGCTATCTTTTCTGATTGTTGTTGAGCTTACGTTCCCATCCATGGGCAGCATAGGTGCAGATTTGTTGATAGAGCGTCTTATAGAGTATTAGATTTTTGACAGTTTGATATCCCCAGTTCTGGCCACTAAGTCGTGCCATTGCATGTAATAGCCTTTTTGCCTTTCCTGTGATGTCGTCTATGTGCGCATCGATCCTCATATTCGTTTGTATGCTCACCCCGAGGTACTTGGCGACTTGTACAAAGCGCAGGCCCCTCTGCCCCATTCTGATAGTGGGCGGTCGTTTGGGATGTAGTTTTCCTTTGAGTATCATTCCGGTGGTTTTGCGCAGGGAAAGAAGTTTATTATCCGTTGTCCACTGGGAGATTTCTTGCATGATGTCCTGCGCTCTGTCTTGAATTTACGGGGACAAGAACAACAAGGTAATCTGCATAGGCGATGGGTTCTGCTTGAGGATGTGTCTCCAGTTTGTGTAATAGTTCGTCAAATACCAGATTCCATAGACTAGGTCCTAGGACAGATCCCTGCGGGCAGCCTATGGTGACGTTACGGCTGATGTGGTGATGGTTTTCGATCAGAGAAGTTGTTCGTTCGCGGAAATAGACTTTAATGATTTCGTAAAGGTTGGAGGGGCAGTTTCTCTGCTTTAGTGCTCGGAAAATGCTCGGCCATCATAGGATGTCGAAAGCACCCTCGAAATCTATAAATATTCCGATGACTAGTTTTTCCTGGGAAGTCTCAACGAGGTTATATAAATGCGTAATTGTATCCTCAGTTCCTCTACCGGGTCGAAAGCCGTATTGCCTGTCTGATGAATTGAGTTTCAGTGTTGGTTGTAATTGATAAAGTAATAATCGTTCATAGAGTTTCCCCAAATGCCGGGAGAAGGCAGATAGGTCTATATGACTTAGGATCAGCTAGGCCTCTGTCTCCTAGTTTCAATATTATTTTAATTTGTCCTCGTTTCCATGCAATACTTTAAGCATTCATTGAATAAGATTAGTAACTTGTCTTTTACATTGATCCATCCTTTAAAAAAAAATCTGTGTGTATGTTGTCTATGCCGGGCGATGTTTTGTTTTTCATTAGGTCCAGCGCTACTTTTACGTCTAATAGGTCGATTTGATCGGTGGGAGGAGTGTGAGGTGTGTTAACATATGCACCAGAAACTTGGACCATGTTGAAATATGATGAGGAATTATTAGGGCGTCTTGAAAGGAAGATACTGAGATCCATTATTCACGCCGTGAAATTATTTAATGTACGGAGTAAGAGATATAATAATGAATTGTATAAATTGTATAATTAGCCAGATATTTTGATTTTTGTTAAAATTAATAGATTGACATGGGTTGGACACATTATTCGTATGGACAGCAAAAGGATTTCAAAAATAATTTACAAGGAGCAACTTGTATTGGCCAAAAAAGTTGGAAGACCTAAATTAAGATGGGAGGATGGTCTAATTCAAGACATTAAGATTTTAAAAATAAAAAACTGGAAGAATGAAGCCCAGAACAGGGAAGTCTGGCCTATGCTTCTGAAGGCGGCCAAGGCCCACATGGGGCTGTCGAGCCATTGATGATGATGGTGATATATATATATGTGTGTGTGTGTGTGTGTGTGTGTGCGCGCGCGCGCGCTGATTAATCCATTGGTACTATCGAACAAGAAACGTTTATTGTTGTTTGGAGATATAAATTCTCCATATATCTTTATCATGAGCTAATTTTTTCCATTCTTTCCCTATATAAGTTACCTACGTCAAATCATGCTAAATAATCTTATTCTTCTACTCCATTCTTGGCCTACTTATTGGCGTTTTTTCTACAAGAAGTTCCGATGCCGCTCTTTCATTTCCCATCCGTACAATATCGCAGTCTATGATACTTAACTGCTCTTGTTACATCATGTTTCCCATAAAGACCTCATAGCTCACTGTTATATAGTGTTTTCCATTCACTTGTCTGTTCATCTCTCATTCATTTATACATTTTCCTAAAAAGTTTACCCTAAAAAATAATTGCAATGTTTTCTGTTCCCTTAAAATAAGAGACAATGTCCCGCATCCATGTAACTGGAAGGATGGAATGACAAGAGTCCCTGTAATAAATAATATACTGATCGCTATGGTCTCGAGGTAGCGTGCTGCCTTGTCATGCAGTGGGCCCGGGTTCGATCCCCGGTCGGGGCAGTTTTCTGGGTGAGGTTTTATCGGGGTTTTTCCTCACCTGTAAGACAAATGTCAGGAAAATTTAAGGCCTAAACGGTCCCTGAAATCATATGGCCATCATCATCATCACCACTCTTCACCGGTGTGGAAAGCAACGGGAAGCTAGCACACCTACAATTCCCTAGTAAAGCTGCAAGCATAGCATGAAAATGCTATGATTGCAGTGAAGGACCTGCCTTCGGGCAGAATTACTATGGATGAATATTGATAAAAACAATCGAATTTTTAAAAAATTAACTTCACAAATGTTACATAAAATTTCCATATTCCATTTTATGTCACCGTAAATCACCGATTCTTCAAAAATAACTTCCTATTAATATAGCTAGCTTCACAATTAATTTGATCATTCTGTTCTTTATACTCCCTGACGGTTTCGCTTAGAACATTACCTTGCCTTCACACTTTAGTTACTTCGCTAGTCTACTATTGGGACACAACAACTGGCTTCTAGCCTCACTTCTTATATGTGGTATGCGAGGGTAGGGATATTCTGGAATCTCAGTCTAAACTCTTTTCGAGTTGAAGACTCAAGAACAGACTTTTCCAGAATAGAAATATAGATGCATGTGGAAATTTGTCTGCGGGTTGCTAGATTAGTAAATAGCACATGAATCTCCCCCTATGTAAAAGGCGAGACCCGACTATCGCCATCGCCCGCGAAATTCAAAAGCCAGCACAAGATTACGCTACAGTAGGTTTCTATGTTTAGTTTCTTTCTGCACCTCATTCCTGTTTGTAATTATCATTCCTAAGTATTTTTAATCAGTGCTGCTTCAAAATTTTCCTCATTTGTTTCTAACATACAATTTCCATTCCATAATATAGTTCAATAATATATTTAATTTTACTTATATTTCTTTTCAGTCCCAGTTTCTTTAAAAAATCGATTACAAAAAGTAAATTTTAGGGGAAAAATAAAATTTTGAATTGTAACTAATCTGATGGATACTGCACGAAAGCGTCAATGTTAATATCCAGTGTCAGTTCACCGTGATAAGTATAAAAGTTCATCAAGTAGGAATTGCGTAAACTAAGTGAATTCCTCAAGTCGAACTCCAGGTTCCGATTTTGCTAGTTTACGTAATATATATTTCTTTTGTTAAATTGGAGAAACTTAATTTATATTTTCAGCTTATTTGAAACTGTCGGAGCGGAGTGAAAACAAATCATGCATGACCGGAAGTTATTACCTATTTGTATATTTCATAATTTGACACCAATTTAAATAATATCTACCGACTCATTGTTCCATTATTTTCTTAAAATATTAAACACACTAAAACCCATGTATCGTAAAGGATACATTGCAAATTTTAAGGGTTAATTAAACTGTAAGGCGTAAGTTGTGACAAAAGCAAAATGGAGGTTGCTAGATTAAATTTCTAATTTCGGATTTCAGGTAAACCCCACTTCTAATGAACGGATTTGACTGATTTTTTGATAATATATTATTCGTTTTACCTCATTGGCTTATACTGAATTCCATTGCGAAAAATCTAAAATTGCTACGAATAATTTTTTTTCAGATTAACTTCTAGTCTAAATAACCTGATTTTTCTGTTTAAAGAACTGGACGTTACCTTGTTTAATTTATTGCTATATTTAGAGTTTGGTTACGACAAAATACAAAATGCAGTCTCTAAAGCGACGCTATAAGTATATACATTTTGACCATGCTCACTTTCGGTGCTTACTAGATAGAATCGGTGAAGGTCTGTAAAATGTTTTCAACAATATTTTAGTGAGAACACCCTCAATATCATCAATTGTTTGCCATTCGCTAAAATTCAGCGAACATCCATAAAAACCTGTGAAAATGTGCTCCACTCTGTATAACTAAGAACGTATTATTTCAATTGTTTCTCATATAAGAGAAATTTAATAAGAAGGAAGCCATGTTGGTTTTAGTGAACGTAAAACAAGACATGGTGCCAGGAGATGGCTGTGCCAATTATGGATCTAGCTGAGAAAAGCTAAATTAAGAAATACAAACGACAGAGAAAGAGAGAGGAACAATAGGAAACAAACAAGAAATAATGGAGGTAAGATGAAACACGCCAGAAAACAAATTGTTTCTATTACTCGATGCCAACCGGAAACTAATTTTCTTCACAAATTGTTTTCCTGGAACCCCCCCCCTCTTTCCATTCAACCGTGTACATTATTAATAAATAATTATTTACCTACCTTCAATTCCGGTCTTTCTTTGCTCTGATATTTCTAATGCAATTATTACTGTGGCATCCACCCTATGCTTTGTTTTTTCGAAAAAAAAATTGTGGAGCTCAGTAACAATGTTGGAAGGAAATTTTCTCACGGGATTTCCGTCAGTAGGGAACAGGTGCCCATAGATCATCGTGAAGCATTGTAGGTAGCTACAACTAGTCTATACCCTTTATCTTTCTCACCACTGGCAATGATGCTCCCATGAGAGGCATAACTGCTTATCACCCAACCAAGGATTCTCGCACTCAATTTTCCTACTGTCGGTGCGGTGATCTTGTGACCATTTTCGTGGCCTCGAGTCCCGAGGGTCGCGGGTTTAAACATGGTCGCAGTCGATGGGTTTTTAAGAGCAAATAATCCAAAAGACAAGTCCTCCGGGAAAGACTTTAAGTCTGGGTCCTGAGTCTGATGATTTTGAGGGACGTAAAAGAACCGCAAGTCTGAATAAAAAGGCCTCTATGTAAAAATTTAACCGATCTTCATATATTCAAGTAATACCATAGTTGCCTGCCAGATGTCTCATTGAGGAGATGTGTTTACAAGATACCACACGGTATTTAAATAGGCTTAACTAAATAAGCCCGGTTAAAAATCACCCGCTAGGGAGCACCCATGTCCCCATGCGGTACATATACGGTATATACATACATGTCTATATTTCCCTATACATGTCAGCGAGTTACAAGTGATAAGCTCATTGCTTCAAATATACATCTAACAGACAACTATAATATTACTTCGATGGAAAACCCCGATTAAATTTTGCTCTACGGCCCTAATTTAGGCTTCAAATTTGTTACTCTCCATGTAGCGACAGACCTAGAAGGATCATGGCTTACCATCCTGCTGGTGACCTCACGTCCACACGTGTTTATCACAGAAGGGGCTATCATGCAGCCAGTATCGGGCTGACAAGTGGTCAATATATCGAGTCCCCAACCGTGATAGCTAGTTTTCTAAATCTGTAGCAGCTATCCAAGTTCCTCACGATTCTGGGCGAGCAGCGCACAGTTGGCGAGGAACGAAATCTGACTGGAAAAAAACTTTTTTCGCTAGCCTCACCAATTTTTTTTTTCACTATAATATAATTGTCCGATGACTGTTCTTCACTTATCTGCAAAATATTTTAAAATGACTATAGTTAAACAATGATTTGTCAGCAAACAGTTTAATTTTATTCGTTAAATAGTCCTAACAAATGCCACTCTTGATTTCCAAATTCTCCAGATAAATTCAGTCCTCACTTCGTGAGTCGTGAATTTATCGATAATTTGGAAATCACTCGTGGCATTACTTATGACAATATAAATATCGGAAGTCGTAGATACTAAGACCTCATCTGGTTCGCATTCCAGTCGTGTTGTGAGCGGTGGAAAGTAATGATGTTGTGTGTTCAAGTTCAGTGAGCTGTTCTTTTTATTCTATATGGATACTTCATCTCATTGTTTGTACTTCTCATTGATATATTTAACATGTTATATATAACCTGATATTATGTTAAATACACGTGAAATTATACCTTCGTAACACTAAAAATTTACATATACATCTTATTTTAAATTGATCTACAAAAAAAAAAAAAACAGCTCGGAACGGTAGTACTTTTTTTTTTTTTGCAATACAGAATGCGGCAGCAGCTGAGCCTACCTTCACACGCAGAGAATTGTTTGATGTGAAGACAAATGTTCGATAGAGGCAGTAAGTGATCACTTAGTAAATAAATCACAGTTAGGAGGATGCCCGGTGAATGTTTTAAAATATATTACAAAAACAATATTTTTTTAAAAGCGATTTTCTCCATTGTAGGAAGTTGTGCGCGAGAAACAAACAAAAAAAACATTTCTAGTGAAATATTCTGATTGATTAGAAGTGAATGTTAACTTTCCAGTTATTAAGAATTTAGAATAATGACAGTAGTTGAAAATCCTGTTCCATCTGGGTATGGAGTTGGAAGACCTTTCAAAAAGAGTGGACTATGTGGCGGCACCGGATTTCACTTTCTCCCTTCTCGTCATCATCATCCCTGATATAGCACACTTTACATGACACAAACAAATAAACATACATTCATCCTATGATCCTCTCAGTACACAATAAAATAATGTATAATCTACATGAGGTGTACACTGAAATAAAAAAACAGGCTAAGTACCAAAATATAATTTGTGATAAAAACAGAAAAAAAACAAAGTTGTCCTTATTACAGATTTTGGTAGACCAAGCACATTCTTGTGGCTAAAGTTTGAACTATTTGCAGACTGGTTTCTGCCGCAGAGGCATAGGCACATAGCCCATATTTTAGTAATAAAATGGAAATAAATAATTGTCTCACTTGGCACGGTTTTTATTTTAAATCCACACATAGTCTGCCGAAATGGTGCGTAAAATGAAAATAGACTACATTAACGCCATCTATTCATACAGCGCGAAACCCGAAACACGTAAACTTCAGTGGGTAGCATTAAAACATACATTAATGTGTTAGTTTAATGTTTTATATTTGTAACAGATAACCCTTTCCATGGGCAATCTAATGGCACCTCAAACAAAATTGGGACAAAACAAACTCCAGTTCCCTGTACTCTTCAAATAGTATTTGAGACAGTTTTAAACACAGTTGTCAAGACGTTTTAATGTCTGTGTACATAAACTAGATAATCGTGTTGATAAACTGAACGGAATCCTTGAATAGCAGGAAATGGGTTATGGTCTATTGTATCACAATACAAGACATGATTGTATGTACTGTGCTGGTTATATTGATTTGCGAATCAATTGTGCTACGAGTTCATTACATATGGAAAGTAGGGGGTTACTCCAGGTGCAAAGCTATGACCTCTATTACAGTTCAACACCAGTGTCCTAGATTAAACAAACCTTTGGCCAATTAGAAACTGGCCGAAGGCTAAATCATAACCAAGTTTCATCATTATCTTCCTGCCATATATTAACCCTTGTTGCCTTTCACTATCTCATACCATCTTTTCGATTAAACCAAATCAAAATAAATACAGATTGCCACATGTAGGTAGTCATGTTATGTCATCGTAATCAATACCTGAAGTGTTATTCAGATGTCATGAATATGGATTAAAATATAAAAAAAAAAATCAGTCTCGCAGTAAATGAATAAGCAAATTTCTTAGCAAGTTCAATTTATGGTCCCACTGAACTTGTTTACGGAATATACACACACACAAACAAAAATTTTGTATCATCCCGATATGTCATGCAGGTATTGTGACTGTTCCTGTACAGATCGGAAGGTTCCCCCTGAAGTTGTTTGTAAACATATCCACAATCAGGACATATGCTACAGCGACTTGCCGTTCACAGATGCATATCCTCCCATCGGATGGACCCAGTCCTATAAAATGAGTGCAGTGCTACAGCTGCCAGCTTTCGGACTCTCTGCTTGACCACCTGTGCGCTTTACGATGTCCTGCTCAAGAGAGAAAACATCTCATCTCATAGCCAATTCACCTCGACTCTTCGGTACAACATCGACGCCTGTAATAACGCTGACAATACCAAGAAACTTCTAAAGTGATAACCATTGAGGAATTTGTCTGCCAAGGAGCCTCAACTGATCCCAGCAAACAGCATCCTGGGCGATGTTTTGTCATTGCCATCACGCAGAGCAGTGCCCATAATTAATACGAGCTCTACCTACTGAGAGGAACGCCACACTCTGATGGAATGCAGACTTTTAATTACAATTAAAGCACACGTTATGGCGCATTAGAGATATCTTTGGAACATTAGAATGGATTTCTATCATGCCACGAAGGACACACTCGGTCGTTGATTGTTTCCTCATAATCACATTAAACGAGGAAGGCTTGCCAACCAGAGACGTTGCTCCACGTGTGACCAAGAGTTAAAGTGATGTGGTGGAGGTATTGAATCTGTTCAAATTGACAGATAATGTTGAGGACTTACCGCACAGGCCGCCCATGTTCCGACTACTGTGCATGATGATCGACATCAGTGTTGAGTCGAAGGAACCGTGGGCTGAGGGTTCCAGAACTGATTTTGGCATTCTAAGAGGACGTCATATATCGCATCAAACTGTTAGGAGAGGGTTGAACGATGAGAATTCCCAACGACCATAGCAAGCACCACGTCGCACATCACAATATCATGGGCACCGTTTCACGTGGGCAAGTAATAATGCTGCATGGACCTCCCGAGATTGGCGTAGTGTGTTATTTACGGATTAAATGAGGACATATATGTAACCTGACGATTGAATACAAGGTGTTTTGAGACAATCCGGTTTTAACGAACGCCTGAAACAATGTGTACCACTTGTGCAACATGGTGGTGGTGGAAATTGCTCTGGGTGGCATTATATGGTGTTACTTACAGCTCTCTGGTTGTTCAGGGCAAGCTCAGTATTGTACGGTACATTGACGGCATTCTGCAACCGAAAGTGGGACCGTATCACCAACAGTTTGGTGAAACTTTAATGTAGAAGGATGATAACTCGCGTGCTTATCGTGCTGATCACGTAAATATGATCCTTGAGCGTGCTATAATCACCAGACTGGAGTGGCCTGCCTGTTCCCCAAATATTGGCACAATTGAACATGTTATTGATCGATTGAAACGAGCTATTTTGGGACGTCGAGAATGACCATGTACTTTTTGCGAGTTTTGCAGAATAGCCACCATTGTAGGGTAGGTCAACTTTGACCAGGGGTTGCTTGATCCTGAACTTGCGCCTTCAGATTATCTAATGTTCCGAACGATGACCCATTTCAGCCATTTCTTGCGAGAAATTTCGAAAACACAGAAGCTGTGTGTTGACGAAAATTATGTGTCGTTCATTTGTTTAAAAGTTTTATTTTCTAAAATATGTGAATTACATATTTGAATGTATATAAGTCTGTCTTGCAATACACATTAGCGCCTGTATGTCGCGCTACATGACATTATTATTCATATTACGAACACCTGCGTCCAGTTCAGTTCCAAAAACGGGTATTCAGCGTATGACATCATCTATTGCCGCGTCATCTAAATGTAAGATAACGGTAATATTATTCATCTACGTAGGATGTAAATGACTTCACAGCAACGTTCAATTCGTTGCTATCATCTCCTCTATTTAGAGGCGTTGTTAAAGGCGTACCAATTTTGGTTTCCTTCGTTCCTCCTTCCCCTCCACTAGCTCTTGTAGCGTGACTGGAGAACTTCACTCTTCATATGTCTACGTTCCGAGTCGGACGGCCTGGCTATGGGAGGCCGGAGACACCAATCCGTTATCAAAAACCTAAGCGCGAGAACACCGTCACTTCACGTAATTATATTACGTATCATTCAATCGTGTCAATCATCAACTCGGCATTCGGGAACCTATTGAGTAATTACATGGCCCACATTACTTGGTCTTTGGCTTCACCCCTTTTGTGTCATTAAGTATCAAGTATACTTAGCGAACTGTTGGCGCTAGTACACTCCGCATACACATATACAGTTAACACTCCGGTAATGTAACGAAGTTACATCGTTCCACATAATATCTCATTAGAATCAAAAACATCAAAATTAATAATTCAAGTGATTGCAAGACGGAGCAATCTTTTAACGAAAGTTATTTAAAATATATTTATTTTCTACGTATGTAGTGGTCCACCTCTTAATTTTACCTTTCGTCAAAATTAACGTTTATTTCTTTCCTGGCCTAAATTAATTCCCATAGCGTCGCGTCATGACCACCTGTGCTTCCAGAATAGCGTCGTCATCAATACTAACTCACGCGACAGTGTGGATGTTGGTCTCCACGAATTCTTCGCATGAAAACCCAGATACTACACTTTAACGGGATAATAAGCCTCGCTGGAAGATGGCTCAACACCATAAAATGTGATGGTATCTACTTTGAAGAGTAGTTTAATTTCTTTTCAGAAAAAAAAAGTTTAAAAAGCGACGTTACTTATGAGGGTGGAAATTTTGAAAGGCGAGAGTTAGCTGCGGATTACGGTCCGTTATAACACAGTTGACTGATGCGAACGGAGGGTAACGGATATGGGGCAATGTATCTTTTTATAAAGTAAACACAACGTTTGTGTGTACAAGAAAAGAAGCGCCTGATTATTCAAGCCTTGCCTACAATTTGCATACCTTGTTTACATAGGTGTGACGTCAGCGTCACCTTGTCAAGTGCAATGTAAATTCCAGTCAGTGTCGGCTCCAAGTGTGAAGTGACGTCAAACATTCAGCAAACCCATTCATTTTATGGATATTCTTGTGGAATCTCAGTCTGTGAGTATGTAACGGAAATAAGTTACTAAATATACGTATCGATACATCTCTTGTTATCAACTTTTTTGCAAACATGTTTCTTCTCAATACATCACTTCATGTTTTTGGTGTTTTTTTGTTAAATAATTTATTTGATAAATTGTTAATTTTTTCTTTCAAACAATGACATTTATTCTACGTTATTAGTAAATTTATTAACAAATTCCGAAGGAGGTTGTTGCCAATGAAATACTTTTGGATTTTTTACGTATCTTGAGCGATCTTATCAAGCATATACCAAGAAAGACCATGCCAAAAAGTGTATATATATATATATATATATATATATATAATTCTTCTGTGCAAGCGTTTGTCACTGAACTCCTCCTAAACGACTGGATCGATTTTGATTAAATTTTTTGTGTGTGTCTGATTGCGTCCGTCGATGGTTTAGATTCACAATTGTACCCTCTAAAACCATTAAGTGTAGGAGTTCACCTGAAATGATAATTGAAACATTGATATTGTGTTCGGATTTTTCGATGTTTTGCAACTAAACTCAGTATATCTTATTAAAATAAACCGAGATAGGTATCGTCCAAATATAAACGAAATCCCAATGAAAGTGGAGGTTTACTTCAAATCCAAAATTAAAAACTGCATAAAGGACTGGACCGATTTTGATGAAATTATTTGTGTGTATTTAGTGGTGGTTTAGATTCACAATTTGACTCGATAGGTGGCACTGCGATCAGGTTATAGGATTTTTTATGTCAGATGTGTAGTCATCTACATTATCGACATATTCCGCGCGACAACAATGTGACATCATGCACGCTTCTTAAGCCACAACAGAGGGCAATGAGGAATTTTCTTGCGAACTTAATCAATAAAATCTAATTACGTCTTAATTAGTGAATTGTATGATAAAAAGTAACTTATATTTTTATCGTCCGGCCATGAGATGAGATTTGAACGTTCGGGCAAGATAAAGTTTCCCTGGTACGCTTGTATATATATGTGTGTATGTGTAGCATCATCACAATCATGCTCATAGATGCTACAGCCTGTTATAGACCTTGGTGTCAGAAAAAAAACTACATTCTCTTCTGGCTTATTCCCCCATTCATTCACTATCATTACTAGAGCCTGGATTTGTGTGCAAAATAAAGTACTGAATATGCATGCGAATATGTATGAAAAATACGCAACTAAATATGCAAAAATAGATTGTAATAAAATGAAATAAATTATTTGCTTTGTGGGTAATCTTAGCTTATTCCTGGCTGTTACAGTAGATAACGAAGGTTTTCTTGAATGAAGCTCCTTCATCAGTCAGTGAAGAAGGTTTTATAAACAATGAAAATGCCCTTTCTACATCACATGATGTCACAGATGCATGTGATAAACAGCACAGTTCTTCATTGAATTCCTCTTCGGTTATAGTTTTTTCACTATCACCAGAGAGCATTTTGCTAATTTGACAAATTTTATTGTAGCCAGGATTTTTATTTAATACTCCAATAAGCTTACCTAATGAGATTTTAGCAATACCGTAATATTATTTCTCAGGGCCGACGGGTATTCCCCTCATATACAGATTTAAATATATTTAGCCCGAAAGACATAAAATACATGAATCAAGACACCTGCCGTGAAAGTCTACAATTTTACATACACGTTACGTTTATATCCAATCGATTGCAGAGACTTTATTAAATAAAAAATATTAATTAATAATTAATTAATTATTAGTAATTAGCTGAAGGGAAAATTATAATTTAATACACATTTAGGAATCAAATATGCATTTATGCAATAAAAATCTCAAATAAGCATTTTCCCCCGGAATATGCATTTCTATGCATTATGAAATACCGCTCAAATTGTCTGTGAAGGGATCACGGTTAGTAACTTATGGTGAGAAAAAGTAATCCCGGGTCAGTACAAGCCTGGGTAAGTCAGGATCTACAATGAGGATCTAAGCTTCTTTCCAGAGAGGCACTGGGCTCGATACACTACTATATGAATTTATGGGGACCCTCCGTCTGTTATCTTACTGTTCGGTGCAATACAACATTAGTGCACTCTTCTGTTCACAACTGATAGTCATTCGTGTGCTTTGCAGGTTATTTTCATTTCAGTATGGTATCTGCATGTATTGTAAAGGTCCTCTACGGCATTACTTTGAAGGTAGCTCCGTTTGTGATTTTTGTGAAATAAAATACACGTCAAAACTTCGAGACATGCATTTAATGTATGGTAAGTCAGTTGTTAATGCACGCGATGCTTACCGCCTTTACAGCGCACAATATCTGAACAGACATAAACCAAAGCTTCGAACGTTTCAAGACGTTCACCACCGACTCGGGGAAACAGATTCCTTGCGTTCATGGCATCATGTAGGCCGGCCACGTACGATTCGAACAGTCGCTACGGAATAGGAAGGAAGAACATGCATCTACTAGCATGCGAGCCATCGTTCATTCCATGAGAATTTCCCAAAGTAATGCTTGGCGTGTCCTGCGTGACAACTATCTGTGCCCATATCATCCACAGGAAGTTCAGGGTTTGAGTGTGGATGATTTCCCACGATGACTTCAATTTTGTGAATGGATTGCTGATCGTCGTGAGAATGAGCCCAATTTTTAAGCAACGTGTTGTTCACAGATGAAGGACAGTTCAACAGATATGGGTTATTTTATTATCGTAACAGTCATGTTTGGGCGCGGCACAATCCCCACGCTGCATTTCAACACCACTATCAACATAGGTTTCCGGTAAATGTATGGGCCGGTATTATTGGTGAGCAGCGATCACATAATCGGACCGTACCTTCTGCCACTAACCTTGAATGGAGTGAGGTAAAAGGTCTTCGTCCATGAAGTTTTTCCAGAATTGTTAGATGATGAACCACTTATCGTGCGACGTCAGATATGGATACAACTAGACGGAGCACCAGCACACTTCACTCTTCAAGTGCGTAACTAACTCAATAACACTTATCCCGGGCATTGGATGGGAAGGGCATGGCCACGCCGCTACCCTGATCTGACGCCTCTTGATTTTTTTTCTTCTGAGGGCATATCAAAAACCTCGTTCCCAACCAAGATGATCTTCTTGCCCGAATCTTGCAGCATCTTATGAAGTTCATGAGGTGCGTGACGTACTTGGTAGAGTGCACCAGAACTTAATACGCACTATAGGTTATTTGTGAACCATATATTGTGGATAATCAACTAAAAATTTAAATTGCAGCAAGGATTACAAAAATTATTGTTACTGATATGAAATATGCTCGGGAATGCGATGCCATGTCTGTATTCAATGTGGTGGTACGTATTTTGTACACCTAGTGTTGTAAAACCAAATCGGTGAATACATTTACATTTGCTTAAATGTATGCACAAAATAATTTATTGTCCATCCTGACATTCCGAGGCTTGTACTGATCCACTATTACTTTCCAGCCCATATGTTACCAGTCAAAAGTTGCTGTTTTTTGACCTCTCTATAAGCTCCTGCAATTTGTGCGCAACCTTTTGAATCACTATGTATATAATCATGTTCGTGATTCATGGGTTTCTAGGGAGCCAAATAAAAAAATGGGGATAATGAAAATAAAAACAATTGTTGGGGGGCTTATATGAGGGTCTTCAAATGAAATTTTGTCAAATATATAAAATTATGTTCTGTTTAATGGGTCCATAGGGATTAGAAAAACTTAAAAAAAAACTGATTTTTTTTAAAGAGGCAAGTAAGGAAGTTTTATGCACTGTATTATATATGATACATAGCAATGCAGGTGTTTAAATTTCTCTTTTTGAATATTTAAGATTAATTTTCTTGGATTCAATCTTCACTGTAAAAAAATTGTCAAAATTTTCATTAAGCTGCATTTCGATTATACTTACTCTTAACCGACATGAGCATCACATAACGGACAAAGACTGCAGCGAGTTCATAATGCTTGTGTACGTTATAAATGCCCCCTCCGTAAATCAGACCACATAACTCCAGGATTTGAAATGTTGTCGTGGTTTCAATTGGAAGACAGGTGCAAGATACATTGCCTCTGCTTCTTATACAACATTTTGTACACATCATCACACATTTATATTTCTACTCGTTTCCATACACTATCTTCCCACCATAACTTAAACGCACGATCTAGAGAAAACTCTAGCTATACATATATATCGAACATCTCACTATTCCTCATCCTTCCACGTTTCACATGCCCGAATCTGGAAATCGCTCTCCTCTTATATCAAGGACTGTCTGACTTCAAAACAGTTACAAAAAAATCTCATTAAATATTTCCTTAGACAATCTGCAAACCCATTGCATTACATGGTGTGAGAGGGACTCTTGTAACCACTATTTCTCTCAAAAAAAGCTAAACTAAAAATATATACTTTCAATTATGTTATATGGATTCGGAATAAGGACGAATATCCATGATATGAGATCTTATATTTCATATTCCGAACTCGATCAGGAGTAAAGTATTTTTTAAATATAATATATATATATATATATATATATATATATATATATAATTCTGTGCGTGTGTTTGTCACTCTATTCCTCCTAAACGACTGGACCTAATTTGATAATTTCTTTTGTGTGTGTCTGACTGGGTCCCACGATGGTTTAGATTTACAATTATATCTCTAAAACCATTGGGTGAAGGAGTTCAACTGAAATTAAAATGTAAAAATTTGAAAATCGCTATAGCGGTCACAATTTTCGATGACCCACAACGAAACTCTTAGTATTCCTATTACAAATAAACCGAGGTAGGTATTATCCAAAAATGAGCGAAATCAAACAATTAGAAGTGTAGGTTTACCTGAAATCGGAAATTAAAAACTGACTAGCAACCGACATATTTGGTTCGTGTCAGCGTATACCATATAATTTAATTAACCTTTAATGTTTCATTTATTTAGGCGTAGCAACGCATGCCATTTAATTAACTAGTATCCTTATAAATTGCTTTAAGACAGAGAAAGAATAAGAGTATTGGAGAAAATAGTTATTATGAAACATTTTGGACCAAAGAGAGTCGAAGAGACAACTGATTGAAGGACACTACATAACAGTGAGCAAATTGATCTTTATAGGAAACCAAATACGAGTAATAAGTCTTGTAGACTGAAATTGCCAGGACATGTGGCACGAATGATGAATGACACAGGAACAGGTAAACTACTTATAGGAACTCCAAAGGTAAAGCGCCCAGTAGGTAAGACAGGATCGAAGTGAAGAATAACATTAACCATGCATGAATTTATAATGATTATTAGCCAAATTCACTTTGTCTATCAAGGAAATCGAAGGTCCCTAAAGGGTAGAGAATGGCTGGGATCTGAGGATGAGCTCTCAGATTCTACAAAATGCTCCAATTAGTCAGCATAAAATATAGAATCTCTCTCTACCAAACCCTTTCATCTACCTTCACGTGGTGGGACTGTTTTTATTGAAGATGGAGGGTGAATGGCGAGTTTCTGGTGCCATAAAACCAGATGCTCGGGGCAGACAGAGCTCAGTAGCTTTTGTAAGGTAGTCTGTCTAGGAGAAAAATAACTCCGAAATTAAACTCTTGTCCTCTAAGTTGGGGGTTTTGCGGTTGGGCTGGTAACCCACCCAAATAAAAAAAAAAATATTACCCAGAAGTCTCAGGTGCGATGGACTTGAGACCGGAACAGGTCACTTTGACCTAATCCTGGAAAGGAAGAAGAAGAAGAAGAAGAAGGAGGAGGAAATCGAATATCAAATAACGGAAAATATATATATCTACAATAAATTCCTTAAAAAAACATAATCAAACGTCACTGTAACAAACGAAAGTTAAGAAGATACAGTATGTGGGAAATAGCATGTACAGGCATTATTGGAAAACATTTGCTCACAATAGGTATATACGGAGAGCCTATGATCAGGTGGCCGTGAACCTCTGGTTTCAATAGAACCAGTAATTTATTAAGTTAAGTTGTTTTTCCATGGATATCATTACGTTCGTTCTTTTTCAAATATTTTCGCGTGGAAAAGTTTACTATTTCATTCAATTTATAGGTAGCTATTTGTACGGGTTGAGTGCATATTTCCGAATTTCGAAGGAATGGAACTATTGAGATTGTTCTCATGAAAACATTTTACAGATCATCAATCCTATCTAAATAGATACCGAAAATGACCATCACAAATTATACGTATATATATATATATATATATATATATATATATATACGTATAATTTGTATATATAATGACCGCAATATTTTACGGAACGAAAATCGGTATATACATTTAAAAAGCTAAGGCCGAGTTCCGTTAACCACCAAATTCGGAATTTAGGAGTAGAAGTTCATCTGAAATGAGAATTTAAAAATAATTCTAGAGTATCAATTTTCGATTTTTCGCAACGTAACATATTATATGCTATTAGAAAAAAAAACTGGAAAGGTATTCTCCAAACATTACTGAAATACAACCATTAGAAATGGGGGTTTACCTGAAATCCGAAATTACAAAATCGTTCTAACACCTGCCATATTTGATTTGTCGCAATGTATCTTCTGTATATATTACAATTTAATTGAATCTTAAATTGGCATTGTATCTTATCTTATCTTGTAAGATACTATTCTATTCTATAGTAATTTTGCCTGAGGGCAGGTTTTTCACTGCAATCATAGCATTTTCATGCTGTTTTGCTACTATGTTAAGGAATTATACGTGTGGTAGCTTCCCGTTGTTTTCCACATTATAAGATACATTGTTTTAATAGATTTAATATCTTTCAGTCCCTCCATGGTATCTTTACCTTGTCGTGGTGGGGTGGCTTGCGTGCTTAAATGATCCTGAGAGCTATGCCGGTGGTAGCATTGCTGCCGATAGGGTTACCCATGCCGGACTGGTCGAAGGTGATAAGATAGACGAAAAAAGTACCTTGGTCGAAAGAGTGACGATCTTTCACCGTAAAAATATAACCGTCAAGAAATGCGGACATGGGTTCAACTGGGGTAATATTTTCCGGAGGTCAAATAGTCCCCCATTCGGTTCTCCGGTGGGGACTACTTCAGGGAACCCATGCCAAGCTCAAACACAGGGACATATTCCTAGGAACATGGAATGTTAGGACTTTATACAATAGCGGGGCACTAGAGATATTAACGCGGGAACTAGATAAATCGCGCTTGGATATAGTCGCTTTACAGGAAGTTAGGTGGCCAGGAGAAGGTAGTCAGGAATCAGGAACCTTTGCATTATACTATGGGAGTGCAGAAAGACCTGCATTTGGAACAGGTTTTTTAGTCAGAAGGAGGATCCTATCCGCTATCCGAGATATTAAGTTTGTTAGTGATAGGATATCATACATAATTCTAAAGGGTAAACGACATGATTTTATAATTGTAAATGCACATGCCCCCACAGAAGATAAAGATGACAAGATCAAGGATGAGTTCTATGAAGAATTAGAATGCTTATTTGATAGCCTTTCACGATATCATATGGAAATTGTCTTAGGAAATATTAATGCAAAAGTGGGGCGGGAAGATATATTCAAACCAACAATAGGCAAATTCAGTCTTCATGATGATAGTAACGACAATGGGGTTAGATTAGTCACATTTGCCACATCAAAGAATCTCATTGTTAAGAGCACAACATTTCAGCATAAGGATATTCATAAATACACCTGGACGTCCCCAGATGGAGAAACTCGGAACCAGATAGATCATGTGTTAGTGGATAAACGCTGGCACAGTAGCATCATCGATGTTAAATCAGTTAGAGGGACAGACTGCAATTCGGATCATCATCTGGTCAGAGTGAAAATCAGACAACGGCTATCGCTTATGAGAGGAACAAACGCTAAAGATGATTCTGTAAAATTTGAATTAAAAAACTTGAAAAATGATGAAATGCGGCAAGAATACCAAATCAAAATTACTAATAGATTTGAAGTACTGGAATCTTCAGATGACAATGTGGCAAACGAAGAAGAAACTGATATAAATAAAGAATGGGAGGCTATAAGAGATACTATTAAATTGTCAGCATCAGAAAGCATTGGTTGTTTAAAAAGAGGCAAAGCAAGAAATGTTTGATGAGGAATGTGCCCACATTGTAAAGAAAAGAAAGCTAGCAAAAATGAAATGGTTACACGAGCCAAATGAGGTAAATTTAGAGCAATTGGGTAGTATTAGACGGGAAACCACCAAGCTACTAAAGAGTAAAAAGAGGGAATATTTGAGAGAGAAGATTAATGATCTTGAAATGAATACAAAAAATAGGAACATTAGAGAATTATATCAGGGAATTAGTATAGAGAAGAAAGGGTTTGAGGCTAGAACAAACATAATTCGGAATGAAAATGGGGATATGATTGCAGATTCCAGGAGTATATTACATACATGGAAAAGTTACTTTAATCAGCTATTAAATGTACATACAGAACAGGACATTGTGGAGGATAATTTACAGACGGCAGAAATGCTAGTCGCAGAGCCAAGTGCATTAGAGGTTGAAATGGCGATTGAAAAATTGAAGATGTATAAAGCATCAGGTTCAGAAGAGATCCCAGCAGAACTGATAAAATCAGGGGGAGAAAAATTGATGGACAAGATACGCTGGTTGCTTAGTATGATTGGGAAAAGGAAGTTCTTCCAGATGAATGGATGGAATCAATTATCGTACCAATTTATAAGAGAGGAGATAAAACTATAGGGGCATCTCATTACTTTCAACTTCGTACAAAATTCTAACAAATATATTAGTAAGCAGACTTACTCCCTATATTGACGATATTCTAGGAGATCATCAATGTGCATTTAGAAGAATCAGGTCTACAACAGATCAGATTTTTAGTATAAGACAGATTTTAGAAAAGAAATGGGAATATAATGGTACTGTACATCAACTGTATGTAGACTTCAAAAAAGCATATGATTCAATTAAGAGGGGGAAGTTATATAGTATCGTGCTGGAGTTCGGAATTCCTAAAAAGTTAGTTAGACTTATACGAATGTGTCTAAATGGCACAAAGAGTAGGGTGCGTGTAGGCAAACAGTTTTCGGACACTTTTGAAATCCAGAATGGGTTGAAGCAAGGAGATGCACTATCTCCTCTACTATTTAATTTTGTACTAGAGCATGCCATTAAATCTTTAGAAAATGAGGAAGGCTTACAACTCAATGGTATTAATAAGCTGTTAGTTTATGCTGATGATGTAGTATTGTTGGCCGATAGCGAGGAGATACTAAAGGACAACACGCACACACTATTGAGTAACATTAAAAAATTAGGGCTGGAAGTAAATATCAATAAAACTAAATATATGATCACACGTAGAAATTCATTAAATAATGGAAATGGACAGCTAATGACAAATGAGGGAAATTTTGAGGAGGTGGCTGAATTCAAATACCTAGGAACAATAATCACATATAGGAATGAGATGCACAAAGAAATTAAACATAGGCTTAATTCTGGAAATGCCTGCTATTATGCATTGCAGAGACTCTTGATGTCCCAACTCCTTTCAAAAAACATTAAACTGAAAATATATAAAACTATTATTCTACCTGTTATATTATATGGGCGCGAAACATGGACTCTTACTTTAAGAGAGGAAGGAAGATTACGAGTATTTGAGAATAAAGTACTTAGGAAAATTTTTGGACCAAAGAGAGATGAACAGACAGGCGGATGGAGAAGACTACATAACAATGAACTACATGGTCTTTAAAGGAAGCCAGATATAATAAGAACAGTTAAGTCTCATAGACTGCGATGGGCAGGAAATGTTGCACGTATGGGAGACTTGCATGGAAGCTTCTTTTAGGAAAGCCAGAGGGAGAACGCCCAGTTGGTAGACCAAGAATGAGGTGGGAGAATAACATTAACTATGATTTGAGGGAAGTAGATTATACAGGGAATGATTGGAAAGCATCAGCTCAGGATAGGGATATATGGAGGGCTTATGTCCGTGCGGCCATGAACCTACGGGTTCGATAGTGCCAGTGAGTAAGTAAGTAATATCTTTCAGTTATATAAAAAATGCATGCGAATCTGTTTAGATGTCTTCATGGACTCAAACATTTCGTGACCTGTTTTTATAGTTTTTTTAATAACTTGTAGAATTTTTCTGAGAGAATTTTATTAATATGATATATAACATATTATTTTCCGTACAATAGGGACGGAGCTAAAAAAATAGTAGCTTTTAGACGTTCAACTGGCTAAAACATAATAAATACATTAAATTAATGTATACAGAATTGAATATATCAAAATACTCTACAAAAGTATTCGCGACAGCATATATCTATCTTTTACGGATAACTCAGAATAATCATTTTCTCTTTTAGCTCATTGATGTCAAGAGTATCGGGATAAGCAGATTCCCAGGCAACGCCGGTAACACCGTTCTGCATTTCAATATTTAATTTTAGTTTTTTTAAATCTAATAGGTGAATCTTGATGGATATTTTGCGCTGAATTCGAAAATGATCTCCATTTTCTCACATCATGTCAGGTTTTCAAAATATTCATGAATAACCAGAAATGAAATTATAACTGTGAAATGTAATAAAAATTACTTTCAACAAGAAATTTGTGGAAAAACTAGGCCAGAATTTGTTATTTGCCACTAATTAATCATTACTTAATAATGTTATTAATTATATGCATTCCATACATACTTCACTTTTCAACTCATACTATTCTCGAACTGACTGTCCATCATCAGTTTTCGAATCTGTGGGTCAACGATAACATCTTTAATTTTTTCATAGGATAATGAAGGAAATGTAGCGCAAAGGTATTTAAAGCACTCACTGTCTTTATTTAGAGTTTTCACAAATTGTTTCATTGAACCTAATTTTTACATGGAGAGTTAGCAACAATACTTTTGAGGGATCAATAAGAGGTTCACTTCTTATATTTTTTTCGCCCGGTATTAAATTAGTCCTACGTGGGCAAAGTTCCCTTTCCCAGTGTTCTGACCTAGCTCTGCTATTCCATTCACATACGAAACAAAGGTATTTTGTGAAACCAGCTTGCTGACCATCTAATAGTCCAATAATCATGAAATCTTCACAGACTAGCATAGATGGTTTTCGTACTGGAGTTTTTGTAACAAAAACTTTACATTTTTATATGTCTCCTTTAAAACAAAAGAATGGACCACAGGAATGGAAGGATGAGTGTTTCCATAAAGAAGCAAAGCACCTTTAAGACTTTTTTGAGAAGAATCTATGAATAACCTCCTCTCTTTGGAATTATAGTTTATCTTATAAAATTTTAAGACAGCAGGGATGTCTTGGCAATAAACAAATTTTCTCCTTCAACAAAAAAGGGGCAAGTTCCTCCTTACGATGCCTGTAACATGAAAAAAATGTACTCTCAGCTAATACTTTCTTAACTTTTAACTTAGAGCCTAACGTTTCTGCTGATTCTTCAGGCAAATTTAAATCCCTCACTAAAACATTAAGATCATTTCGATTAAAACATTTATCGTGATCAAAATTATGTGGTTCATCATCCACAGGAAATTCAGTTTCAGTGCTACTGGATGCAGACGGCAATGTATCTGATTCAGGGTAAGGAAACCGGAATATCAGGACCATGAGTACGGGCTGAATGGCAGAGGGAATGTTAGGATATACAATATCTTTCTTGTTTCTAGCATTATATCCTGCTACCCTAACTGTGCAAAAATAACAATCGTCTCGTGATTTGTAGGTTTTTCCAAAAATATAGGGATACCAAAGGGCAATGACTTACTTACTTACTCACTGGCACTATCGAACCCGTAGGTTAAAGGCCGCGCGGACATAAGCTCTCCATACATCCCTATCCTGAGCTAATGCTTTCCAATCATTCGCTGTATAATCTACTTCCCTCAAATCATAGTTAATGTTATTGTCCCACCTCATTCTTGGTCTACCAACTGGGCGTTTTTCCTCTGGCTTTCCTACAAGAAGCTTCCATGCAAGTCTCCCATTCCCCATACGTGCAACATGTCCTGCCCATCACAGTCTACAAGACTTAACTGTTCTTATTATATCTGGCTTCCTATAAAGACCATGTAATTCATTGTTATGTAGTCTTCTCCATTCACCTGTCTGTTCATCTCTCTTTGGTCCAAAAATTTTCCTAAGTACTTTATTATCAAATACTTGTAATCTTCTTTCCTCCCTTAAAGTAAGAGTCCATGTTTCGCACCCATATAATATAACTGGTAGAATAATAGTTTTATATATTTTCAGTTTAACGTTTTTTGAAAGGAGTTGGGACATCAAGAGTCTCTGCAATGCATAATAGCACGCATTTCCAGAATTAAGCCTATGTTTAATTTCTTTGTGCATCTCATTCCTATTTGTGATTATTGTTCCTAGGTATTTGAATTCAGCCACTTCCTCAAAATTTCCCTCATTTGTCATTAGCTTCTTTTTTTCATTTTTCCAACTCCGCAACTCTGCAACAAAACTAAGACAACTTTGTGAGGGCACTACGATTTATCCTGATCTCGTAACTTAATTCCAAAGTATTGAAAGTAAGTTTTCTTTACAAAATCAGTTATATTATTTGTTTTACTGACATATATGACCCACATATATAACAAAACAGATTTGGATCACTTACAGAACCACACATTTTATACAGACCTAGGGCGGATATAGTTAATAGATTTTAATAAATATAAACATAATTTAAAATATAAACATAATAATAGTTATATTATTTCACATTTTATGTAATAACGTCGAAGTTATAAACTGTTGGGCCTTTCTAACAAATTATAAGCACACTGTAATATTACTACAGCACGTACATTACGAAAAATATTCAAAACATAAACTTTTGAATTGTAAAAAAATTCTGACGTGGTACGTGAAAATGGATTTCATGTTTGCAATCAGTGTGAAATTGTGATTCAGAAATGCTCATATATTTAAAAACAAAAACAAAATCCATGCAGAATAGTGTAATGAACACAAGGTATTTAAAAATAATTACGATATGTATTCAGTAATTATTTTTTCTGCTTATTCAACTAAACATAAAAACACATTTATTTAAGCGTAGCAAGCACACGCCGGGTATTAGCTAGTTTTAGTAAAGCGAATAAAAACAATCTCTAGATATTCTAATTTTGTGATAAATTAGAGAACAGTAAGGACGGTTAAGCATGGTTTGTTTTCTCCGCACTCTGACACATTTAAATAAGCTGACATAATAAATTGAGTTTCTCCAAGATACAAGTTAACGGAAGGAAGATATATTCCGTAAACCAGCAAAATCAGATGATACATTTGACTTGCTGAGAAATTCGCTTATTTTACGCACTTCCTGCGTGACGGATATTTTGTGTGTATCAATGTATTTTTTAAGAGTTTAACAATGTAATGAAAACCATTAATGTGTTTAACCTATAGTGTTCTGTACTGGAAGAGTAGGGGCCTCTTTATATACCCTGACCCACAGTCCACTGAGCTATCGAGTTTGTACTCAGTTTGTCAGGTGGAATCAACGATTTGGACCCGAGGCCTGTCTCTCCCGGCTGCTTTAGGGACTTAAGTGTCCTGTTCAGCCCATTGCTATTATTAGCAGTAGTATTTTAGGTCAGAGTGAAATCCCAGCTGCCGTTCGTTTCTCTTAGTTTTTCCTATGTAGAATTTCTCACATTCTTCACATTTAATCTGATAAATCCCTGATTTGTTTTCGTCTTCAATTTTCTCATTTTCTCATTAGGTCTAGTCAATCTACTGATGCTATAGTCATTTTTGGGTGCCAACCTTAAGTTGAAATTAAAAAAAAATTAAACTTATGTGAATTTTCTGAATTACTACATTTTCTTCTTTTCCTTTTAGAAGAGTGCTTTGATTAATACATTTTTGTCTGTTGTATTTGTTTATTTTCTTGTGTATTATTCTTTCTTCAAAACCATTTTTGTAGCAACGTTGATTTTGTGTTCTTTTTCATAATTTTCTTTATTCATGGGTATTTTCACTAATCTATGTGTCAAACTATTTAAAAGCTTCTTGTGAGCTATGTGATTGAAATCTGAAGCTTTTACATAGGTATCTATATGTGTCTTCTTTCTGTATATTCCAAATTTTTCTATATATTCCAAAATGAATATATGTCTGTCTGTCCTTTATGCGCTGCCATATCGTTCATCTGATTGTGATGGGATTTTTGCAAAATGTTCAGGGGTTTCCCGGGAAGGTTTTAGGCTATAAGAGAGTTATAATACTCAACCCCTTCACTCCTAAAAATCACCCTTTGTAACGAAAAAGTGTTTTTTTTTTCGGAAATTTTTGGGCACTTAAATGGCTTACGCTGCCTGAACCATAACATATATACCAAATTAATGTACACAGAATTGAATATCTGAAAAAATCTACAAGAAAGCCCGCGACAGCACATGTCCATCTTTTACGGATAAGTCATAATAAAAATGTTTATTTTTCAGCTTATTGATGCCATAAAGATCGGAATGACTAGATTCCTGGACAAGCGTAGCAGCGCATGGCGGGTATTCTTTTACGAATAACTCTCAATAACCATTTTGTCAGCTCATTTATTGCCAAGGCGATCGGAATAAGTATATTCCCTGATAACGCCAGGTAATCAGCACGGGATATTTAAAAATAATTATGATGCACATTTATACTTTTTTTATTTTTACTTATTCAACTAAACATAAAAACACATTTAAATTATTTAGGTGTAGCTGCGCGCGCAGAGTATCAGCTAGTAGCGATAAGGGAACTCAAAGTAACGTCCATAAATCAGACAAGAATAACGCCCGGGGAATGGAGAAGTTACTTTGATAGGGTGCTGGGAAATGAGAGGTTAAGATATAATCATAAGTAATGCCACGAGTGATTTCCAAATTATCGATAAATTCACGACTCACGAAGTGAGGAGTGAATTTATCTAGAGAATTTGGAAATCAAGAGTGGCATTTGTTAGGACTATTTAACGAATAAAATTAAGCTGTTTACTCACAAATCATTATTTAACTATAGTTATTTTAAAATATTTATAGCCTATATTTAATGTAAACGGCGATGTTTGAAAACAAATGAGAAACGATAGGTACACTTCTACTGCTTCATTTGTTTATCACTGCAACCAGATCATACTATTTATTGCCAAAGGAACGCAATATTGTAAGGAGGAGCTTTCTTTAATATGGTAATCATAACACTGATAAATATTTGGTGAAACACGATTCTGATTGGTTGTTAAAACAGAAATCATTGAAACGTGATTGGTCATTGACTCCCATTTGGGGCATGAGTTAAATAGTCAAGGAGATATAGTTGAGATCCCTGACCTAATTCATATTCAATTACTGGATCAGGATATTTCGAAAAATGAAGTGGTTTCTTCCATTAAATGTTTAAAGAATGGTAAAGCACCGGGAATTGATGGAATACCAGGGAATTCTTGAAAAATATATCATCCAATAAATTATTAGACGTTTTCAAAACTGCGTCCAACAAACTTTTTAATGAGGAGATTATCCGGAAGCCTGGGCGACAGGTGTCATCCAACCGCTATACAAAGGGAAAGGTGGGGCACAGATACCAGAAAGTTACAGGGGAATTTGTTTCTTGTCAGTGTTCGGAAAAATATATTGTAAAGTACTTTACGAACGAATAAGACAATGGGCTAAAGAGAACAATAGCTCTCAAAATATCAGACAGGTTTTAGAGAAGGGTACTCCACGGTGGACAACGTATTTGTTCTGAGAACATTAATTGATGACAATCTGAAAATGAAGGGGGTAAATTATTTTGTGCATTCATTGATTTTAAGATGGCATTTGATACTGTGGACCGAAGCGCACTTTGGGAAAAATTAAATCGGAAAGGATTGTCTCATAAAATGATACATGCTTTAATGTCAATTTATAAATATGTTAAATTTTGTATAAAAGTAGATCAAGGGCACATTACAGAGAGCAGTGAAGCCAATCGGGGAGTGAGACAAGGTTGCATTTTATCACCAATGCTATTTAATCGATTCGTTGATGATATTGTAGACGTAATGCTAGAAGGAGAAATTGAGGCTCCGGAGATAAGAAATGTTATAGTCCCAGTCCTGTTGTATGCAGATGATTTAATCATCTGTTACAAGACAATCAAGGGATTGCAAAGATGTCTTGACCTACTGGAAATATACTGTAGGAATTGGGGATTGACTGTAAATGTTAGTAAGACAAAAACAATGACCTTTAAAAAATGGGAGGTTTATGGTAGAGCAGAGAAATGGAAATACAGAGATCAAGTACTTCAAAACGTGAAACATTTTGAATATCTTGGTAGGAGGTTGAAAATGAACGGGAAGTGGAAAAAACATATTGATATAGCATTATTTAAAGTGAGGGGACAACTTAACAGTGTACTCGGTATTCTGGGTCGAGTGCCTGATATTCCAGTCAGCACATTAGAAAAAATGTATGGAGCGATGGTCAGGCCAGTAATGTACTATGGTAGTGAGATTTGGGGTTTCCAAAGAACGGAAATACTAAATAAGGTATATACGCATTTTCTAAAATATATTACAGGACTTAGTAAGGCGTTTCTAACTGTGGAATGTTATATGAATTCGGGTCATTCCAGTTCTACATAAACTGTAAAATTAGTGTACTCAAATACTGGTTGCGAGTAATCCAAGGTGAACAAACAATGCTTAGAGCAATTTGTTACGTCCACCAAATTAAAAACATAGATGTTAAATTTTGGGCAGACGAGGTTAGGAGGGAACTCCAAAAGATTGGGATGGGTTGGATATGGGAAAAAGGGACTGAAAATCGCAAGAACGTGTGGGGAAAAATAAGGAGGAGGTACTTAGATATAAACCAACAAGATACTTTCGCCGAATGTACAGGAAAACGCTCACTGTGTTTACAAAGAGACCTAAAACACATCTGGGGAACAGAATCTTATATACTCAACCTAGGATTTAAGGAGAGATCAGGGCTTGCTTGGTTTAGGCTAGGGGCATGGAAATTTAAAAAAATTAGCGACGATCACGATATGCGAATATGTCCAATGTGCGGGAACTTTGAAGAGGAGATGCATATATTAGGAAAATGTAATGCTTTAGAATATTGGAGACGTCAGTTATTACCGGAGAGATTTCTAAATTCAAATCGGGAAAGATTGGCATGCTACGAGTTATTGGTAAATCCAGAAAATTGGATAAACCTCGGTAAAGTTCTGGACAAAACGCGGAAAATAAGGACAACACTCATTCATGAATAAATATATGTTATGAAAATCCAATGCCATTAATTCTTAACAATTATATATAAATTAATTAGTGTATAATGCTATTGTGTTATTATTTAATTGTGATATTATTGTGTTTTCTATATGAAATTGTAATGTTATTGCTTTCTTGTTGTTTATTTTTTATTTACACTAGTACCAATTATTACTTTATTGTAACGGACTGTCAACAGCACGTACGGCTTACTGCCCGTGCGACCCATAATTGTAAATAATATTGTAAATATCTTTATTAGACAAAAAGTAAGTCCTACTACTACTACTACTAGTTATATATATGATATGAAAAGAAAAAAAGAATGCTTGAGTCGGGATTTGAACTCGAGTCTCTAAAGTCTGTACCTTTAGCGCTCTAACCAACTGAGCTACCCAAGAATTCCAAGACAAACATAAATTTTCTTATACATGTAGTATATATATATATATATATAATATATATATATATATATATATATATATATACCTAAGTAATTTCTATTAGTTCATTTTCTTTCAGTTTCATTAAAAAATATTAAATAAATCAAACCAATTGATTTATCCAATAGGATACGTTGTTAATTTAAGGGCATAGTTCACAACTCGTATTTTTGTAAATTTAGATTTTATTGAAAGGGTGAGGTGTCTCATGAATTATTTAATACCCAGTAACACGGCTTGTGCAAGTGAAGTTAGAAATGTAGTAGGTACAGTTAGTGACACGTTCATTTATAGATTAGCGAGCAAAATGTAAACCACGCATTATTATTTCTCCCGGGAATTCAGTTCATAATCCGAAAATAGCATAAGTCAATTTATCGAACATAGTTTCCAAATGTGTTATTTGACATGTGTTTATAGTAGTGTATTTTTTGTTTAAATAAAATTAACCATGGGAACATGTGACGAGCCGCCGGAGAAATGAGGGTGCGGCCAGTTCTCATGTAACACAGGGATACGCAGGGGTCCATGTAATTGAAACATCTGTAGTGCAGCGCCACATTGCACTTCAGTGGAACAGCGGACCAAGTCTCATATATCTATATCACTCAAATACAACATATTTCTAGTTTATTTTCAGCACCGAATGCCATTCTTTCAATTCGAATACAACATTTGATTCCGGCAAATTATAAATAATCGATAAACAGTTGAAATAAAAAACACAATTACATTAACTATGACAGTACCTATGTGATATCTATCTGTAGTGTTCTGCCCAAGGGCAGGTCTTTCAATGCAATCATAGCATTTTCATGCTATGCTTCTAGCTTTACTAGGGAATTATAGGTGTGGTAGCTTCCCGTTAGTATACACACCTGTGAATAATGATGATGATGATGATGATGATGATGGCCGGATGATTTTCGGGAACCGTTGGGCCCTAAGCTTCCTGACATTTGTCTTACAGGTGAGAAAAAAAAACGAAAAATTCTCACCCAGGAAGCCTGTCCCGACCGGGAATCGAACCCTGGCCCTCTGCGTGACAAGGCAGCACGCTACCTAGAGACCACAAGTGGACTGTATGTTATCATTTCTGGACAAACGCGAAAACGGGGAAAATAAGAACAAAACTTATTCAGGAATAAATAAATATGTTAACAAATTGCAATACCATTAATTGTTAATAATTCTACATAACTAAGTTAATGTGTAATGTAATTGTGTTGATATCTAATTGTAATATTATTGTGTTTTCTTTTTTTTATTTTAAGTATATTGTTACCAAACATCAACTTATTGTAACAGACTGTCAACAGCACGTTCGGCTTATTTCCCGTGCGATCCATATTTGTAAATAACACTGTATGTATCTTACTTTTAGTTGTTGGCAAAACTAAAGCCATGACTTTTAAAAACGGGTCGGTATACAGCGGGAGGGAAAGGTGGACATACCGTGGTGAGAATTTAGAAAATGTTAAAAACTTTGTCTACTTGGGGATGACTTTGACAATGAATGGAAAATGGACGAGACACATCGAGAATGCAACAATGGGAGCTGGGAGCCGGACAAGCGGAATGCTTACTAATATGTCAAATTGCGAAACATACCGATGCGTACACTAGAAACGGTTATTCTTCGACTGTGAGAGCGACCATGCTGTATGGCTCAGAATTATGGGGTTGGGAATGAACGGGGACACTAAATAAAATTCAACCTATGTTTCTTAAGAAAGCGATGAGATTAGCAACTTCAAATTGTGGCATACTGAAAGAATTTGGTACATTTTCGGGGACACAATAAGGGGCAAAATTATGGCTATTAAGTATTGGTTGGACATAATAAACGGGAATCAGGACTCGCTTAGAGCAGTGTGTTACAATGAACAGAAAAGACAGTGTGTTTCGGGAGATTGGGTAATCGGTGTAGAAAGGGGATTGAAGGGCATAGGGATGGGTTGGGTATGGGAGAGGAGTACGCGGAATAATATAAATGTTTGGAGGACAGTTAAGAAGAGACTAATCGATATAGACAGGCAGTATATAGAAGCAGAGTGTAGCCAGAAAATATCGCTCACCCTGCAGATGGAAGGGAGAAATATATCGACTCTTTGGATGGAGATGATAGAAGTGCTATTGCAATGTTTCATTTGGGGGATGGATGACCCATAATTTAACAAATGATGAAGGCATTAAAATATGCCCACTATGCGATGACCATGAAAACTGGCAGCATATTATAACATTCTGTAGAGAGACAGAACAACTTAGATTACAGATCCTGCCGGAGAGATTTCTCAGGTCGGATCGTGGGAGAATGGCGTGTTGGGATCTTTAGGACGGATCGAGAGTGAATCAAAAACATGCAAATTTTTGGGTACAGTAAGAAACTTGAGATATAACAAAATTGTAGATTAAATATATATGTATTAACAATAAGAAGAATCTCAATATGGTCTTTGTTTTCGATCTTTAATTAAGTTATATAATAAGTAGGTCTGATAAGTTGAATAGTCTGATAGTGTATTTGATGCCAGCAGGGTCGGGGGGAGGGGGTATGAGCGTGCGGTGTGTATATGTGTGGGGGTGTGTGGGTGTATGTGTGTGTGTTTTTTTTTTCTAATTTGTTTTCTAGCATTTATTTTTTTTAATATTAATGTACGGAATATGGATGAATGTAGATATGTATTATTGTGATGTAGCGTAGACACAGATTTTACTTATATGTAGCCTGTTATTGTTTTTTGATACAGGTGTATTTGTGGGTATTTGTTTATATTATGATTAGTTTTATTTTTTCTTCATGGAAAAAATGCACGTACGGCCAAGCAGGCCCGTGCGCAATGTAAATGCATATGTATTTTCTTTATTCTGAAAGAAAAACAATAAATTCCATTATCGACTACTTTTATTTTAATAAAGTCCTTATGTACACTGCTCAAAACGATCAGAGGAACACTTGTAATAAATTGAATAAGTAATTGTTTTTTAAAGCTGTGATGCTGAAAGTTGGACAATATGTAAATTGAATTATTAATTTTATCATTGGATACAAATTTTAAAGATCCATGGCTTAAATACAGAGAAATTACCTCAAATAACAAATATAGAATTTTTTTTTATTTTGGAAGGCACTGGCCACTTCTAATTGGTAAGCTTCCTGATGTTGCTATAGTGACGAATGTTGATTATTGCCTTGTTTATTGAAGTCTCTGACAAAATGAGGCATTTAAATGAGTTTGAAGTGTATCATGGTCTACATCTTTTACGACAAGGTCAATCTCTGCGACAAGTGGCTAGAGAGCTTGGGGTTTCTCCTTCTGTGGTGTCCAGGTTACAACAACAGGCACAGAGAGACAGGCCAGTATTGTAGAAGACGGGACCAGAGCCGTAAATTTAAAACAAGCCCCCAGGATGACAGATACGTTGTTCTTTCTGCTCTTCGACAGCGTACAAAAACTGCAAAAGACCTGCAGAATGACCTTCATATGGCTTCCGGAATCCGGGTTTCAGACCAAACCATAAGGAACAGATTAAGGAAAGAGAATATTCGTCCAAAAAGGCCCGTTAAAAACACGCTTTACAAATGGGCATAAGGCAGCAAGACGTACGTATGCTGAAAACCATGGTGATTGGAACCTGAACCAGTGGGAGTCTGTGCTCTTCTCGGACGAATCCAGGTATCGTCTTACACGTTGTGATGGTCGATTCAGGGTGTGGGGACGACCAGGAGAAAGATTTTCTGCAGAGGCTGTACAGGAAATTGATAGATTCGGAGGAGGTTCCATAATGGTGTGGGCCGGAGTTATGTACAACAATCGTACGGACCTTGTACTTGTTCCCCAGCGACTGAATGCTGTCCGGTATATCGAGAACGTTCTGGAAGAGCATGTAATACCTGCTGCCATTGGAGTAGGCCCTGAATTTCTGTTTATGTAGGATAATGCCAGGGCACATTCTGCGGCTGTCACCAGGGATTTCCTGAGGATGAATGAAATTGAGGCAATGGAGTGGCCAGCGGTCAGCCCAGACCTCAACCCTATTGAACACTTGTGGGATCTTCTAGACAGGAAGGTCAGGAACCGACATCAAGCTCCACAAACTCTGCAGCAACTTGGAGATGCTCTGAAGGAGGAATGGGAGAATATCCCGCAAAGAAGAAATCCAGAATGTTATTGGGAGCATGCCACGAAGCTGCAAAAGTGTCATCGAATGTCGTGGAGGCCATACACGATACTAACTCTATATATCGAGTGTTTAACTTTGAAAAATAAACACAAGATTCAATTGCTTACATAGCGGAATTATTTGAAAAGTTAATTGTCAGCGTTATTCATTTGTTTTTACTGACATGAGCAATAAATAAATAACCACAAATAATGTACTTTATTAATTTCATGTTTGTACCTTTATCCAATGAAAAAATATTTGCATATTTCATAGTGTTCCTCTAATTGTTTTGAGCAGTGTATATGTTATATATGGAAATTGGACACTTAATAGATCAGATAAAAAGAAAATAATAAGTAGCTGAGATTAAATTATTACGTTCAGTAGGAGGTTGTAAATTGTTAGATATGAAATATTCTATTCTATAGAGTTCTGCCCTAGGGCAGGTCCTTCACTGTAATCATAGCATTTTCATCCTTAGATTTACAGCTTTACTAGGGAATTATAAGTGTGGTAGCTTCCAGTTGCTTTTCACAATAAGATATATAATGAAGATATAAGAATCATATTAAACATCTGCAGTGTAATACATACAATTCAAAGTTCACGATCTAACTGGCTCCAACATAGAGAAAGAATGTCACCCAAAACACTCTCACAAATGTTGCTCCACTACCAACCCAAAGGAGAAAGAAATACCAGGCGCCCCATAACTAGATGGAGGAAAACGGTTTCTTGATGTGGGAACTGGTCTATGGCCTAATTCCATGAGAAAGAAGAATAAATGCATTAACAAGAAATAATAAGAGAAATGTAATAGAAAATAAAAGTTTAAGTTCAGACACGAAGACGTGCGCCGTAACGATTTAAGACATCATACCTTGATGAAGAGGTTAATATTATCCGATCTAATTCTTGGAGTATCTAATGGACAGTTTCTTTCTGGTTTCCTTACCAGAAATAAGAGGCATGCCATAGACTGGTTTGTTAAGGAAATATGCTACAAGGCGGAAGGCCATAGGTTCATATCTCGTGTGGTAAGGATTTTTAAACTGACTAAACCTTCTGGCAGCACCGTGACCCTGAGGTCTACTGAGTCACTAACGGAAATCAGTACCGCACGAACGTTCTGTGGGTAAAGGCGGTCATTAAGCAGGCCTGTCATCTCGCGTCGTTTGTCTAGAAATATGAAAGCTTTAATACGGTCCCCTAAATTATCATCCAGCATCATCACCATCCTTATAATTATCATCATCATCCTTCACCGGTGTGGAAAGTAACGGGAAGGTACCACATATATAATTCCCTAGTAAAGTTGCAAAGCATAGCATGAAAATGCTAAGAATTCAGTGAAAGATGTGCCCTCGGGAAGAATTACTACGGAATATATATATATATATATATATATATCTTGCGTCTATTGAATACACGCCACACACACACGCGCACACACACACACACACATATATATATATATATATGCGTGTGTGTGTGTGTGTGTGTGTGTGTGGCGTGTATTCAATAGACGCAAGGTACACATTGCTTACTCAGGACTAAAAAAATTAGAACAAAATTAGAAACGTCATTGAAATAATTAGAATTAACATAAAATTACAATACAATTTAAAAATAATATTAGTGATCTGGTCATTATTTGCGTCGTTAATTTGTTCCAGCTCCCCAGCTATAAACCACTCTTGCTCCACACGATAATCAACATTAATAAGATTCATGATAAAGTTCCGTTGAGGTATTTTCAATATTAAAATATAAAATTTTGAAATATTTACCTTAAAGGTCCGTCTGCTCAACTTTATTAGTTACAGTACGTGTAACCCCCTCTACCAGAATTTTAGTGGAACACCAGTAATGAATCGTGCTGATGATGGATGGGACTAGTCCCGAAAGCGCTGCAGATAAATAACTAATAAAGTTGAGGAGACGGACCTTTTAGATAGATATTCATAATTTTATATTTTAATTTAAACACTATAAGCTAGGGGCCGCTCGGATTTGAGCGTGTGTCGTCGTAATTTTTTGTTGAGTTTTCTGTGGTCTCGCAGTTTCAAATGTGCGGGACATGACGAGTACTGGAAATTTATTCTAAATTAAGCTTGTGGTTCAACAATTCTCAACAGTTATTGCCGTGTATATATTGAAGTATTATTATAGTTAAGATAATATTATTATAATATAAATATATGAACATGATTTTAATAACAGGATGTGCATATGCATTATGGCTGTAAGGTAAGCACTTCAGCTTGTTGCGTACAGCAGTGTTGAACATATGGAAACTCACAATCAGTCGGGTAAGATAGTGGACAAAGCGTATGTGACTGTGTAATACGTGCTATTCTAAAAGTAACTGCCTGACACGCGTTCCAAAATAAGAAACGTGTAATACAAAGTGGTAGACTTACTCCTGAATTAAATATCACAACTAAGGTGTAAGGCGTTTCAAGTCGCAACTTCACAATAGCAACGAGTAAATAACAAGATGTCCTCGTGAACAAAAACTGTATTGTTTTCTGTTTAATAACAAAATATCTCTATGGAACAGTGCGGGTTTTTGCGACATACATAAAGCCATTAAAAGCATAGTCTATCTAAACATTATATGCTCTCCATTATAAATGAAAAAAAAAACCTTCAGTAAGTCGAGAACTGAACAATCAGAAAAAGAAATCGGGATTTGCAACTCAGTAATCTTGCAAGAAAAAATAGAGACATGATGAAACACTTTATCGATGTAGTTTTTTTTTTTCTCCACAGTAAGAAATATTGCGCGACTCTATCAATAAATACAATTACGTTGAACTCATCAAAATTACTCAGTGAATATGACGAGATACTAAAGCATCATTTAGAACATTCTACGAAATTTACAGGAATGTCAAATTTAACCCAGAATGACATAATCCGTCCATACCAAAAGTTAATGGAGAGATCAAAGAGGGAGATCAATAAATCAAAATTTATTTGCTTATTTGCATTGTTCTAGATGAGGCAACATACATAAATAACTTCTCTCAGCTGTCTTCTCTGTTTCGTACGTCATCGAAGGTGGCCAAGTACTTGAAAGATTTTTTAGGATCAGTTAACGTATCTGATAATAATAGAACAGCCGATGTATTATACAATATAGTGGTTCAACTGATTCATGATTTCGGATGTGAGAAGGAACTTATTGCACAAAGTTATAATGGAATATCTGTCATGGCAAGTCAGTTGAATGGACTGCAATCGAAGGTGAACAACACTTTTCCAAATGCAACTTTCGTTCATTGCTTCGCCCATCGACTGAATTTAGTATTATTCTAATCCGTGACCGTCAGTAAAGAATGCAATTTTTCCCCTCACTTTGAATGGACTAGCTGCTTTCTTTTCAAAATCAACCAAAGGAACATGAGTTCTTGACGAATAAATAAAGAAATAATTGGCAAGAGTGTCTTTGACGCGGTAAAATTACAGTTCTCGTTTGGTTGTAACAGTACATGAGTATCGCGATGTGCTAATTTCTGTCTTTGGTAAAATTACGGATCCAGTTGAGAATATTGGGATCAGGAAGCCCATATTGCTGCCCATGGATTTTTAAGCACACTGCAAGATTTTGATTTCAATCTTATATTAAATACGTTTTTTAATATTTGCCTTGTAATCGACAGCTTATTTTATATACTGCAAGAAAAAAATGTGGGCCTCCAGGTTGGACATTTATGCTGTGGGTTTGCTCCCCTCACATTAGAAAAAAAATACAAAGTGCTGAAAGACCAATCAAGAGCAAGATATCTAAGCATTGAATATACCCAAGATCGTAGCTTTGGAGGTTTGGCACGGAAAGACGGCAACACGTGTAAAAATCCGAAGAACAATTTAGAGGAAATTAAATTGAAAAGGAGTAAGTGCCAAAATCCAAAAGAAACGCATTTCCTCTACATGACTTTGGAAACGGAAAATACGATCTTTCTGTAAAAAAAATAAAATAAAGAAAAATCTAGCACCTACTCCCAAATTTGCTTACTCTAAAAAAATAACCAATACACGCCACTGATATATATATATATATATATATATATATATATATAGAGAGAGAGAGAGAGAGAGAGAGAGAGAGAGAGAGAGAGAGAAAGATAACATCTAAATATACAAGCGTTACTACTATAAAGTAAATATTCTCTTCAAAAATTTGCTTACCTATTATGGTGGCCGCTAGATGGCAGTTGGAACGACTTCCCGCTACTTCTTGTGTGAATTGAGAATATTACATATATAAGAACTAAATATACAAGCGTTACTACTATAAAGTAATATTCTCTTAAAAAATTTGCTTACCTATTATGGTGGCCGCTAGATGGCAGTTGGAATGACTTACCGCTACTTCTTGTGTGAATTGAGAATATTACATATATAAGAAAAATGTATGTTTGTGTTGGAATACTTGAGTGGCTCAGATGGTTAGAGCGCTAAACTTACTGAGTTTAGAGACTCGGGTTCAAATCCCGACTCAAGAATTCATTTTTCTTATATATATACTCATTATTGACCTACCTCCTGGGCGCTTTCCCTCAGGTTATAATATAAGAAGTTCCCGTGTTCCTCTTTCATTCCTCATTCTTGCCATCGCAGTCTACGAGACTTAACTCTTATTATATCTGGTTCCCCACAGATATTATGCAGCTCACTGTTATGCAGTCATTTTCATTCACCTGTCTGTTCGTCCTTCTTTGGTCCAAACATTTTCCTAAGAATTTTATTTTCAAATACTAGTATATTTTTTCTTTTCTCTTAATGTAAAGTCCACGTTACGCATCCATATAACGGGACTGGGAGATGGACAGCTTTGGGGCTATATATTTTGAGTTTAATGTTTTTTTAGAGAAGTTGGGACGACAAGAGTCCCTGTAATGCATAATAGCATGCATTTACAAGTTGAACCTGTGTTTGATTTCTTTGTGCATCTCACCCCTATTTGTAATTATTGTTATTACGTATTTTAATTCAGTCACTTTTTCAAAATTTCCCCCATTTTTGATTGACTGTCCATATCCATTATTTATTACTTTCTAGTTTGGCCATATATTTATTTTTACTGGTGTTTACTTCCAGACCCAATTTCTAATAACTCAATAGGGAGTTCTTGTCGGCCCTTAGTATCTCCTATATACGACAATATATATACATATACAACATACAATGGTATATAAACAAAGTAGGTGACAATTATAAATTAAATTTAAAAGAATTTAAAGTCAGGCAATAAAGAATCGTCCGATATCAAAACGAGGAACGCCGTAGCGTATGGTTAAGGCAGTGCGCTACAAACCGGAATGTCGTGGGTTCAAGTTTTTTAAACTGACCCAAAAACTTCTGATGGCAGCACGGCCCTGGGATTGGCTCAGCGTCTAACGGAAATGAGTTCCAGACGCTTGTTTTGGGGGTAAACGGACATCATGCAGGGTTGACAACCCGGCTGATATCAAGTGCCGATTGTCTAGAAAACATGGGAGCCTTAACCTCCAACTACCTCAAGGGTCTCCTATGGCCTATAATGGGATCACTTTATTATTCCACCAAGTAATATGCACAGGCGGAAAATATGTTAACTAACATGCTGTCTTTCTCTTCCTTACTTATCCTGTCCTCTGTATATATTCTTCGTCTGGCAGGTAGAGAGCTGACAAATGCTATGGATGTTAATGGTCCGTCCTTCTACGCGGTCATTGGCAAAATTAATAATTTCACAATCCTGTTACTATTGGGGTTACGTGTAGGAATGGGCTGTCCCTTCTCATTACATGTTGCCACTTGTGATTTATTGTGATGTTGGTAACGGAGAGACGACAAATACTGTGATTTTAAGTGATCCGATCGCTTGAGCGTCCCATGCTTAAATTACTAAATTGACAACCATGTTAAGATATTTCACACGTGTTTAGGGATTCTACGCCCACACTTAAAACTGAACCATTTCAGTACGTGATCGGATGTACAGTCTTCTCCCACATCCCTTACACAGATTTAGTAGTTCGGCGACACTAGCGCTAAACTCTTCCCCTCCGCCCCTGCGAAGTTAACTTGGCGGTGTAATACCTCTTACCTATGGGCCTATCAAAACTCGCAATTTTGCCCAGCGATTTTTGAAACACGCTTTAATGAATAAAACATTATATTGTTAACGTAGAATTGAAGAAAATACTATAATCTGGAGGCCATAAACTCGAGAATTAATCCCGTAGTATAATTCTAGATTGTTTTACAACAGTTAAATCTGGAGAAGTTGTGAATTAGTTATTTACTGTTATGTGTCCAAACATTACAAACACTGTCCTACCCATTGCAATTTGACAAACTTGTGCAGTCAACCTGGTTACGACAAATACTTGTTCTCCAATTCACAAAGGACATAAAGTCATACCCTTCAAACCGTTTAATTTCATTCACGTTGAGAAGACGTAATATTTCATCTCATTTGAGGAATGTCTTTGACACAAACACTTTGATCATGCACAGTTCAAATAATACAATAGCATGAATTACTATTCAACTAACAAAAAAAGCAACAAACAATAGGAGTATTATACAGTGTGTCCCAAGAATCTTGAATCAAACCAACACAAAATACAGAGGCAATATTTTTTTAATGTGTTTTATCAACATAATGCTGGAATTACCACTTAGTCAAGAACATTATAACAAGGAATTAAATTATGTAAAACCCCTGGCTTATAAAAATGGGTACACTGAAGAAATTATTAATAAATTAATTATGAAACAAAAGAGAAAATAAGAACTAACAAATATAACACAACTAAGTAGGTAAACTGATAAAAGAGATAAAAAGTAGGTATCACAGGCATAGAAACAGAAAAGCTAGCAAAAAACATGATAAAAATATAAAAATTGCCTACAGAACAAATAACAAACTAAATAATATAATTTCAAATAAAATGGAAGAAACGAAGATATATAACATATATAAACATAAATTGAATTGCAATAGCTATGACAAATTGTATTGGAAGAACTACTAGACACTTCACGACAAGATTTAATGAACATTTCAGAGATTTCTTGAAGAATGAGGGTAAATCCGGTTTCTCAAAACACATAGTAGAAGCAGGACATCAATTCAACACCATAGACAATGTATTATCGAGCCTGCACATCGAAAATCAACGTTCTCGAAGAGTTAGAAATTATTATGGAAACCACAAATAAACACCTGTTGAATGAGAACGCACCCAGCAATATAAACCCTCTGTACAAAATAATTACCAACAAAAGTCAGTACCAAAATGAAATCAGAAGATGATACTTCAGTTATCGAAAGGCCTCTTATAAAACAACATTGCAAATTATTGAGGACGACTGACATATCAGGTACTGTTTTACAATTCTTAAAACTTTAAAATGCAGAGAGTAAAAAAAAAAAAAAAATAAAAGTCTGTGCTATATGAACTACGTAAACAAGTGAATTACTCAGCAAGTCTAATTCATGATGCCAACTTATTTAAAAGTGTAAGTCTGCAGTGAAAACAAAATTATTTTTAAATTTAGATATTATATAAACCCCTACTTACAACTGTCGAATTTCGCTGATTTTTTTTAAAATGACGACACGTCCTGGGTTTCGTTGCGAAGCATCGAAAATTGCTACTACTAGAACGATTTTTAAATTTTCATTGCAGGTGAACTCCTACACCTAATGGTTTTATTTTATTAGTTAACGAACTCGACATTACTTTTAACTGACTGCTATATGCCAAGTTTGGTTCTAACAGACCTATACCAATAATTGCGACCTCTATAGTGTCAACAGGCATAATTATATATTGATTGATTCCCCGTTCGTCTCACTACACTAGTGGGAAGTTAAATAACTTGACTGATTTATGCTTATTTCTCTATAGATTTCAGCGAGTGATGTGTGATTAGTACAGCGTGTACAGGAGACATCTAATAAGAAAACCAAGCGTGCCCAATTACTTACAAGTAAACTGACATTAGTTTTATTGTCATTCAGTTTGGACAGATAAAACTGATCTACATTCAAAATTTATCCGAGTTAAAATAGTTAATTCCTATTGATTTCGATGTGAAATAAACGAACATGATGTTAAAATGTTTACGTAGCTCTCATTCTCTTGAAAAACTGGATTTAATTTTATGAAAGAGGGAAATTCTGTAATGTTGGTAATTTTTTCTTGTTACAAATATAGGTTCTCAGCACCATGTTAATCATATTTTGTTTCTATTGAGCCACTTTGTTTACATAAATATCCTTTACTGAGAAAGAAGAACAGCTAGGTCTCTGAGTACAGTAATTTTCCCTGTTTGAAGTTAAATTTCCTCAGACGAAGTATTAGAAGACAACATTTCCACCTCTCAGTTATGTTAAGATCGAAGAGGGAATCTCTGATGGCCTGAAAATTCGAGAATTGCTTAAGGATGGAATATACCATAAGGTCATTGAAGATAAAGAGAGAACAGCTTGGTAATCCTTCAAAAATGTTGTTCACAATTTGTTGGGCAATCAAAGAGCTGAATATTACAATATAGCTGTTGATGAACTTCTGAGGTCATACCAAGGGCTACGTTGTAATATGTCGCTCAGGATGCACTTTTTGGACTTACATCTCGGCTTCTTTCCAAGGAATTCTGACGCTTTGAGTCACGAGCACGGAGAGCTCTCCCAACAAGATATTCCAGCAATGGAAAGAAGGTATCAGGGCAAATGGAACTCATATATGCTTGCAAACTATTGTTGAAAAGTCATGAGAGATGCCTCAGAAGTAGGCTACAAACGAAAAAAAAAAACACTCTAGAAAAAAGTTAAATAGATAACATTTCAAAGGGAAAAGTTTCACTATAGGCCTACATATATAAATATCTTTGAACCAAGAGCTAACAAAAACGTTCTGTCATATTTATTGTTCTTTGACCTCAATTTGATTGGAATTTACTGTTTTTGTAATGGATAGAGACAACTTTGACTTTTTTTGTAGATCAGTGGATTAATTGTTCAGTCATCATCATCATCATCATCATCATCATCATCCAGGGATTAAGCCTGTTGGTTCGTTCCGGTTTCATGAAAACTAGAATTAAGATTGTTCAGACCATCTTCTGTGTGGGCGTCCAACATTTCTCCTTCCACGCGGTTTATAATTTAGCAATAAGTTTGAAAATATTTCTTCTGGCATTCTAATAACATGTTCTTTCCAGTCGTTCCTATATTTAATTATTAGGTCTGTAAATTTGAAAATATTTAGTTCCTTTCTTATATCTTCATTCCTTTTCTTATCCAGCAGAGTATATCCTGCTATATTTCTTAAAAAATCTTATCTCAGCTGCTTCCAATCTTTGTCTTGTCTTTTAGTGATTGTCCAACATTCTGATCCATACTAATTGTTAAGTATGTAATATTATTGAGATTTTGTATTTGAATGTCCTGGTGAGTTGAAGGGAAGGCCACGTGGCCTTAAATCTTCCAGACTAAATAAATAATAGCATCTATGTTGGCTTTTAGTATTTATTCACTACAACTTAAATTAAGCGCACTTTAACGTAAATTGGGGATCAGTTCCTTGAGTGGTGGCTGTATTAAGATAATATGAAACACTTGCTTTCATGTTAATGTTATTTACTATCATATTGATACAATCTTTCCATTAGAGATCGGATGTTGCAATTTGCTTCCATCACGGAAAGTATGCGTGTTCCATCTTCATAAACTCCATTTACTTCTGCAAAAAGCTTTGAGAGACCAGCTTTCAAATTATTTCCCTCTACGTATATGTATCAGATGAAATTGCATTAAGTTATTTGAAAGATTTTTTTATAAAACAATAATATCCGAAAGTGAAATGTGGAGAAAAATAAATTATCAAGAAATAGAACATTTACCGTATTGTGTTTACAATTGTAAGAAAATAAATAGTTACAGTTTCAAATATGTCAAAACTGATAAATTGTTAGCATTTGAAGTACAGTAAAAGCTCCTTATTCGCGGTTCCCTTATTCGCGTTTTCCTTATTCGCGGGTTAAAAAATTGCGACACAGTTCCTGTATTCGCGGATAGAATTTTCTTTATTCGCCATCCAGTCGGTATATTAGAAGGATTAGTATCCTTTATCAACGCATCGGTAACTTTTTTTACTGCAGGCACGTACCAAGGCGGCTGTTATACAAAGAGAGATTCAAACCAAATGGACAAATAAATATAACTAATTAAATAAAAATAAAACGTAGTTTTATTTGATTTTTATATTTATTATATAATTCAGTGACAGCTGTTTCGGTACACTGTTCCTTCTTCAGACATGTTAACAAACTTAATGAGAGATTTTCAAAAAGTTCTATTAATTATTTATTACTGTCAGGCATACACAAGGGCTTAAACAAGTTACCAATTTTTTCCTGTTTTGCCGCTTTTAAAATATATTTCAATTCAGGTTGATATTCAGCTGTGAAATCAGCCATAGAATTCCTTATTATGTTTTCGGATTTCTCGATGAATCGTGCAGATTCATTAATATTGAAACAGCGTGATATAGACGCAAACGACTGGCCAATTTGTTAACATGTCTGAAGAAGGTACAGTGTACCGAAACAGCTGTCACTGAATTATATAATAAATATGAAAATCAAATAAAACTACGTTTTATTTTTATTTAATTAATATATATGGATTTTCATCAAGTAAACATCAACTCAACTGATTAAACAAATATCGAAGAAAAACAAACCTTATTGCCACTAAGTCTAGAAGTTCGTTCTAAAAAGCCAACCGCAGTCGTATTTCACGCGCCACTATGTCCGTTATAAATCCAGACCATCGCCACGATCGGTGTTTTATTGTTTCAACTTTTCATTCGTTGCAATAATTTTGATTGAATAACACTCCTCTCTTCTGTTTTGTTGCCAATTTATAATTCCGAGTAAAAGGAAAGAAAATTAGTTCCGAAGCGGAAAAAAGTAGTGTTGTAGCTTAATGTACAGTGGAGGAAATTAATATAAAGCCACTAACTTTTTGTAGTAAAACAACCTGAAATATTTATGCAAATACCGTATGCGTGTCATAGATTACATATAATTATCTTGTACATAATTTCATATAGGTCTCCTCATTTTGTATTTATTATATATGTAAATAAACCATCTTCACTTCTCGCAACTGGAATTCCCTACCACAAGAAATAAAGGGCTGCCGGACATTGGCATTTTTTAAAAGACATCTAAATTTATATTTGCTCTAAACTCGACTTCATTATTATCCAGTCTAAGGTATATATATTAATTGGTGTTTCTCGTATAATGTATCTTATTTATATTATTATTATTAATATTATTATTATTAATATTATTATTATTAATATTATTATTATCGTATCATTATTGTTATTACCCTATAAAATGTGGTTTGTACATGACATTTACATTGCTACATTATTGTATCTTTAACTGTTTATAATTAGTATAGTGTATATCTATATTTGTCAAATATTTATTTGTATTTGTGCTGGTTGAGTGGAAGAGAGGGCCTTATGGCCTTAACTCTGCCAGAATAAATAAAGTATTATTATTATTATTAAAGTAAATTATTAATACGTAAAATCTAAGAAAACGCTGTCCTAGGGGTGGAAATCGGTATAAAGGCAGGTCAACGTCTGGCTCTTACAGAGACATAAATGTAAACAAAACACTGCAATTACATGGAGACGACGTGTCTGTGAGCATTCGTTCATCAGTTACAAGTCAGTAGTACGTACAATGCCACGTGGAAAGCCTCTATCAAATGAAGAGAAATCAAGAGTTAGTGCCTTCAAGGAGATGGGCCTTTCCAATAGACAAATACCTACGAAATTGGGGCTTCAAAATGTGTCATTAATAATTTTGTCAAACTGGGCTCACAATATGGAAAAAACGGGAAATATGGACGGAAAAGAAAATTGTCTGAGCGCACTAAACGTCTCACTTTACGTAAAGAAAAAGGTAAGAGTGTGTTTTCTTCTCAAATCCAGGCTGATTTGAAGTTGCCAGTAACAACCAGACGAGTAAGACAAATTTTGTCAGAAGACAAGAACCTAAAATAAAACAAAACACCTCTGAACGATGCACATAAGAAAGTTAGAATGACTTTTGCTGAAGAACACATGTCCTGGAACTCAGAATGGAATAAAGTAATGTTCAGTGATGAGAAGAAGTTTAATCTGGACGGGCCTGATGGCCTTCAGTATTACTGGAACGATCTCCGTACTGAAGAGCAAGTTAGAATGAGTAGAAACTTCGGTGGTGGAGGCGTTATGATTTGGGCAGCATTCTGCTTTAAAGGAAGATCAAAAATAGCATGGATACGCACCAAGATGAATTCTGAGTCCTACACTGAGGAGCTTCTGGAGTCCTAATTGGTACGAATGTATGAGGAATTTGGCGAAGATCTAATTTTTCAGCCAGATAATGCTTCCATTCACGTGTCTGCCAAATCAAAGGAGTGGTTCAGGAAGAAAGAAATACCACTTTTGACGTGGCCAGTCAGACGTCCTGATTTAAACCCGATTGAGAACTTATGGGGATCCTGGCAAGGCGTGTGTATCGCAATGGACGGCAGTTTGGGACAGTGACTGAGCAGAACAAATATTATTCAGGAAGAGTGGGCTTCAATCTCAGTGGAAGAAATAAACACCCTCATCAAGTCTATGCCAAAGAGAATCTTCCAAGTAATTAACAACAATGGAGGTTCAACTAAATTTTAGAACTTTGTTGTAAACTTTGCGCTCAGTCTTTTTGGTTTAATCTGTGAAATATACAAAGTGCCTTTATACTAATTTCCACCCATATGTGAGAGTGGTTTCAGTATTCATGTACTTTTTTGGAAGGAAATGGATAATTAATTTTGACATTATTTGTGTGTGTTTTATACTCAAACACCTCCTAAGTTAATATAGAAAAATTCCAAAGAAAGATTAAATAAACTGATTGAAAAATTGAAGATGTATAAAGCATCAGGTTCAGATGAGATCCCAGCAGAACTGATAAAATCAGGGGGAGAAAAATTGATGGACAAGATACGCTGGTTGCTTAGTATGATTTGGGAAAAATAAGCTCTTCCAGATGAATGGAAGGAATCAATTATCTTACCAATTTATAAGAGAGGAGATAAAACTGATTGCAACAACTACAGGGGCATCTCATCACTTTCAACTTCGTACAAAATTCTAACAAATATATTAGTAAGCAGACTTACTCCCTATATTGATGACATTCTAGCAGATCATCAATGTGCATTTAGAAGAAACAGGTCTACAACAGATCAGATTTTTAGCATTAGACAGATTTTAGAAAAGAAATGGGAATATAATGGTACTGTACATCAACTGAATGCAGACTTGAAAAAAGCACATGATTCAATTAAGAGGGAGAAGTTATATAGTATCCTGCTGGAGTTCGGAATTCCTAAAAAGTTAGTTAGACTTATACGAATGTGTCTAAATGGCACAAAGAGTAGGGTGCGTGTAGGAAAACAGTTTTCGGACTCTTTTGAAATCCAGAATGGGTTGAAGCAAGGAGATGCACTATCTCCTCTACTATTTAATTTTGTACTAGAGCATGCCATTAAATCTTTAGAGAATGAGCAAGGCTTACAACTCAATGGTATTAATATGTTGTTAGTTTATGCTGATGATGTAGTATTGTTGGCCGATAGCGAGGAGATACTAAAGGACAACACGCACACACTATTGAGTAAAACTAAGAAATTAGGACTGGAAGTAAATAGCAATAAAACTAAATATATGGTCACACGTAGAAATTAAATAATGGAAATGGACAGCTAATGACAAATGAGGGAAATTTTGAGGAAGTGGCTGAATTCAAATACCTTACTTACTTACTTACTTACTTACTCACTGGCACTATCGAACCCGTAGGTTCATGGCCACGCGGACATAAGCTCTCCATACATCCCTATCCTGAGCCAATACTTTCCAATCATTCCCTGTATATTCTACTTCCCTCAAATCATAGTTAATGTTGTTCTCCCACCTCATTCTTGGTCTACCAACTGGGCGTTTTCCTTCTGGCTTTCCTACAAGAAGTTTCCATTCACGTCTTTCATTCCCCATACGTGCAACATGTCCTGCCCATCGCAGTCTATGAGACTTAATTGTTCTTATTATATCTGGCTTCCTATAAAGACCATGGAAGAATAATCACAAATAAGAATGAGATGAACAAAGAAATTAAACATAGGCTCAATTCTGGAAATTCATGCTATTATGCATTGCAGAGACTCTTGATGCCCCAACTCCTTTCAAAAAACGTTAAACTGAAAATATATAAAACTATTATTCTACCTGTTATATTATATGGGCGCGAAACATGGACTCTTACTTTAAGAGAGGAAAGGAGATTACAAGTATTTGAGAATAAAGTACTTAGGAAAATTTTTGGACCAAAGAGAGATGAACAGACAGGTGAATGGAGAAGACTACATAACAATGAACTACCTGGTCTTTATAGGAAGCCAGATATAATAAGAACAGTTAAGTCTCGTAGACTGCGATGGGCAGGACATGTTTCCCGTATGGGGAATGAAACACTTGCATGGGGGCTTCTTGTGGGAAAGCCAGAGGGAAAACGCCCAGTTGCTAGACCAAGAATGAGGTGGGAGAATAACATTAACTATGATTTGAGGGAAGTAGATTATACAGGGAATGATTGGAAGGCATTAGCTCAGGATAGGGATGTATGGAGAGCATATGTCCGTGCGACCATGAACCTACGGGTTCGATAGTGCCAGTGAGTAAGTAAGTAAGTGTGTTAACACTTTTAACAAGTTCCTTTATACCAATTTCCTCCACTGTAAAAACAGAAATCCTTGACCGTTTATGCATTGGCCAGTCGTCTGCGTCTATATCAAGCTGTTTCAGTGTTAATGAATCTGTACGATTAATCAAGAAATCCGAAAACATAATAAGGAATTGTGTCGCTGAATTCACAGCTCAATTTCAACCTGAATTGAAAAATCTTTTAAAAGCGGCAAAGCAGGAAAAAATTGCTAACTTGTTTAAGCCCTTGTCTATGCCTGACAGTAATAAATAATTAATAGAACTTGTTGAAAATCTCTGATTAATTGATTACATTTTGATAATTTTTATTTTATTTTATTTTGGAATCTTGAATCGTGATTACCATTCCATATTCGCGGTTTCTGTATTCGCGGCATATTTGCGGAACATATCCCCGCGAATAATGAGCTTTTATTATATATATATATATATATATATATATATATATATATATATATAAAGAAAGAACCAGGTAAGTCACTTTTTTAAAATAAAGTTTGAGGTGTCATTAGATTCTCCATGGAAAACACTATCATTTAGTAGTGTGAAACAGTAAAATATATAGCTTAGTCATGATATTATTTTCTCCAAATTTTGATATACAGATGAGGAAGTATGGATGTTGTACAACAAATGTACGTTTACTATAAGGTGTTTCATATCTAGAAAACAATATTGCTCTTAACAATGTTGCCACTTGACGCCGCAGACTAAGTAATAGAGATGGAAATAACTCCCTCTTCTTCTCCTAGCAAAGAACAGCATCAACGTAAGTTTACGACACAAGTATCTTCGCTTCTGCAACTAAAATATAAATCATGACAATTCTAAAGTGGTTACTAAAGAACAATATTAACATTTAGAAATTTATAGATTGTGAACACAGCGACGGCAGAAGCTTCAGAATATTCTCGCCGGGTAAACCACACATGATCTATTAGTTACGTATTCTTTTTTGATCACAGCTATACATGACATATAAGTTTCGTTGGAGGAAGATGATTTAGTGGCTTCTCCGCTAGCCGCTGTTCCGATAATTAGGTTTACCCCCTAACTTTATAAAATAATTGTGAACCGAAAGTGTGTTTTTCGGCTCATTATTGTTACGTCGTTCTCCTCCCTAGAAAGGAATATTTATGAACTATGCCAATATCCCTTTCTCCTTGTATTTACCCCCACTCTCCCCTCTTTACCCTTCCTGCTGCGCAATGTCTACGGCGCATCTCCCATCTACCTCGGAACCTTCATATACGTGGTGCACTAACAGAACGTTATCATTCGATCATTCAAGCAGTCATCGTTTAGTTGTTCAAGCAGATTCAAGGTGTGAATCCGCATCCAGTTCGCGATGCGATTGGAATTCTAATGGACAAGCTGATCTGAAGCCGAGAAGCGGCGTGGTTTAGTTGGTCCGGCAGACCAGGGAAGAAGTGGTCCCTGATTCGGACGCAAGTATGAGTATAGCGTGAGGTATGGTGTGGGTTTTTCTAATGTAAGAGTACCGTCATTTATTTATTTACATTTCTATTTTGTTGTATGATCGGGATATATTTTTTTAAATTTATTTTTAATTCAGACAACTTGTTTATATTAAATGTCATCTTTTAAACAACTTCCCTGCTTCTTCATTAATGTATACGTAGTTGTTTACAATCCTATACGGAAAGTCACTCAAGTAGGAAATTATTTTGCAGATCCCTTACTATTTTGCTGTTTAGCTTTCATTGTCATTTTCACTCACTCTATGTATTTGAGAATCATTATTTATTCATGTTAATATATAAGAGAGAGAAAGATGAATCGATTGCTGCCTTCTATGGGCCCAAGGCAAGCAACTTCGTGATTGATAATCTTGCAGGAAATCAGATCCACGTTAATAGAGACAGCAGTATCAAAACCCGGTCCCGGATTAATGGTAGTAGTAGCGTGGTTAATAAACGCCACAAATGGTAGTAGTAGCGTGGTTTCAAAAGCTGCACAATTGTGTGACAATTATGCATTCCTTAATCGTATGTTTTCATAAATTGGGAACCCACTTTATTGGCGAAATTATAAGTGAAATTAATTAATTAATTAATTAATTAATTAATTAAGAACAATTAACTAATAAATCAATTTCGCATGAAGGACACGTTGGCTAGCAAGAATTGCCCCAAAAGAACAATGCAACTTTCTAGATGTGAAAACCCCTACAAGTTTTAAGCTAACGAGAAGTCCCAATTGCCTGTCCCAATTAACTGGAAAGGTTAGGCCATTATACACGCTACAATGGCTGTATCCTTTACAGGCCTGGATGTGTTGGGACGTCTATTTTTCTACTATCTCAAAGTCGTCTGCTCTTTCGTTCTGTTAGGCTGCAATCCATTGTTGTACTGTGGAAATTGAGAGCATGATATTACGCAACAATGTCTCGAGGGTCTCTATTGCACTCCTACATCCTACTCCTATCTCGACCCATTTCTGAAATGTTGGCATACATCATCATCTTAATACATTCACGAATGCAGGCCATTTGTTGACCTGTTTTGGCCTCATAGAAACACCCTCCCAAAAATTCTATTTAGTGGACTTCGTGGTCTTCTTCTTCTTCCTGCAGGTTGATAGCTGAAAATTTCTTTGGGTATCCTGTAATCCTCCATTCGATGAACATGTTGCATCCATCTTGATTTATATTCAGAAACTTTGTTTCTAAAGTTTCGATGAGTAATTCTTCTAAGATTCCTTCATGTTTTCATGCTCTAGTATATTAACGTGTATCCTGCAGTCCTTCGAAAATATCGCATTTCAGAAGATCTAAGTCTCTGTTTATTCTTCTGTTTCAATATCCATACTTCGCTACCATACTAAAGAGTTGGAAGAGCCAGTGTTTTATATACTATCAGTCTTGAATGCTTTAGGACTAACTACTGTAGCTTTAAGATAGAATTTATTAATCCTAAAATGTAATTAAAATTTATATTTTTGCATTTACTCCCTTTTATTCTTCATGTGTGATGGTGTATCCTAGATATGTAAAATTATTCACCTGCTCCAAAATTTTATTTTGAAGTACAATTTTACTTGTGACAGGATATACACCTTAAAATGCCATAATGTTGTTTTCTCTATAGATATATTCAATACATATTCTTGTATAATTTTGTGATGTTGGCATACATTCCATAAAACAAGCCGCCACTGAGAAGTACTGAACACGAACAAGACGCACGGGGGATCAGCAGACGCAGGTATTGCACCGCACTCAGCGGGAATCGATTGAACACTGACTGTAAACACAACTCTGCGACATGACGGCATTATTGGAACTAAGTGTACAGCAGTTGATCAACTGCTAAACGCATTGGAAACGTAAACAAACCCCCATCCCGTAACACCTCAGCAATCTAAGTATTTCGCATCTCCGTACTGAGTTGATGATCATCCCTCCGTAAGTGTTCGCATTCCAATCCAAAACATGAACCGTTATGCACATTGGATTTCCTTTTGATTATAATCTGATAAAACATAAATATCCACGAATTAGAAACTTATATATGAAGGAAATTAATCACTACATATATTCATATATTCTTTATCATAATTACATTATTTATATTTTTATGTAAAGCTACATATTCCGTCTCGTAATTTAACAAAATAATGGTTATTCTATGCCACTGTATCTCCTATGAATATTCGGTCGGAGAACAAGTGACTGCTAGCATCATGTTGGCCAAGTGATAACACACGTTTCCGCTAGAGGCAATTTTCAAATACGTTTACTCACATATAAAATGATTCTATCCCAAGAGTCCACTTACATTAAAGGGCAAGTTAGGATGAGAAAATGTTCAAGTTGTGTTAGTTTAGGCAAATTAGGCGACTTAGGTTCACTGTTCAACTTGTTTGTTAGCGGGTTTTTGTGATAAGTTCGCTACACTGTCTGGGCAATGACTATCCCTCGTCTGGCTTAACTTTGCAAAACAATTATAGAAAGAGATAGCTGTGCTCACCTCTCTGACTCGCAACAGTGATGTCGGTTTTTCTTTACCAGATGTTAGGGCAAGGGGGAAGACGAAAACTGACAACAGGCTGGGTTATTTCTTTGGAACTGGGCGAAAGCGGCCAAGGATCTACCATTACATCTTCATCTCTCTCTTTGCCAAATTAAGCCAGATATACAATAACATATTTTACATTATAAATATGATGGTTTTTACGTAATTTTTAACTCTGTTTTCTCTTAGGTATTTCTAACATTTAAAAAATCAACATATACAGGGTGTTTCTAAATTAGACCGACAAACTTTGGTAGCAGATAGTTAACCTTCACTGAAGCATATTTTGTGAAGGAACCCATATGTTGTGACGTTTTGTTTCAGCGCAAGAGGGATCTTAGAGGAAGGGATGGAAGTAGGTAAATGCAAACAAGTCATTAGTGTCACATTATTCTGTGCGTTAATCCAAATACTTCAGAGACAAGCAGAAACAAAATGTACTTAATTCTAAAAAATAACATAAATAATATGAAACTACAGTATTGCATTGTCAGGATGGATCCAGTTTATTGTGCCCTCACAACCCATGTCCATTGATATCCATACAAACAGTGCACTGATGTGCCATACTTTGTCGTACCCTTCCAAAGATGCTACGAGTTTCCATTATTTCAGCTGCTGCGCTGACAATGCGGGCTACAAGATCTTCTTCAGTGTCAATATCGGTTTCATAAGCCATTGCCTTCATGTAGCCCCACAAAAAATAAATATAGCAGATCAGGTCAGACTAGCGTGCCGGCCAGGCAGAGGGCCCTCCCCTATCTGTCCAACGAGCGCCAAATGTAGCTGTCAGATAGCCAACAGATCGTACCAATGATGTAAGTAAACTTGCTGTAAATGATACCGAATGCTACTGAGCTTCGGAAGTAAACGAACCAAGCGATAGAAGCAATGACAACCTCTCTTGTACTGAAAGGAGTGTTTATCCGTTTCCTTCAATCCCTTGCTGTAAGATCCCTCTAGCACTGAAACGAAGCGTCGCAGACCGTGGGTTACTTACCAAAATATTCTTCAACGAAGGTTATCTATCTGGTCCCAAAGTTTGTCGGTCTAATTTAGAAACACACTGTATATTTCTCTCAGATAATTATTCACAAACTGCAACAATAAATTGTGTTTTACCTTTTTTCATAAAAGGAAAGGGTAAGCTGTGGTGGTCTAGTGGTTAAATTTCTAGCCTCTAGTTCCAGAAGGTCGCAGCTTCAAACCGGCAGGGATTAATGGATTTCCAGGATGGAAAAATCCGCTGGGAGTGACTTTAAGCCGTGGGTCTCAGTCTGAAGATTTTCAGGCTGTTAAAAGAACCTTAAGCCTGAACAAAGATGCCTCTAAGCAAAATTTACCGATTTTGTACCATCCCAGTAATACATTACTTGACTACTAGATGTATCGGGAACGGACATATCGACACATTTCACTCAGGACATCTGTATGGAAATAAGCATAACTACATAAGATTGGTTAAGAATCTTCAAAAGGGAAGGCCAGGGCCTGGCTTGGGCTATAAGAGCTAGGCTATATGATGGATGAAATTAAATTGAAAACAGTATGTATCGCACTATTTGTTCACATTAGAAATTCACTTCCCTTATTGTACCCTGAAATGGATTTTTTAACATACATACATAGTGTTCTGCCGAAGAGCATGTCTTTCATTGTAAACTCAGCATTCTCCACTCTTTCCTTAAGTCAGCTTTCCTTTTTGTATCCGCATACAAACCATTTATTTTAATATTGTCTATCGTCTGATGTATTTTTCAGCCTCTAAACCTTCTTTCCGTTGACCATTCCTTCTAGGGCATCCGTCAGCAGGCAGTTTATTCTTAGCCTGTGGCCAATCAAATTTCTTTTCCTCTTCTTTATGAGTTCCAGCATTGTTCTTCCTTCACCCACTCTGTCTAGCACATCTTCATTCTTTATTTTTGTCTGTCCATTTTATACGTTCCATCCACCTCCATATCCACATCTCAAAAGTTTCCAGTCGCTTTTCCTCATTCCGTCGTAATATCCAAGTCTCTGCACCTTCAATGCTACACTCCACACAAAGCACTTCACTAGCGTCTTTCGTAATTCTTTTACCAAAGGCCCGCAGAAAATGCTTCTCTTCTTGTTGAAAGCTTGTTTTGCCATTGCTATCCTCTGCTTTACTTGTTGACCGCAGTTCATGTTACTACTGATAGTACAACCCAAGTATTTGAAGCTCTCCACTTGCTCAGTGGCCTCATCTTTAATCCTCATGTTTATCTTTCTTGGCTTTTTTCCTATAATCATGGCCTTCATCTTATTTATATTTATCTTCATCCCATAATCCTCACACTTATCATTTAGCTCCACCAGCATGTTCCTCAGTGTCATTGCATCTTCTGCTAGCAAAGCCATATCATCAGCAAATCTTATTCACTTAATTCTTCTTCCTCCCATGTTTACGCCTCCCGTATTCCTGAAGCAGTTCTTCATTAGGTCTTCCAGGTAGATGTTGAAAAGAGTAGGTAAAAGAGGATATATGCATACATATATATTCACTTTTATTAGCTGTTTATATATATATAACAACTAATAAAAGTGAAGATGGAGAAGAAATGTCAGAGGGAAATACATTGGAAGGGGGGGGGGTACGGCAAGTATAATATAGGCCTATAAACGCTGAGAGAGAGTCAGGAAATAATTCCATTCACTGGATAACATAAATTAATATATATATATATATATATATATATATATATATGTCTTTTTACCCTGTAATACATTTCTTAAGTTGGGACACCTAGAAGGCAGAGTTATGTTACCCCGACGACATGATGGTTGATAGATGATAATGAAGCGCCAAGAGAGTCCTTAACCTAAGTTTAACCTAAATTCCAGACCAGGGCAACCACATGAATATTTCCCTTTAAGGAAAACCCTTATGGTCTGACCGGGAAACGCTGACTAATTGCCCATGAGAAGGGTCAAAAAATGTATAGAGGAAGACTTGGGCATAGCATTGCACATTACTAGATCTCTTTTAAACCCATAATGATCCACTCAGTTTATGACTCAAATAGTAGAAACATGACAGCAAGCCTTTTACCAGATTGTCAAGAATTTTACAACCCCCTTTCCCCATTTCTCATTCTCCCATTGGTCTCATTTTAAATTTAATGTTCAATATAAAGTTTATATAAAAATTATTTTTTAAAGTTTTAATCCTGCTAGTATATAATAAATAAATTTGGTCTGCCTCCATCTTACATCATAATTCATTGTTTCTTCAAGACGTGTTTCAGAGCTTCTTAGCTTCACTGTAAATTGGTATAGTCAGATTTTCTTTAAGTTATCGGCCTCGGCTCGTACTCCCTCTTTTTGTGGCCCAAAGAACTTGCTAATTAAGTTTATTTCCTCGGTAGTTTCAAAATTCATTATTATCTCCTTGTACTTCTGTATGTACATTTTATCCCATTTGTGTTTTTATAAGTGTTTTAATTTTTTTGTTTATATCTACTTTATGTTTTTTTGACCAAAATTCTTAAAACAGTTAGAGAACAGAAACGAATTCAGCATATGGGGAAAAAAATATACACACAGAAGAACAAGGAGAGAATCATGCATTTTGAAATTCCTGGAGGAAAAACTTAATAAGCAAGTTCTTTGGACCACAAAAAAGAGGGAGCAAGAGTCGAGATGCAGGGCCGAGAACTTAAAGAAGATCAGTCTGTACCAACTGATAAAGAAGCTAAGAACCTTTGAAATGTGTCTCACAAGAAACAACGAATTATGAGGTAAGAGGAAGGCAGACCAAATTTACTTATTAAGTAGATCCTCATATTGTTACTTCCTAATATATTTTCATAACAACTAGTTTATATTTCATTTCTTGTAATATTACGCACTTTATCTAATATTATTACCTAAATATATACGTATTTTGCATTCAAATATTACATTAAAATGTTACCTTTAATCCTTAAATTGGCAATGCATCGTAGGATACATCAATTAGATTATTTTATTTAGTACTTTTAATGAAAGAAGAAACCGAACGGGTAGAAATTACTTAAGTGTATTTAGAATTACACAATATACCCAATAATAATAGTTATATCGTTTTCAGTGCGGTCCGCAACAATCAAATAACTGACATGAGAAATTAGTGTTCTCCATTTTTAAGGGTTAATAATAAATTATAATGAATATGGATAGAAAGTTTGGACAACATGTCAACATAATAATTACAGTTCAAATTGATTTTTGGAGAACAAAAAATGGATGGACGAAGAAAGAAATATAATGAATGAGATTAAACACAGAAGGCTAAAATTGTATGGGCACGTAAGAAGAATTGCAGGATGGAAGACTGCCAAAGGCAGTCAATGCATAGAAAATTGAAAGAAGGAACAGAAAAGGAAGACCAAGAACAACCTGGAACAAGATCATTCAAAATTCAACGAGGAAATTTGGCGAAACAGATGAAGACACAGAGGACAGAGAACGATGGGAGCATTAATTAAGGGAAATTTATGTATATTTGTTGCAAAATGATAGTCTATAAGTCCGTAGTTACTTATCTAATATATAAAAATGTTTTTTTGTTTGTTTGTTTGATAGTACTTTATGCGCGGCCATTGATCCGATTGTGATGCGGCTTTTTGCAAAATGTTCAGGAGATTCCCGGGATGTACATAGGCTATTAGAGAGTTGTAATACTCAACCATTCACCCATAAAAATCACCCTTTGTGGTGAAAAACGTGAAATAAAGTCCCTATTTTGACGCTTAAATTACTTTCGCTGCCTAAGCCATTACAAACACACCAAATTAATGTACACATAATTGAATATCTAAAAAAAAACTCTACAAAAAGTCCGCGACAGCAGATAACTCACAATAACAATTTTTGTCTTTCATTGATGCCAAGAAGATCGGGATAAGTAGATTCCCGGGCAAGCGTAGCAGCGCACGGGGGGTATTCTTTTATAACGAATTCTGTGTTTCAGCTCATATATGCCAAGTACATCGGGATACTTAGATTCCCAGACAATGCCGGGTAATCAGCACGTTGTATCCAAAAAATAATTACGATATGGCTTTCCTTATAGTGATTGCTTGAATATAAAATTTTGGAAGATGAAATTTTATTTACCATGTTGATTGTATGAAAGGTAATTTGGAAATTGAATTAATTCGTTAATGTTGTTTTAGCTGCAATAACGAAGAGAGCAAATTTATAGTTATTTTACATCTTACACAACTAAACGTAAAGATATATTATTTATTTAGGTGTAGCAGCGCACGCCGGATATTAGCAGGTATATATATATATATATATATATATATATATATATTAATTCATGTTAATTTCTAAGATTGGTTGGAGAAAACCGTCAATGAGGAAAATTCTCAAAATGAATGCATGAATGATAATGAATTTTATGCTGTCGTAATCTAATTTCGTGTTATATTCTTTCTAAATTGGTGCGCACCATATAGATGACAAATATGAGGAATGTGTGTTTGTTACTCACCCAGAATTCCGAGCCTATAGTTGATGGTGACCACGACAACACCTCCATAGCTGGCCAGAACGCTCCCGTCGTAAGGATTCCCAGAATTCCACTCATACGACTCCCCATGGACGTAGACCAACACTGGATATCGGCTGAGTCCACCGCTCTCTCTGGAACCGGCTGTGAACAATGGAAAACATTCTTTCACACTAGCCGAGACAGGAATTTATATTTATCAAACAGAATACAAAATACCAACAATATAAATAGTAAATACAGGGACGGCTCGACCTAAATTATTCTTATCGATCATAGTTTCACCTCTCATATTACAGCTCTTTCATGGCGCACAAGTTCATCCTAGCTTTGAAGTGGCGTGACCTGTCGGGACAGGGATTTTGAACTTTGGACTACATATGTCTTTTTGACTACATACAGTTATTAATCAAATAAACAAAGCAAATATATTTTCAGGCTGTTTAAAACAAACCATTTGGAAAAATGTATATCTAAGAAAATATGTCAATACTAATACAATTCATATCAAATTCCGTTGAGGTGAATAGTCATAAGATAAAAACTTAAAATATGTACCTTTTGGCAGGTGCTGTCCTCAACTGTGTTAAAATATTATATTTAAAATGTTATTTGGAGGCCTTTCGGAAGTTAACTTCCATCATCAGCAGGGTGAGCTTCTGCTACTAGTTGTTTTTTACGTCGATGTAGACTGCAACTCTGTTACAGACACATTGAGTCTACATCGTTTTAAACAACAACAACAACTACTACTACTAGCAGAAGCTTATCCTGCTGATGAAGGAAGTTAACTTCCGAAAGGCCTCTAGATAACATTTTAAATATAATATTTTAACACAGTTGAGGACGACGGCACCTGCCAAGGGGTACATATTTTAAGTTTTTATTTTATAAGAAAATATGCTACAACTAAAATATATAAATCGGTAATCAGACCACTTTGTACACATACATCAGAAAGTAGACCAGAAACAAGTGATATTCGATGTCTATTGGAAGCATGTGAAATGAAAGTTCTGAGAACAATAGAAAACACAACATTAAGAGATCACTTTACAAGCGATAAATAAGAGAAAATTTACAAATAGAAAAAAAATTCAAATTGGATAAACAAATGAAGGAAAGAATGGAATGAGCACGTGAATAGAATGTCAAACGACAGAGAGTTAAGATAGCTAGGGAAAAATTCCCAACTGGAAAAAAAGATGGAATGATACAATTGTGGCAATACATTAAAGAGGAACAGACACCTTGTCTACATTGGATGGAAGAAAAAGAAAACAAAGAATGAGTAATCAGCTCAATCCAGGACCTCCACCGAGACAAAACCAGCATTTAAGACGGCACACTCAAATTCATAATAGGCCCTAAATAAGGAGAATACGATAATGATGGTTATCGATACTAGTAAAATGCATGGTAAGTTTCCGTTCACAGTAATATAATGTACGGTAAACTATAAAATAGTTACCTTGTATGTCCTAATGCATTCTGCTGATTATGGGACTAGTCCCGAAAGGCCTACAGAGTTTTTAAAATAACTTAAGTTGAGGAGACGGACCTACAAAGTAACTAACTATTTTATAGTTATTAACCGTACATTATATTACAATGATGGATATGTTGGTAAGATAGTGTTCGGAGATCGTTTGGTCCTTAAAACTTTCTGTAATTTGTCTTACAAGTAAGGAAATGCTCCGAAAGAAACAATGACTCAGAAAACTTGTCCCGACTGAGGTTCGACCCCGGGTTCGTTTCGTACTGGGCAGCGAATCTATCCCCAAACCACAGTGATAGGACGTCATAAAGACTAAGATTGAAAGCCAGTTCATTAAAAATAGTGAATATTTTAATGACATATTATATAGGCCTAGGCTACTTTCCTTCAGCAAATTCCTTAATACTTACAGAATTTGAATTATCAACAGTAATCTAAAAAGAGGTTGTGTTTTTCTGAAAAAATTACAAGCGACAAAATCGCGAGTGATTTTGTCAAATGAAAAACTAAACCTCGCGTTGGATTTGGAGCGACTATTTAGCGAATAATACAACATCAGAAGCTAAAAATAATTATAATGTTTAATATTAACCAAATGTCAGATTATGTGAGATCTTACTTCCGGGCGATTTCTAAGCCGGCTGTATAGTTATAAATAGCATATCTTTACTGTTAAATCTCTTTGGGCTTGGGAAAATCAATAACAGATGATTGTATAAAAATAACTATAAACAATAATGAGATTCATTATACAACATTTAATATTTTACAGAAACAGAACTTTGAGTTTGGTAATTTTTTAAGTTGTTTTCTTTTGGCATTTCTTGCTGTACCATATCGATCATACATTGTTGAATCGATATTCTTGTCCAAGAAGTTGGCTTGCGTATATATCTCTCAGAGAGACAATTTTATCAACAGGAAGAGGCAAAATTATCGGTCTATGAGATAAATAGTCACTATATTTCTGTAGAGAAAATCTCGCACAGAGGTGTATATCCTCTATGAACTCACGAAATCACTTTAATGACTTGATTGAAGAAGCAAAGTCGAGGGGAAGGGTAGCTTGTATTTGTTTCATGTTGCTGGTACCCCGCACAAGAATACGCATTGTTGCGGAAACTAACGAGATAATCCGAATGTACCGTGTTCCGAGTGTTGTTAAGCGAGATAAATTTGCATAACATACGTTTGTTGAGATTGGCAAATTTTTAGAAGCACTATTAATAGTTATTTAGACGACTAGTTACTAAACCTACCTGATTTTGTAACGTGTTGTCTACAATAATTTATCTACGTTCAGAGTATTATCCATCCATAGTAATTCTGCCTGTAGGCAGGTCCTTCACTGCAATCATAGCATTTTCATTCATGGAATTTTAGATGTGGTAGCTTCCCGTTGTTTTCCACACCGGTGAATGATAATAATGGTAATGTTGATGATGATGTACATATGATTTCGAGGACTGTTTGGACCCTTAAAGTTTTCCTGGCATTTGTCTTACAGGTGAGGAAAAACCCCGATAAAAACCTCACCCAGAAAGACTGCCCCGATCGGGGATCGAACCCGGGCCCGCTGAGTGACAAAGCAGCACGCTACCCCGAGACCACAGCGGTGGACCAGAGTATCATAATGTAATTATATACCATATTTAGTACATGCTCCAATTAGCAGAGTTCGTTTCTTAGCTTGATTCGTCTTCTTTTTAAACTGACCGGCTTATCTCTATTAGATTTTTTAGCATTGCAATTTTTTTCTGATGGGAAGGAGCTGGAATATGAAAAATGGGGATTAAATTTGAACATGAAAAAAACAAAATATTTATCAATTGGTGAACCAGAACAAAATTTAATATTGGAGACTGGAGAAACAATAAAATATTGTAGTGAGATCACATATTTAGGAATTAAAATCAATAAAAATGGGATTTATGAAGAGGAAATAAGAAATAGCAATAATAAAGGAAAATTTTCATTTGCTTGCCTCAATGGGATATTGTGGGATAAAAGTATAAGTAATAAAAATAAAATGAATATATATCATATAATTTTTAAAAGCAACATTCTTATGGAGCAGAATTTTGGCCATTAACAACAAAAACAAATAGGCCTAAGAATCTTTTGGCAACGGAAATGGATTTTATATGAAGAACAGCAAGAATTTCAAGAAGAGAAAAAAATAGGAACTCAGTTATAAGGGAGAAAATGAAGATTGAAGACACCATTTTAGATTGTATTAAAACTCAACAATTAAGATGGTTCGGACATGTCCAGCGAATGGAAGAGGATCGACTACCAAACTCTGTTTAGGAATGGAAACCTGAGGGAAGACGAGGCAGAGGAACACCTAAAACCTCCTGGAGTCACGGAATATGTTTATACATGAAGGAGAAACATCTACAACCAGGAAATTGGAAGGACCGACAAAATAGGCTATTAGAAATCGGACGATGCCAAAGACATTAATCAACCGATAATCTATCTATTTAGTACATTTAATGAAATTTATTTATTGTGGAAACAATATGTTTAGAGACAGAGTAATGTGGGCTTGGGAGAAAAAACGATAAATCAGTAATGTTGTTATATTCTGCAATTTTGAGTGCTGGTTAATATGTGGATTTAAAGTAAAAATAAGCTGAGACGGTGATTTTCACGGATCATCGGGAAAAATTATGAAAGCAATCCAAAATGCAACTATTAATATACTTTTAGAAAAGTCAAGGAAAGTTTATTTATATAGTTACAGGAAATCATCATTCAAGTGTATTTTACGTTTTGTTTAACCTGTATTTTATGTTTTGATAGCGTGTTTTGTTACATTTTTGTCTAATGCCACCAGGTTGTCTTTTATGACATTTCTGGCTTTCTCTCCTAGCATTGGCAGAATTTTAATCCATTTGTTAGGTTGGGGCACCTGGAAAGCGGAGTTACGTTGCCCTGATTGTATAATTATGAAGCACCAGGAGAGTTCTTAACCTAAACTTAACTTAAATTCAGACCATGGGCAACCACAGGAATAATTCCCTTTAAAGAAAAAAAAAAAGGAAAAAGAGAACAGTAGTCAGAAACTCTGACCACTAGCCCATGAAGCTGGTCTTTGTTAGAATATAAATTATATGTTTTGTTGCCTAGTAAATACGTCATTGATTGTTATAATAGCAGATAAATTCATTTAAATTTAATTAAAACATTATATAGTGAACAGCTGTTATTGTAGGCAGGACCCGGCACTGATAATTTAGGTAATACAGGTCATGATCATTAGGGTGTCTACTAGATAGAATCGGTGAATATCTGTGGAAATGTCGAAAACATCTTTTCGATATTCCCAACGAGTTAGATTATTTTGACTGCATACATTTCAATAGCTACCTTCAATGAGGTATGGTACATTTTATAACATTTTCTTTTTATCCTTGGCTATTGTGGGATATAGAACAATAGATATCCGTATACCGCAGTATATCCTTGTCATGTGTCAGCCCCAAACTCTGTACACGGCTCCTCGCCCTCCTACCACCGCCCTATTACATTTGATTAGCCCCGAATCACTCGTGTTTCTAAAACCCTGCAACAGGAGAGGGTGAGTAAACTGTATTACTTGTACACAGAGATCAGCCCAACATATCTGCTAATAAATCTACTATACTCTTAACATACGATTCTAACTGCTAAATTCCACCCCCTACCTCTACCCATGTTGCTCTTTCCATTGTAATTAGTTAGCAGGGATCGTTATCTGTTCATAGTTGGCAGCATTTCAAAATGTTGCAACATGCATAATTCTCATTAAGTGTTCAAGATATTGCTTGTTAGGGATGGCACGTTGGATTAACAAGGATTAATGCGATTAAGGACCAAAAAATTCCTTAATATGGTATATTGGAGAAATAATAATAATAATAATAATAATAATAAATAATAATAATAATAATAATAATAATAATAATAATAATAATAATAATAATAATAATAATAATTAATCATCATCCGGTATCATGACAGCTGCCGCCGTCTTCCGGAAACCAAACGTCATTCCTCTCTATTCATCCATTGATTTTCCTCCAATTCTCTGATATTCATAGCCGTTTGTACCCCTTCTATCCAAGTTTTCTTCGGTCTACCTCCCTTCCTCCTTTCCATTGGGATCTATTCCATAACAATTTTAGGCAATCTTTGCTCTGGTATTCTTTTGACATGGCCATACGACTGTAATCTTTTCTTTTCTATAATGTCTATGATGTTCGGTTCCTCTTGTACACCCATAATTTCCCTTATTTCGTATTCTGTCCATTCTAGATTTTCCAGCTGATCTTCTTAAAACATCAATTTCTGTACTTAAAATCCATTTCATTTCCCTGGTAGGAATTTGCCAAACTTCAGCACCATATGTTAAAATGCTCTGAATTATGGTTTGATATATTTGTAATTTTCTAATTTTAGTAAAATTCTTGCTCCACCAAACATAGTTTAAAGCATTTGTTGCTTGTTTTGTCTGTATCATTCTATTTTTAATTTCCACTGCGTTATTGCCTGAATGGTCTAATTTTGTTCCTAAATAAGTGCATTCAATACTAGGTTTTAGTTCTTCTCCATTGTTGAAATGTATATTTTCCATTTCTTCTCTTGTTTCTATATTTATATAAAGTCCCCATTTTTCACATCTTCTTTTAGTAACAATAATAATAATAATAATAATAATAATAATAATAATAATAATAATAATAATAATAATAATAATAATAATAATAATAATAATAATAATAATAATAATAATAATAATAATAATAATAATAATAATAATAATAATAATAATAATAATAATAATAATAATAATAATAATAATAATAATAATACAAATAATAATAATAACAATAATAATATATTTTAATTTATTTAAACAGGCAAGGTTAAAGACACACTCGGTAAGATCTAAACTTACACCCTACAAGTTAAATAATTTTAAACAAAATAAACTGCATGATATTAATTATAACAATAATGAGAAATTTCCTTTCATTTTCACTTTACTTTCATTTAACCTTTCTTTGTTGATTTTTTTTCCGTTTCCTTGAATTGATTTATAAAAAGTTAAAAAAAACATGTAATATTGAAATGTTTTCACTTGAATATATGTTTGCGAAATATATTTAAAATATTCTGGCCGGTCAAGATATCTAATGAAAATCTATGCTTGAAGAGAAACAAAAACAGTTGAACTTGAAATTCGGCATAGGAAGTGGGGATGGCTTACCTCCAAATGATCCCGCAAACATGGCATTGGATTGGAACCCACAGGGCAGCAGGGGAATTGGCAGATCCAAAATAACATGGAAACGAATTGTTCTCACAGAAGCTAAAAAAAATAATAATAAGGAATACTTGGAAAGAGATCCGCGACGTCGCAGATAAATGTATAAATAGGGCAGGTAGTCGACAAAATTGCCAGTCTCAAGACAACCCTTTGAGGATGCCGGACGCAGTCTCTGGCGAAACGTCAGGAAACTACAAGCCTCAAGACCACGGCCAACATAAATAATTTTGTTTTTAATGGTATTATCAAGTTGCTGTCATATGCTACTGAATGGTGTATTATTAGGCGGTAGCGAGGAGATACTAAGAGCCAACTCCCATATTGTATTTATTAACACAAAGAAATTGTGTCTGGAAGTAAACTACAATAAAACTAAATATGTGGTCACCCGTGGAAATACATTGTATGATAGAAATTGACAGTTAATGACATATAAGGGAACTTTTGAAGAAGTGACTGAATTCAAATACCTGGGACCAATAATTACAAACAAGAATGTGCTGCAGAAAGAAATTAGACATGCGTTGAATTATTTAAAAATATGCCATTGCACATTACAATGACTCTTGATATCCCAATTTCTCTCTCAAGAAAGTTACACTGAAAATATAAAACTCTTATTGTTCCACTTATAGATACGAAACTTTGGACAATTGCATTATGAGAGAAAAAATTACGAGTATTTGAGAATAAAATTCTTAGATAAGAGAGACGATCAGACAGGTGATCGGAGATGACTTCCTAACAGTGAGCTACTTAATATTTATAGGGAACTAGATTTAATAAGAGCAGTTACGTTTCCCATATTGCAATGGACAGGACATGTGGTATGAATGAAGAATAAAAGAGAGGTCTGGAAACTCCTTGTAGGAAAACGAGGGAAAAGACAAAATTGAGGTGGGGTATAATATTAACCATGATTTGAGGGAGGAAAACTGTAAAGGGTATGATTGAAACATATTAAATCAGGATAGGTATGTATGGAGAGCTTATGTCCATACGGTCATGAACCTAATGGTTAGATAGTTCAGTGAGTGAGTATATTATAATCCTACTCTAATAGACTACTACTAATACATATTAAATAATTCATCCAAATATTTTTTTTTCAAATGCCCCAGGTTTGTCATTCGACATTCCTGGTTTCTCTCCTGGCATGGCGTACTTGTAACCCACTTCTGAGGTTGGGGCGCCTGGAAGGCGGGGTTACGTTGCCCCAATGATATGATGGGCGATGATGATGATGATGATAATGGTGCGCCAGGAGAATCCCTAATCCTAAGCTTAACCTAAAATGAATATGAATGATGATGATTGCGATGGCCATATGATTTCGGAGACCGTTTGGACCTTAAAGTTTTCCTGACATTTGTCTTAGACGTGAGGAAAAACCCCGATAAAAACCTCACCCAGAAAAACTGTACCGGCCGGTGATCGAATCTGGGCCCGTTGCGTGACAAGGCAGCACGCTACCTCGAGACCACAGCGGTGGACAATTCGTCCAAATATTAGAAGACCTGTATTTACTTAATTTAGTAGCTTGCTAAGGCCGGTGGCTACAGTATATTTTCACATTTTTTTAAATTTGCAAAATAGTATCATTTTATTACTGCGATAATTACAACCTACGATGATGAATTGTATGAAAAACAGCTGTATTTAATTAATGAGTTTTTATACCCATATTATTGGCATTATATTATTTAATGTTGACGCAATGCGTAACTATAAAATTTTCATTCAACTTCAGTTCAGCTATACAATATTCTGCACTTGTTCGTTGTGTTAACTCAGGTACAGTGATTATTTTTGAAATATACAACAGAATAAAACAATTATGACCCATGATCTTAATGATGAAAAGTTCGTCATGCAGGAACTGCGTAAACTATGCGAATTCGTCACGAAATCGAAGCTATGATCCATTTTTTTCTGGTTTACGAACATTCTTTTAAATACTAATAAAATTCATTGTTTAAACCCGTTGAGGTGGATAGTCATACAATAGAATAAAGTTAAATATGTACCTTCTAAGGTTAGTGCCGTCGTCCTCAACATTAAAAAAAAATATATGTATGCTTTTTGTCTGAAGGCCTTTCAGAATCTCTATTCCATCATCAGCAGGTTATGCTATATTTATTGATGTTCTCGATGCTGGTCTTAATGTAGTGTAGTTGCATAATCTCCCTTATTGTGCTATTTCTGACCTTATCCCTTCTTGAAATTCTTGATCATCGCCTCCAAAACCAATTTCTACTACTAACAGCATGTTGGATTGTTATCTACTTACTGTCCAGGTTTCGGACCCATATAATAAAATGCTTTTGTAACAGAACTTGAAATATACCTTTCTTCGTTCTGTATATTATATTTCTAATCCAAAGCACTGAGTTCAACATACTAATGATTCTTCATCCATCAGTTATTCTTCTTTCAATTTCTGCAGTTGAATTCTCATTTTTATCTCAAATAGATCCTAAAATAAATAAATTATACATAAGTGACGAAACGTCAAACTGTAGTTTAATATGTGTATCAGATTGATATTTAGGCCTACTGTCAGAAAATATGATCACAATTCTCCATTTTATTCCACGAATTGTCATGGCTAAATCTTAAAGAGAAGAAAATTACACTGTCTAGTTCTCTCCTTTAAGATCCTACATATTCCCAATTATTTATCCTCTCGTCTCCAGTATCTATCCTCCAACCATAACATAAACACATGATCACAACATAGTTTCTTGCATAATGTACCGTAACATAGGACATCCTATCACTCCACGTCATATTATATCACCTTCTATTCTCGCAATTGGAATTTCCTACCACAAGAAATAAGGGGCTGCCGGACCTTAGCATCTTTTAAAAGAAATCTAAATTTATATTTGCTCTAACCTTGAACTGATCATTACCCAGTGTAAGGTACATATATTAATTGACATTTATCGTTTAATTTATCATATTTATACTGTTATAACTAACTAACTCACTGGCACTATCGAACTCGTAGGTTCATGGCCACGCGGACGTAAACTCTTCATACATCCTTATCCTCAGCTAATGTTTTCCAATCATTCTCAAATCATAGTTATGTTATTCTCCCACCTCATTCTTGGTCTACCAACTGGGCGCTTTCCCCTCTGGTTTTTCTACAAGAAGCTTCAATGAACGTATTTCATTCCCCATTCGTGCCACATGTCCTGCCCATCGCAGTCCACGAGACTTAACCGTTCTTATTATATCTGCCTTCCTATAAAGATCATGTAGTTCACTGGTATGTAGTTTTAGTAATAATGATAATAATAATAATAATAATAATAATAATAATAATAATAATAATCAATTGAGTTGGTGTTTACTTGATGAAAAACCATATTTATTAATTAAATAAAAATAAAACTTAGTTTAATTCGATTTTCATATTTATTAAGATATAATTCAGTGACAGCTGTTTCGGTACACTGTACCTTCTTCAGAGATGTTAAATTATGAATTGTGTTCCAACTGATCTAAGCAACAATACAACAATAATTTATTTACATTTTTAAAATTTTACAAAGGCGATTCATTCAAATCAAGTTGAGAATTAACAGTTTATTACTACTTTTCAATTTATTTATTTATACAGCCTCCAAAAGGTTCAACTTCTTACCCTTATCACAAACATGTAAAATTTCAAAATTTGGATCGAAACAACGATTAAATTGAAATAGGTGGTTAGCATAATTTGAATATTCTAAATTTCTGTTATATGATCTCATGTGTTTCTTTATCCGAGAGATAAAAAGAAGTTGGACATTTTGGAGGTTGTAGAAATAAATAAAATTGAAAAGTAGTAATAAGCTGTTAAATTCTCAACTTCATTTGAATAAATCGCCTTTGTTAAATTAAAAAAATTAAATAAATTTATTGTTGTATTGTTGCTTAGATCAGTTGGAACTGTCTGAAGAAGGTACAGTGTACTGAAACAGCTGTCACTGAATTATATCTTAATAAATATGAAAATCAAATAAAACTAAGTTTTATTTTTATTTAATTAATGATAATAATAATGATAACAATAATAATTATTATTATAATATTATTGTTATTATCGTATAAAATGTTGTTTGTACATGAAATTTACATTGCAACTTTTAATATATTTTAAACTCATAATCAGTGTAGTGTATATTCTATACTCTAAAAATGTATTTGTAATTTATGCTGGTTTAGTAGAAGAGAAGGCTTTATGAACTTACCTCTGCCAGAATACATAAAATATTATCATTATCATTATTATTGTTATCATTATTATTATCATTATTATTATTATTATTATTATTATTATTATTATTATTAAATTGTATGGATACGCGACGAAGCAAACGTGACAGGTCTGGAGAATGTTTTTAAATTTCGGGTTTCAGGTAACCTGCATTTTCTAATGATCTGATTTCATCGATTTCTGGAGGATATACTGAGTTTCATTGGCAAAAGTTGAAAACTACGACCAAAAAATATAATTTCAATTTTCGTCTCACTGTCAGATGAATTTCTACTCCTAATGGTCCGATTTTACTGGTTAACAAACTCGACTTAATTGATTGCTATTTGCCAAGTTTTCTTCCGATAAATTACAAATCGCGGCAGCTACAGCGTTATATTTATATAAAGAACTGTCACTGTTATTTTCCTTGTATACAAGATAGTATCGGTAAGAATATGTAATTTTTGTTGTTTTTGCAAATGCTCCAGGTTGTCTTTCGACATTCCTGGCGTTATCTTCTGGCATGGCGTACTTGTAACCCACTTCTGAGGTTGGGGCGCCTGGAAGACGGGTTACATTTCCCCGATGATATGATGGGTGATGATGGTAGTGGTGCACCAGGACAGTCCCTAATCCTAAGCTTAATCTAGGATGAATATGAATGATCTTGATTGCGATGGCCATATGATATCGGGGACCGTTTGGGCCTTAAAGTTTCCCTGACATTTGTCTTACAGGCGAGGAAAAACCCCGATAAAAACCTCACCCAGAAAAACTGTCCCGACCGGGGACGAACCCGGGCCCGCTGCGTGACAAGGCAGCACGCTACCTCAAGATCACAGCGGTGGACACTATATGTAAAAGTGTTCATAAAATATTTTCATTAAAACAACCTCAATAGCTTCAATCCTTTGAAATTTGCCTAAACATTACATGACTGAACAATTAAACACGGTATTGTTAGAAATTTAATTTATTGGGGACAAGGGTCGTGGAATTTGGACGACATATGAGCCTATCATAAAATCATAACTGGAGCTCGGAAGTTGAGAAAAATATATTTTTTTTTTTCATTTTATGTCTGAAGACGAGACCCAACTTATCATGTATATATATTTTGGGCCATTGTAGGCCAGAAAATGGTGGGGTTTACTAGTCCTTTTTTGTGCTTTTTCGACTTTCTTGGCTTATTGGTCCTTTTATAACCTATGTTTTAGGTCTTACCGGATTTTTTTGCAACTTTACCTTCTTTTGACTACATTTATACCATTTGTATAATTCAAGACTCCGTAGAGTCGAGTCTCTATTCCAACTACTTTAAAAACACGATCTAGTTTTACTTTCCAAAGGCTTTTCACATTGCACATACTTTAGTTCTGCGAGGGAAACTAAATATATATATATATATAATGTTATTATTAACCAGCCTACTGATATGGATATCAGCCTGTTAGTATAAATAAATAAACTATGAAAAGTAAGTATTATCAGTCAGTTTTTCCGCAATGTAGGCTATGTTGCATTTTACTTGAATGCTGCACTTTTTAAAAAAAATTTATTATATTCATTAAAAATGTATTTGAACTGAATTTTAAAATTTAACCAAGAAAAGCAACTAAAATGTTACGGGCATTTCAGGCGAATGGGGGATGAAAGATTACCGAAAAAATAATGGAATTGGCATCATCTCAACGAGAAGGAAAAAACGACCAAATCTTACGTCGATCCGAGGGATTAGAGAAACTTTGAAGGACTGGGAAATAGAGGAATAGATGTGTTATAATAGAGACGAATGGAGAAAAATTATAAAATTAAATTGAAGACAAATCATTGGTGTGGGGAAAATGAATCAACATTGTTAAAACCGGAAATATATATAAACATATATTTGAAACTAAAATTAGTATTTAATTTAAATTGCCATTTTGTCTTTTTTTCAGTTTTTAGGTCTTTTTTAGGATATATTTAGATTTTAAAAAGTCTTTTTATAGGCATTTTATAGGTCAACTTCCGAGCCTTTCTCATAAAACTCGTTAATTAGATATTTAATCAATTTTGTTACAAGGAGTATAAATGCTTCACGCACAGTTGGACAGTCCATGAATTTGAGACAACAAAGTAATCGAATAATAGGACCTACACTAATTCAGTTAACTGTCAAACGTGAAGGTCCTTGGCTGCATGGACATATGCTCTTTCAAGCATCCCTTTCTTGAACAAAAGTTTTCCAATCATTTCCTCTATAATTCATCTTCCTCAAATTACTCTCTATTCATTGTTTGTCTACCTGCCACGTATTTTCCCTCTGGTTTTCATATAAGACGTTTCCAAGCCCCTCTTATATTCTCCATTCGTGTCACACCCATTGTAGTCTACAATAGTTAACTTTTTTTATTCTATCTGGTTTCTCATAAAGATCATGTATTTTACTCATATGTTGTCTTCTGAATTGACGAGTATCTTCGCTTCTCTTCGTCCAGAAATTGTATTAAATGTTCATTTTTAAATACTTCTAAATTTGTTTTCTCTTCCCTGAAACTAAGAGACCATGTTTCGCATTCATATAATAATAATAATGATAATAATAATAATAATAATAATAATAATAATAATAATAATACTTTATTTATTCTGCCAGAGTTAAGGCCATAAGGCCCTCTCTTCCACTCAACCAGCACAAATGCAAATAAATATTCGACAAATATAGATATACACTATACTAATTATAAACAGTTAAATATACAATAAACGTAGCAATGTAAATGTCATGTACAAACAACATTTTATAGGGTAATAACAATAATGATACGATAATAATAATAATAATAATAATAATAATAATAATAATAATAATAATAATAATATAAATATGATACATTATACGGGAAACACCAATTAATATATATATATCTTACACTGGATAATAATGAAGTCGAGTTTATAGCAAATATAAATTTAGATTTCTTTTAAAAGATGCCAATGTCCGGCAGCCCCTTATTTCTTGTGGTAGGGAATTCCAGTTGCGAGAAGTGGAGATGGTATATGACATGGAGTGATGTGATGTCCTATGTTGCGGTATATTAAGTAAGAGACTATGTTGTGATCTTGTGTTTAAGTTATGGTTTGAGGATAGATACTGGAAACGGGATGATAAATAATTGGGAATCGAGGTATGTAGGATCTTAAATAGGAGAATTAGACAGTGCGATTTTCTTCTCTCTTTTAGATGTAGCCATGACAATTCGTGGAATAATGGAGAAATGTGATCGTATTTTCGAACATTAAATATGAATCTGTCCACCGCTGTGGTCTCGAGGTAGCGTGCTGCCTTGTCACGCAGCGGGCCCGGGTTCGAACCCCGGTCGGGGCAGTTTTTCTGGGTGAGGTTTTTATCGGGGTTTTTCCTCACCTGTAAGACAAATGTCAGGAAAACTTTAAGGCTCAAACGGTCCCCGAAATCTTATGGCCATCATCATCAACATCCTTATCATTATCATCATCATCATCATCATCCTTCACAGGCGTGGAATGCAACGGGAAGCTACCACACCTTCACAATTCCCTAGTAAAGCTGCAAGCATAGCATGAAAATGCTATGATTGCAGTGAAGGACCTGCCTTCGGGCAGAATTACTATGGATGGAAATATGAATCTGATAGGCATACACATATTATGGACACGCTGCAGTTTGTCCCACAATCCGTCACTTATGTCAGTTAGTAGAACGTCACAGTATGATATAACTGGAAGAATAACCGTTTAATACAGGCCTCTTTTTAGTTTAACTGGAATGGAAAAAGTCTCTGTAAAACATAATAACACGCGTTTCCAGAGTTAATTATACATTTAATTATTTTTACTACACATAGTTTATGTTTTTAATTATTATTTCCAGGTATTTGAATCATCTCACTCCTTCTAAACTTAATTAGTATTTGTATTTTTTTCTGGGAAGAGTGATATTTTTATCATATTTGCCACAAGGATTTCATACTTCAAATCTATGCACTTATATTACATACACTTTGTATGAGGGTACCTGCTTTTTTAATTAATTTCAGCTTGTTTTTCTCTTTAATAATAAGAAAACGAAATTTCACGTCGTCAGAGAAAACACTGACAAGATAATTGTGCTTTGATGTCAAGCTTCTATAAATAACCATGAAGTAAAATGTGTGTATTTTTTTTCTGCTCAGAATCTGTGTTTGAGCTATAAAAATGCAGGCTATAACATCTTGGTACGTGAAAAGCTTGAGGTGAAATAACAAGAAATAATGAGCTAGCAGCTTGTCAAAAATTTACGATACCACTATCTTCGAGAGAAGGTTGATTCTGATGCTGGAATATTCCAGAACAGAAAGCTATTCTCATATAAAAACAAATGCAGATCACGACCTGCAACTAAAGTAAACTGCCTATAAAAATGACTATTCTCAAAACAGCAGGTATCAGATATCAAATGGTTGTTTATATCTACGATATTTTTCTTTTGTTTTATACGGTATGCGAAGTGAATTTAAAAATCTCTGCAACACATGCCATTTCTCGTGTGTCAAATCAAAACAAACGATAGAAGAGTTTAAGACGTTGTTTTCATAAACAAGTGACCACCGATCACATCGTAATATCTTGTTTAATACACCACAACACAGGATCTTCCATCACTCTGCATCATAAACTGTCTCTATTACTTGCCCAAGTAAAGTCTGCACGGCTAGAGGGGAAGTGTGTTAGCGCTAGTGTCGCCAAACTATTGCTCTATGAAATGGAGGTACCCTAAACACATGTGAAATATCATTAGGCTTACATGGGTAACAAATCAATTATTTAGTCGAAGACTGCTGAAGGTTGCGGATAATTTAAAATCACAGAATTTGTCATCCCGCCATTATCAGCCTCACAACACAACTTAATATAGTGGACGGGAATTGACAACGTGTAACGAAGAAGGCAAAGAAGGGGCAGCTCATTCCTCAGTAGTAAAATGATTGCCGGATTATTCATTTGGTCAACGGCTACTGTAGGTATCGGATCATTTAACAAGCACAGTATTTGCCAACGAACCCTAGCATATTTTCCCGGTGCAGATTTAACTTGGGCGAGTAATAATTCCCTCGATTGTAATTACCTCCTATCTCCATGGTTGCACATGCCTAGAAGACACTTGGCATATAAGACGGCTGGTGGTCTCACATCCATGAGTGTTAATCATAGAGGTAATATGGTGGTGACAAGTGGTCAGCATGTTTAGTCCCTCAGCCGTTATTGCTAGTTTTCTCAACCTGCAGTTGCTATTTACTGTAATCGCAGTACCTCCACGTATAGGATGCGCCACCGTTTCTAATGTTACCAGAGAGCATGGGTTACCTATATTAAAACACTCAATCTTATAAAAAGTCCGTCATGCAAGAACTTCGCTAATAAGCGAATTCCTCAGCAAGTCGAATTTATGACCCAATTTATTTCTGGTTTACGGGTCATATATCTCTTTTGTTAAATTGGAGAAACTCAATATCTCATGGCGGCTCATTTAAGTATCAATACTTCTAAAATTCATTGCAAAGCACAATTAAAGTTATGCAATAAAATGTTAAATATTAAAATAAGTACCTGATATATCAGTCGTCCGTCCCGCGCCGTAGCCGAGTGGTTAAGGTAGGAAGCCTTGGCGCAGAGCTACGGGACTTGCGCTGGTTCGAGTCTCCATGGGGGAAGAAATTTTCTCATGGTATTTCGGCCAGTATGGGACCGGTGCCCACCAAGCATCGTGAGGCAATTGGGTAGCTACAATAAGTAGCGGCTCCAGGTTGAGGAAACCAGCTATAACGGCTGGGGGACTCGACATGCTAACCACATGTCACCCCTACACTGGCTACTGATCATCTACCTCTGTGATTGACACATGTGGATGTGAGGCCAGCAGCCGGCTGGTAGGCTAAGGGCCTTGTAGGCCTGTCGCGCCAGGAGATTTTTATATCAGTCGTCCTCAATTAAATTGAAATTCTGTTTGAAAAACTTCAAGTTAAAACTATGAAAGCCTTTTAGAATCATGTTCCATCATTAATTAATATTAAATTAATAAGAAGTTTAATTTAGTTTCACGATGGAACATGTTTCTGAAAGCCCTTAACTAATTGACGAAGTTTTTTTTAAACAGAAATTGAATTTAGTTGAGGAGGGCTGATATATCGGGTATTATTTAAATGTTGTAATATTTAATTTAAAAGTGTGAAAATAAAAAGCTGTATTTAGTTTTGAGTTTTAGGTAAACCGTCACTTCTAATGGCCGGATTTTGCTGATATTCGGAGTGTATCTTCGTCGTTTTATTTTAATAGCATATTCTGAGTTTCGGTGCGAAACATAGAACATTTCGATCGCTAGAGAGATTTTTAATTTTTAGTTTCAGGTATATTTCTAACACCTAATGGTCTGAATTTGGTGGTTAGCGAACTCGGCCTTACTTATTTAAACATCCAATTTCAATACTGATAAAACAAAAATTGCTGCCTCAAAAGCATTAAAACACACACATGCACAAAAATTGTGGCCATGGCCATTTTCAGTGTCTAATAGATAAAATCGGCGAACATCTGTAAAAAAAAAACAAAAAATGGGTCCTCTTGCCGGGCTCAAAATATCTTATTATTGCTTAATGTTTAATGATGTTTAGTGAATTCCAAAGCAATGAAGCTATTGAAGTTTTTCTTGTGAAAAAATGTTTTGTTTTTTTACAGATCTTCGCCGATTTTATCTATTAGACACTGAAAATGGCCATGGCCAAAATTTTTGTGCATGTGTGTGTTTTAATGCTTTTGAGGCAGCAATTTTTGTTTTATCAGTATTGAAATTGGATGTTTAAATAAGTAAGGCCGAGTTCGCTAACCACCAAATTCAGACCATTAGGTGTTAGAAGGGGTCCTCATCTAGGGGATATGTGGATGGCGACCACAAGGTGCCCAAGCTGTGCAAAACATTTCTTCCACTTACTTGTGTTTTGCACTCTTTTAACTTTACTATCTAACCTCTCTTGGTTAACTCTTGTTTTTTCGACCCCGTCGCTATTAGTGCATCCGAGGGCTAGGGAGTACTTCCTTTCTTCCATTTCTTCTTTCCTCTATTTTCTTTTCTTCTCCAGAAAAGCCTGACCAGAGGCTATAAGATGGCAGCCCCATCACTGGTCTTGCCTTCCTTTGGCCAGCAACCAATCGAAAGGACTATTATTATGCTTTCAAGTCTTATACGAGAATTTCCCATAAGGGAAAATTTTCTATAGGATCGTAACAGGCCTTGGCCTAATACTTGAAAGGAAGAAGAAGAAGAAGTTTCAGGTATATTTCTAACACCTAATGGTCTGAATGTGGTGGTTAGCGAACTCGGCCTTACTTATTTTAACATCCAATTTCAATACTGATAAAACAAAAATTGCGGCCTCAAAAGCATTAAAACACACACATGCACAAAAATTTTGGCCATGGCCATTTTCAGTGTCTAATAGATAAAATCGGCGAAGATCTGTAAAAAAAAAAACAAAAAATCTTTTCACAAGAAAAACTTCAATAGCTTCATTGCTTCGGAATTCACTAAACATCATTAAACATGAAGCAATAATACGATTTTGAGCCCGGCAAGAGGACCCATCCTTGTGAACTAGGTCCTGACCAAAGTCCCACCCTTGTGAACTGGTCCTGACCAAAGTCCCACCCTTGTGAACTAGGTACTGACCAAAGTAGCCTACTTTTAGTCAGTAAATTTACTCTAACATTTTCTTATCAGTATTCCATTGCTAGAGGTTTATTAGAGAATTATCATTGTAAGCTTATTTGATTAATTATACCAATATACTCCGTGAATGCAATTACATTTTCTTGCTTGGTATAAAACCCATAATTAAATGACAATCTAATTCTACAATATTGTGTTTTGATACGAAGTAGCGATTATGTTTTCGGTCCAGAGAACATCACAATTGTACAACTAAACCATAACGTCCTACAAGAACAATGAAATACCAAGTCTTTGTTTTGTTACCATCATGTTCCTATCTCTATAATTAATTTATTAATTTAAACGTATACACAATTATCTGACGCACAATTCTCATAGCTTTCATGAATGCGCGCTAAATATATTCCTTTTCCTTTGAAAGAAAACGTATACAAGATGTTTAAAAAGTGACGTCAGCAAGATTCGTCACACAGGAATTGCGTAAACTAACTGAATTTCTCACCAATTCGAATTTTTTACCCGATTTTCTGTTTTACGGAACATGTACGGTATTCAGTTTACTTAAATAAAAATAAGGGGTCGCTAAAGCTATTTTTAAATTTCTGTTTTCAGGTTAAACCCCATATTTAATAGAAGCATTTCGCTGATTTTTAGACAATATCTTTCCCGCTTTATTTTAATGGTATATACTGAGTTCCGTTACGAAAAATCGACAATTGAGTAGGGTTGATTGATTTTTACTTCTTTGCTTAGGGTAGAACGTGCACTCATATAGGTCCAATTCTGGTAGTCAACGAACTGGACTTCATTTTTTTAATTTATTGCTAAATGCAGAGTTTGGTTCCAAAAAAATGTGGCCGCTAATATGTTAACAAATGTATAAAGCGTTACTGCTAATAAAGTAAAATATTGACACTAAAAATGTTCGCTAGTTATAGAAGCACTACGGGCGATGACCCGCTGTCTCTTAAGATAGAAAATTACAAATAAGTAAAGCAAAATTAATATTTGCACTGCAAGCCTGGATGGAGAAAATGGTATCGCAGTAAAAATTAAGTTAGAGGTCTCAGATTCAAATCCCGGTTCAGGCATCAATTTTTCTTTTCATATACTGTATACACCGTGTCCCATTCAAACCTCCCACATTTCAATTAATCACAACTCTTAAAGTATGCGGAATTATGAAATGAGGTTGGTATTAAAAGAAAGGGAAACTCAAATAATTTTTGTTTTCATTGTTGCAGTTAATTCATCTGTCGCATGTTGGACAATAATGACATAAAACAAAATGGCGCCTCCTCAGCAACGAGCCCAAACTGTTTTCTGGTATGTAAAAGACCGTGTGTTTGCGACTCCAGTACAAGATCTCCATGATTTACGAACCCGTATCCTTGACACATTTGCAATAGTGCCAATGGAAATGTTGGACGGAACGTGGCACGAAATCGAATATAGACTTGATATTGTTCGTGCTACTAATGGTGCACATGTAGAGGTATTTTAGTGTGTGGCAATGAACATTCTTTGAGTTTCTATTTCGTTTAATACCGGCCTCATTTCATAATTCCGCATACTTTGTTAGTTATGATTAATTAAAATGTGGGAGGATTGAATGGGACACACTGTGTATATATATATATATATAGGGTTTCCAGTATAAAACCGGACACTCTGCGGCTGGCAGAGTGAAATGCGGACGAGGAGAGAGCGCAGCCTGACGGGTGAAACCCCGTGAGGCGTGTCCGGTTTTATATTGGAAGCCCTGTATATATATATATATATACATCTTCTCGTTATGATAATTTTCAGTGTGCCCTTTCATAAAAATCCTTTAGAATTCGCTAAAACTCCAAACCACGATAAACTTGAAGGCTCTTGCCAGACCACGCCGATTTTGGTAACGCATATACAGGAAAGAAACACCAAATTTAGTGAATACATTAAAAAACGAAAAAGTTGACAAAAATTAAAATAACTTATAAAACTGGTTACAAATTAAATAACATAATAAGCATTAACGTTGAAGAAATACTTTTAATAATAGTAAGTAGACCTATGTATATTACGTGTACAGACTGCAACACATTTTATGTAGGGAGAACCAGCAGCAGTTTTAATATTACATTCAAAGAACACTTTAGGGACTTTAATTATGCAGAAGGAAAATTAAGTTATGCTAAACATATTATTCAGGCAGAACATCGCATGTTAGATATTGACAACGCCCTCATAATACTACACAAGGAGAGTAACCCAACAAAAATAAACTTACCGGAAGAAGTTGAAATTTTAAAATCAACCAACAACTTATTTTTAAATGAAAATACGCCCAGTACATTCAACCATCTGTACCAAATCATCACTAGTGTACCGGTATTGCATTCATGGTCAGTAGATGCAGACCTATATCCTGCTCCTTCTGTTGATGATGGGACTACTGCCGAAAGACCTACAGAGAATTAATATATACTGTTGAGGAAACGGACCTGTTAGGTAAAAATGTTATATTATTTTAATTTTGTGGCCAATATCTGAATTGAATTTTATCATGAATTTTATTTGTTTCCAATCTTATATTTTATTTTTGTTTAGGATAGTGTATATCCCGCCAATGGACTTAACATCTTCATTTCTGCTGCTTCCATTTTTCAGTTTTGTCATTATATTTGTTAGGTTCCATATATCTGAGCCATGTACCAAATTTGTGTCCCCATCATTCTGTAAATCCTCACAACTGAGTCCGTCTTTATATTCATAAAGAAGGTTATTTTAATTGCTCCCATTAATTTTTATAATTTCATATTTTTAGTGAAAATCGTTTTTATTTCCATATGACATTGTGCTTACTAAATCATTAAAATTGTTCTCTTTTTTACTTGTTTATCATTAAGGACTATAATTATGATTTTATCATATTTTAAGGGTGCAGATAGAAATAAAGTAACTTTTCCTTTGAAAATTAGAAAACTTACTTTTAGTTGTACTATTATAATGATATTGTGAAAAGAAAAATTAATGTCTGAACTAGGAATCGAACCGTGGACCTCTAGTTTCTCCAGACTAGAGTGCAGCCCACTACACCATTCTAGACCTGGCACAAACATTAACAATTATTTCCCATATACAAATCTATAATTCTCGTTTCGTCCGCTGCCAGGTAGGTATCACTACCATCGCCAACGGCCGGCTTCGTTTAGAAGTATCTATATTTGAGAATTTTACACCACCACTTTTATAAGCAGTAAACGATGTTATTTAACATTTTCCAATGCTGTTATTTTAACACAGTTCCAATAATTGATCATATTATAATATTATAATGATATTGGGAAAAGAACAATTAATGTCTGAACCAGGAATCGAACCGTTGATCTCTAGTTCTCCAGACCTTTTAAAATTCCTAACGAAACACGTTGTGGTTAGTAAGTAAAATTTACAATATAAAAATATAAATACCTGAGATCTCAGTCTTCCTCAACTTTGGATGTAGAATGTGGAGTACTTTTGGAGCACATGCTCCGAAACTAGTCCACATCCAATTTACAAGCTGAAGATGAAGCATATGCTCCGATCGTACTCCACATCCTACATCCAAACTTGAGGAAGACTGAGATCTCAGGTATTCTACTTCTATATTGTAAATTTAACATACTTCCTTACTTGTAAGCCAAACTTTCGAGGTAAATAAACCTATTAGTAAATTGTATATTTTATTGTTTCGCACTTATAAATGATAGTGCTTTCCATGGACAATCTAATGACACCTCAAACTCTATTTTGACAAAAAAGTTACTTATTTAGATCTTTCCCTGTACCCTTCATTGTTAAACAATTTTAGTAAACAAATGTACATTTTGTACAAACTTATAGATACAGTGGATGGAACGCGTGCCCAGTTTCTTCCAGGCGACAACGTTACCACTGTTTCACAGCCGTATAGTATAACTAATACTTACTTGAATTTTGTTGGACATGCGAGGTGAGTGCGTGCATATGTGCATGTGAGTATGTGTTTCAAGCTGTTGACACATGTGGAAGATCAATACGAACAGAGGCTATGTGATTTTCACTCCGGTTTTAATGTTTCACATGCTGTGGCGTGGATCATTAGTGAACTGTTTCGCATATATTCACATTTCAAATCTTCTATTAAAACTTTTTTTTAGCAAATTTCCAAGGAATATAGCTATAGGGGCGTACTCATCAAAAAGTTAGGAAACATTCTTACAAATTTCCATCGATCCTTCTAGTACGACACCTAAAAAGACAATGACAAAAGTCCGTCACGCAAGAACAGCGACAACTAAGCGATTTCCTCAGCAAGTCGAATTTACGGTCCCATTTTGCTATTTGACATAATATATATTTTAGGTTAAATTGGAGAAACTCAATTTCTTGTGCCAGCTTAATTAAAAGTATCGGACTGCAGAAAAACAAATCTCATGCATAATCGTAAGTTATTAATATCTCCTCCGAGCTATGTTCCAGTTGTAAAGAAAACAAAGCAGATGTAAGACTGCATTTACATTAGTCAAATAACGATTTTATTTAGAGCTTGTAAAAACATATACGTTACGTTCTTCTTGTACCTTCCGTAAAGCTTGAGTTCCACAGGGTTCGGTGCTCGGCCCATTGCTTTTTTCAATCTATACAAATGACATATCTGACTCTCTAAAACATTGCAAACATCATTTATTCGCAAACGATATGCAGATCTACATTTACGCAGACAAATATTCTTCAAATGACGCGGTAAACAAACTTAATGAGGACCTTGACTCCCTAACGGCAAGGACAGAGAATTATGGACTTCAATTAAATCCTAGAAAGTCACAAGCAATGATTATGAGTCATCAGAGACTATTAGAGTTAATTAACACAAATATAGTATTACATGTGTCAATGGGGTTCAAATCCCTTATAGTGTGACAGTAAAAAATCTAGGGGTATTTGTGGATAAAAATTTTAATTCGAATAAACAAATAAACAACATTTGCAAAACAATCTTCTCAATAACATACCCATTAAATAGTATAAGAAATTGTTTACCACTTGCTCTAAGGAAAATGTTAGTAGGAACACTTGCAATGCCCTATTTTGATTGATGTGATACTTTTTTACCTAAATAATGTTCTTACCCAAAGATTTCAACGTGTTCATAATTTTGCACACGTTTTATTTGTGATATTCGCGGATTTGATCACGTTACACCATCCCTGGAACAATTGTCATGACTTCGTCTACAAGCTCATAGAACTATCCATTCCCTATCTCTTCTCTATAAAATATTACACACATCATTACCTTTTTATTATTTATCACACCGCTTCACTAGACTCTCTGATACACATAAATTAGATACCCGATCCCATCAGCACATTGTTCTTTATATCCCTCCTCATCACACTACCTATTACTCGAAATCTTTTATAGTTTCTCTTGCTAGACTCTTTTATAGTTTAATTTTTCTTGGTAGAACATGAACTTCTCTTCCATCCTATGTCAGAGATTGCCAAACGTACCATCTTTTAGAAACAAATTGAAAATAAAATTATTAACAGAAGAATCTCATTAATATTACCTTTTAAACTATCAATAATTTTTTAAATAATTTAATAAACATAGTATTAATATTTGTTAATATATTTACCTAATGGTGTATTTATTTACATACAGAATTTTAATGTTTACACATGTTTCTGTGCCTAAAGTTTTATTTTTCTTCTCCACTCGTATCTCTCCATCCAATCCATGTCCTCCAGCCCCCTTGCTCTCATTCCAGTTCTCATTTCCTGCATCCACGAGTTTCGAGGTCTTCCTCTCCTCCTTCTTCCAGGTGGACACCAGTCCAATGTTTTCCTGGGTAATCTTTTTTCTTGCATTCGTCGTACGTGCCCATACCAATTTAATTGCTTATACTGTATATAATCTACTATTGAATAATCAATATTCATTTTTTATCTTATGACAGTATTTCTTACTTTGTCTAATTTTGAACATCTTGCTGCTCTCCTCAAGAAATCGATTTCCATCGACATAAGTTTTTGTTCTAAGTTTTTGTTGAATTTCCAAACTTCAGCTCCATATGTGACAGTACTTCTCACTATCGAATTATATATTTGTAACTTATTTTTCCTGGTTATATATATGTTATATATATATGACAAGGTAAGAAAAATAAATGCCTGGACGGATTTGAACCCGTAAGTATATATATATATATATATATATAAGCTAAATTGGAAACACCATCTAGAAATAATGAGTTCAAATAGGATCCCCATAGCTGTTTATAATTATATACCAAGAGGACGAAGATCATTGGGCCGTCCTATGAAACGCTGGAGGGAAAATTTTCTGTAGGATCGTAACAGGCCTTGGCCTAATACTTGGAAGGAAGAAGAAGAATATATATAAGCGATAGATTAATTCATTAGAGTTTATTACTTTCGTTGTGTATATATATATATATATATATATATTCTTTTTGTGTATAGTAGAATCGAGCCGTTATTCCTTTGAATATACATTATTCCATTAGTTAATTTAATTCTACATAATTTTATTGTGCTATTAGACATTATTTTCATTATTTTTCCAGTTTGACCAGATAATTAATTGTTTAGTAGTACTTTTATTGCATTTTTTGTATTTAAATGTAACATATGTTTGTCCTGGTGAGTGGAAGAGAAAGCCACATGGCCTTATCTCCACAAGGCTACATACATATATTCTAAAAAATATAGAATTCCCTCTCTAATGCTCGGAATAGATAAAATAATGTTTAGGATATGTCTATACAAGTTATATAGGAAAATATAAAAATATATAATTACAATTTTAATAGATTAAATAAGCAGTGTTTTATTCTTACGCTTGAATGCATTGCTCGCAGTCCCAAGGATCAATCCTCGGATTAACGAGATAGACCAATGGACGAGAGAAGAACAAGAGGAAGACCAGCTAAGAGATGGACAGACAGTGAATGCATATCCAATAGTCGACGTCTTCATCCGAGGAGTGATTTTGGAAATAAACAGGATGAAAATCCTTCAAATTATGATTAAGAAGAAGAAGAGGAAGAGCTTGAATAATGTCGAATATTTGAGTTTCTGAGAAATTCGCTTAGTATACGGAGTTTCTGCGTGATTGACTCTTTCTCATTCACTTGACAGTTGTTCTCCATTTGGCCTAGACAATTTATACTCAAATAGCCGTAATTTCTTTTTTTATCTTATAGTAGGAGACCATGTTTCACATCCATGTAAGTGGTAAAGTTACCGTTTTGTTGTTTGTAACTATGGCATTTTAGTACGGTATTTAAAATTGTTTGTTCAAAGTCATCAGGGTGTTTTCTGAATCTGGAAGGCGGAGTTACACTATCACGATGGTATAATGGATGACAAATGATGATGCTTCTCACATCAAAATATCCATCCCCAACGTCCCCACAGACTGTCCATATCCCTATGGCCTAACTACATAACCACACAATTTTTCACCAAACATGTCCGATTTAATCGTTTCAACAAAAATGAACAAAATTGCTTCACCTTAGTGTAATTGCCAAGAAAAATATCTATGAAGATAGCCCACCATCTGATGACTGACTGCAACATGTCCTTCAGAGAATGGACCAGCTATACTACGATCTGCTATTCTGCCAAATAGTCTGAAATATCATTTCAACACAGTCAATGTTGTAGAATTCCTCAGGAGCATCTTCCACCACCAATAACAACAATAATTGAACAATCATAAAACTGTAAATACCACATGATATACCATTAGTGAAACTCGGGTAGTAGCATTTATGTTATATAAATAAATATAACAATGAATGAGGAGAGTCCCTAAACCGAAAACAAATTTATGCCGCAATAGATCTCGAAGGCTCTTGGCATACCAAAGGAATGCTTGACTTACATCCACAAGCTGATCACGAGATGGACGATTATCCAGTTAGTACAGCGGTGATATATGATCGACATGTAGGGTCCCGTAGCGGTTAGAGCTGGTTTTCTCAACATGGAGCCGCTACTTATCGTAGCAACCCAAATTCTGTACGATGCTGAATTAATACGGTATTATACTGGCCGAAATTCCGTTAGAACCTTTCTTCCTTCATGGAGACCCAAACCAGCGCAAGTCCTGCAGCTGTGCAGCTGTGGCATCAAGCCTTAAACCGCTCGGCCACCTCACTAACTAACTAACTAACGAAGTCATTGGCACTATCGAAACCGTAGGTTCATGGCCGCGCGTCATAAGCTCTCCACACATTTATATCCTGAGCTAATGTTTTCGAATCATTCCCTGTATAATCTACTTTCAAATTATAGTTAATTATACTATGATTTGAGGAAACGGGACCCTTAAATTTAAATTTAACACACATTAAAAATCGTGATGGAGTAATTGAGGAACATTTTCTATGATCTTACTGGAGAGCGTATCCGGGACCTCATGGACTATAGGCAGTCGCTCTGATCACAAGGAGTAAGAGGATGGTCAGTTTGTGTTATTTTAAAATAAGATTTTTTAAAGAGTCACTCTGTATATAATTTTTGTTACCTCAGTAATGGTAACATGATGATACCAAAACACGTACGTCCACTAGAAAAATAATCTCTGGTCATAAATATTTCCACTGAACTCCAAACGTTGAGGATAGTGCGATAAAAAAAAAGTTGTAAAAGAGAAACGAGTAGAGAAGATGAGAGAGAGGGAGATTTGCCATATTTATCCGAAGAGCGTACAAATCACTTGGAAGGTTTAGCTGATAAATGTAGCGATCGTGACCAGAAAGTAACAACCATGATACACTATGTTACCTTCCTCCAACCCGTAGTTAACATTGCTCATTAAACTAATTAAGATGTGGTTTGCTACGTGAGACGTAACGAGCCCTCATAGATGGCACCACTGCACGTGACAGTTGTCATGTGTAGCTTTGATTCCTACATAAAGTACATGTAATGTATAACAGAACCATATTGACAAACATCAATAGGTAAATAGGAATTATTTTCAACAATAAACTTCTTTCATAAATAATACCACGAGTGATTTCCAAATTATCGATAAATTCACGACTCACGAAATGAGGAGTGAATTTATCTAGGGAATTTGGAAATCAAGAGTGGCATGTGTTACTATTTAACGAATACAATTAAGCTGCTTACTCACAATTCAATATAGTTATTTTAAAATATTTATATATTTAATGTAAACGGCGAAAGACGTGCATGGAAACTTCTTGTAGGAAAGCCAGAAGGAAAACGCCCAGTTGGTAGACCAAGAATGAGGTGGGAGAACAACATTAACTATGATTTGAGGGAAGTAGATTATACAGGGAATGATTGGAAAGCATTGGCTCAGGATAGGGATGTATGGATAGCTTATGTCCGCGCGGACATGAACCTACGGGTTCGATAGTGCCAGTGAGTAAGTAAGTAAACGGCGATCTTCGAAAACAAATGAGAAATATTTTTTATGTTTCACTTATTCATCACTGCAACCAGATCATATTATTTATTGACAAATGATCGCAATATTTTAAGAATGCACCCTAGTGGAGAAAAAATTAGACACATCAGACTTAATATTAATTTCTGATGTCCTATGATGTAAATATGTTAATTATATTTTTCTGGAACGTTATTATCTGGGAAATAATATGTTTAAGAAAGTGCAACAGTGCTTTATTTTTTTGTGGTATAATCAATTGCTACAAATATTTTTATATTATCTCCCGCAAGCACTATCAGGTTTCATTTATGCACTATATATATATATATATATATACAATCTGGTAGCCACATGCATTCTAGAATTCTTACATCTTAATATATAAATTGTTATATTCAACGTATTTCTTAGAGAGTCAGTCACTGCAAAATAATGGTCTGACCTATTCAGAATGTTAAAAAGGAGGAGCTTCAATTCAATGTGATAAATTTAATTGATAAAATCGAGGTGGAAAAGACTGTGATCGGCTGTAAAACAAAATTCATTGAAATGTGATTGGTCATTGACTCCCATTTGGGGCATGAGTTAAATAGTCACAAAAAATAGGATTGCGTATATGCGAGATACCCACCTAGATAAATTATAATAAAAATTATCAGTAACCCAAGATGTGGATAAACTAAGCGAATTCCTCTATAAATCGAATTTATAATTCGATTTTGCAGGTTTATTTGATACATATTGTCACAGATGACCGGCGTAAACGAACACACAAATGTTGTCTAAAATCTCACTTAACACTTTATTTCTTTCTACATATTGTAAGTAAACTTTTAATCACAATTTTCACTCACAATAATTATTATTTTTTCAATATTTATCTCAGTTACAATTATTTCACAGTTTCTGCTGAATCTGGCCACTACTATTTGTCTTACATTTCACATTCGCTTCTCGCTCACAAAAACAAGACTGACTACTATCGCCATCGAACGAAGATTTGACTGGCCTCTTGTATTCGCTTCGTTTATTATAAGCTCGGCGAAACTTTTTAGTCCCATGGTCCGGACACTTCCAATGGAAATCTCTCGACACCCATCAGCACACTGTTCTTTGTATCTCTCCTCATCACACTGTGTATTTTTCATTACCTTTTACAGTATCACTTGTCAAAACATGGAATTCCCTTCCGCCCTATGTCAGAGACTGTCAAACCATAACATCCTTAAAAAACAAACTAAAGATTGATTAATAACAAACTAACTTATACACCTCACTGATAGTATTCTTTTAGCAATTAATAAATTTAATTATTTATGCAAATAATAATAATAAGATCAACAAATATTTTCAGTTGTTTAAATATTGTATAACTGTAAAATTAGTTTCCTATAACTCATTATTTTCCTTCTTTTATATATCAGATAGCGACAGTCTACCAACAATTTATTTTATTTTGCTTGAAAACATTTTATTATTAGCTTTAGTCTTAATCTTAACTATCATTAACTGGTTGTATTATAGATCGTAATATAATAGATATTACTTATTGTTCAAGTCTTCATTTAGTATTTAATATTAGAGTTAATTATGATTGTTATATTCTGATATAATTAATGTTTCTCCTGGTGAGTGGAAGAGAAGGCCACATGACCTTAACTCAACTAGGCTAAATAAATAAACAAAAATAAAAAAAATACAATACAAATTTTCGAACGGGGAAACAGACACTCATAGAGTCGTCCAGATTGAGGCTCCAGACATTTCGGTGTTTGTGAGGGCCTTGTGACTCGCGATTGGCGAATCGCAAATCTATTCTGACCAATGCGAGACCACCATTATCGCCTTGCCCGCGTAATTTAAACGTCGTTATTATGACGCATCACAATATTTATTTTTTATCCTTGAATTGTAGAAACTTAATTTCTTATGCCCACTTATTTAAATGTATAGGACTTTCATTCATTCTTTCATTCATTCATTCATTCATTCATTCATTCATTCATTCATTCATTCATTCATTCATTCATTCATTCATTCATTCATTCATTCATTCATTCATTCATTCATTCATTCATTCATTCATTCATTCATAGTGTTCTGCTCAAGATCAGGTCTTTCACTGCAAACTCAACATTCTTCACTCTTTCCTTGACTCAGCTTTCCTTTTTGTATCTCCATACAAACCATTTATTTTAATATTGCCTATCATCTGATGTCTTTTTCTGCCTCTAACTTTCTTTCCGCTGACCATTCCTTCTAGAGCATCCTTCAGCAGGCAGTTTCTTCTTAGCCAGTGGCCAATCCAATTTCTTTTCCTCTTCTTTATGAGTTCCAGCATTGTTCTTCTTTCACCAACTCTGTCTAGCACATATTCATTTCTTACTTTGTCTGTCCAGTTTATACGTTCCATTCTTCTCCATATCCACATCTCAAAAGCTTCCAGTCGCTTTTCCTCATTCCGTCGTAATGTCCACGTCTCCGCACCATATAATGCTACACTCTACACAAAGCACTTCACTAGCTTCTTTCTTATTTCTCTTGCCAAAGGTCGGCAGAAAATGCTTCCCTTCTTGTTGAAAGCTTCTTGACCGCAGTTCATGTTACTATTGATAGTACAACCAAGTATTTGAAGCTCTCCACTTGCTCAATGGCCTCATCTTTAATCTTCATGTTTATCTTCCCTTGTTTCTTCCCTATAATCATGGACTTCGTCTTATTTATATTTATCTTCATCCCATAATCCTCGCACTTGTCATTCAGCTCCATCAGCATGTTCCTCAATGTCATTGCATCTTCTGCTAGCAAAGCCATATCATCAGCAAATCTTATGCACTTTATTCTTCTTCCTCCCATGTTTACGCCTCCCATATTACTGAAGCAGTTCTTCATTAGGTCTTCCAGGTAGATGTTGAAAAGGGTAGGTGATAGAGGACATCCTTGCCTCACCCTCTTCCAATTTCTCTTCCCTCTGACATTTCTTCTCCTATCTTCACTTTTATTCGCTGTTTCATATAAAGACTACTTATGAGCCTCCTCTCCTTCCAGTTAACGCCAATTTTCTTCAAGATCTTCAGGAGTTTATTCCAATTTACTCTATCAAAGGCCTTTTCCAGGTCAACAAATACTGCATAAACGTCTTTATCTTTTTCTATGTATCTTTCTCCTATTGTTCCTATCAATCCAATTGCATCTCTTGTCCCTTTCCCTTCCTGAAGCCAAACTGTTCTTCTTCCAATTCGCTTTCCATCGTAGAACGTAAACGTCGATTTAGTGTTCGCAGGAGAATCTTTGCAGAGTGTGATATCAAGCTGATAGTCCTGAACTCCTTACATTTCTTTGCATTGTTTTTCTTCGGTATTGGTCTCAGTCAATTCTTCGGGCCATTCACCTTCTTTATATATGTTGTTGCATAAACGCAAAATTTCCTTCTTTCCTTCACCCAAGCATTTAACTAATTCAATGGGGATTCCATCTACCCCTATTTCTTTACCATTTTTCATTTCCTTAATTGCTAGTTCAACTTCTTCCTTCAGAATTGAAAATCCTTTTTCATCTTCTGATACGTCTTCTTCATTTTCTATATCCAAGTTAGCCGGACGATTTCTTGTCTCATATAGCTCTTCTACATATTTTTCCCATGTATTCATAATTCCCTGTTTGTCTGTTATTTTTACATTATTTTCGTCCTCAATCAGCCACATAGTTCTCCTGCTCTTCTTTCCATAGTCCAAGCTTTTAACTTCCTGGTACATTAAATCATATTTTCCTTTCCTCTCCAGATTCTCTAGTTCTTCACATTTCTGCTTCATCCATTCTTCCCTTGCCTTGTCAGTTTCTCTTCTAAGTTCGTTGTTTAGCTTCCTGTAGTTTCTTTTGGCTTCTTCTGTATTGCTATTTTTCCATTTTCTTCTTTCTTCCATCTTCTCCAACATTTTTTCTGTGACCCAAGGTTTCTTAATATTCCTGCTCTCTTTGTATCCTATTGTTTCCTCTGCAGCTATCTGTATAGAGGTTTTCAAATGACTCCAGTGTTCCTTTGTATTGCCATATGAGATTTCCATGGTAGAGGCTTTCTCCTGAAAATTTTGTTGGAATTTTCTCCTTTCCTCTTCAGTTTTGAGTTTCTCCAAGTCAAACTTCTTTGTTGCCTGTCTTTCTCTAATCTTCTTCAGGCAAATATCTACTTCGCCTATTAGTAGGACATGGTCTGAATTGATATCTGCTCCTGGTAGGGTCTTCGGATTTTTCAAGCAATTTCGGAATCTTTCCTGTATTAGTATGTACTCGATCTGGTATCGTTTGTTGCCCATAGGGCTTATCCATGTGTATCTTCTTCTTTTATGTTGTTGAAACATTGTATTTCCAATTATCATTGAATTCCTTTTACAGAAACTCACCAGTGATTCGTCTCTCTCATTCCTCTTTTCTAATCCATATCTTCCAACTGTACTTCCATCCTGTCCTTCTCCAACTACAGCATTCCAGTCACCCTATAGGATAACACATGCCCCCTTCTTCTCTTTCTCAACAATCTCTTCTATCTTGTCATATCTTTCCTCCACTTCTTCGTCTGTTGCAGCTTAACTAGGGATATATAGGTGTGGTAGCTTCCCGTTTCTTTCCACACCCCACTCTCTCTTTTGCATCCTAAAATCTTAAAAGATCTTAAGAAGGTCCCGAGGGGCCCCAACTTGGAGGTGAGGAGAGTGGATTTGGCTAAGTTTGACCCTCCGGACTTCACCGAAATTCACCCCAGAGGTTAAATATCAGTTCCATCAGGGTTTGTGACCGGATCAAGGATCTGCAAATCCCAATTAGCCTCAGCATATTGCGTAACCATAAATTATTACCTATTGCATATTACTGTATAATTTGACACAATCATCATCATCATCATAATCATCAACTTCACGGATTAGGTATTTGCCTATTCCGATCTCACATCTGTTCAGCCCAGTGCTTTCTTGATCTTCCTCTCGATCTTCGTCCTCCAGGATTATACATCACTGCCATCTTTGGTATCCTATTCTATGCCATTCTTTGCAGATATTCTATCCAATAGTTTCTGTGTTTTTCTATTTATTGGAGAAGTGGTTGTACTTTTAGTTCGTCTCTAATACTCTCATTTCTAATAAGTTCTTCTCTTATACAACTTTTCACAGCCCGTAGGAGTTTCATTTCCACTGCCTGAATTTTACTTTTTTCTTTTACCTTTAGGACCAAGGCCTCACTTCCTTACATCACCATATGACACAAATTTAAACAATGTCTTCTGTCAATTTTTCCATTGCTTTTGTTCAGACGCTTTAACAATGTTTAACAATATTGTAAGAGGCGCTAATTTATTGTATAGTTAAACAAAAATTGCTCAATGAATAAACTAGAATAAAAAAGGTTGTATATATTTAACTTGGAAAAAATGATCTACGTTATAATTTCGTTATGTGAAACATTAACGCAAATTTGCCTTAATAGTATAAACTAGGTACGTTTATTGGATAATGTGTTGCCACATAAGTGTAAGTTGGTATTTCTATTTGAACATTTCTTAATGCACGTTTTCCATTATCAATATAGCATTTAGGTTAAAATTACCTCAAATTCTCAATCGATTTTAAGATATTTCCCGTAATTTGAGAACAAAAAAATAACATAATTATATATTTTCCTCAGCTTTTTAATGAAATACTGCAACAATAATTTGGGCATTTTTCGGGGCTTTATTTCAATTTATACAGGTGGACTCCTCGCATATAATCTCCATTATTATCAATATTATCATTATATTATTATTATTAGTAGTAGTATTATCATGCAGATACATGGACGTTGAAGAAAAAAACAAGGAAATAAATTATTAGTCACAGAAATGTACTTTTTAAGAAGATCGACAAGAATGTCAAAATTGGATAAAGTACGAATAATATAATATGAGAAACAATGAATGTAGAAGAGGATATTGTGCAAGAGATTGAAGAAATGAAACTAAGATGGTATGGACATATAATGAGAAGGAGGGACACAAAAACATACAAAGAAATATTGAAATGGAATTAGATTAGTTTTTTAAGTATTATTTTATTATGAATGAATTAATTTATTTTATTGAATGGGAGGTGTGTATTATTAATACAAGTAGTATTGTAATGATACCTCCTGAAAAAGAGAAACGTGGTAGAACAAAGCCAACGTGGATAAAGGGAATTCAAGACAACATGAAGTAGAGAAATGTGACAGAAGCAGACACGCATGACCGGCAACTGTGGAAGAAAAAAAAATGTGTAATATTATTTTGGTTGATGATACCTGTGTAAATAACAGAAAAAAATCTTGAAATAAACAGAAAAAGTTATTACCATAATCATCAATCATAATTACCATCACCATTATCACCATCATCATCATCTTTATATTATTATTATTATTATTATTATATTTATTATTATTATTATTATTATTATTATTATTAATATTATTATATGGTTTACACTGTGTGTTTGAACGTAGCCTTAACTTAAATGGCTTTCAGGCAGAATCGATTTAATCAAGTTGGCTACATCGATGTTCTGTGCACTGCATGCTGCATAACTCCATGTATGACGTATTGACATAGGACAACGGTATGAACTGACCTTTCAGTAGGCGGTTAATCAATAGAGGAGTGAACGCTGGCTATGTGCTTTGAATACAGTTGTCACGTCATCACTCAAGGCTTTTCAATCCTTTCAGAAAAAGAGAGACTTTCCCCAGCATCACAAATTCCACAATTTCACTTCTGCAGCCACAGTCATGAAATAGTTATTTATGCTAAAATGGAGTTAGATACTGGTCAATATTGTACTTACTTCCAAAATATCATGTCGATTTTTTTTCCACTGACTGATTGTAAATACATTTATTTATTATATATTATTTTAATTTTATATTCATTTAAGTAATTTAGTGAGTCGACTTGTCTATTCACGATCTATATTTTGCCATAGTATTGATTGTGGCAACGGAATTTGTTTATAATAGGTATACAAAATGAATATTAAGACATTTTGAATTGTTTTAATGATGATAAGAAAATTATATATGTCATCGTTAATAGTAGTACAACAACAACTGCTGCTGGTGCTGCTGCTTCTACTACTACTACTGCTAATAATAATAATAATAATAATAATAATAATAATAATAATAACAATCTGCCAGAATACAAGCTGCTGAAATGAAATTCCTCAGACCAATAGCAGGGTACGAAAGAACAGACAAGAAACACAACACAGAAATAAGACACCAACTAAACTTAGGGAAAATAAAAACAATAATAGTGAAATACAGAACAAACTGGAAAGAACACTTAGCATGGATGACTGAGAATAGAACACCAAAAGCAGCATACAACTATTCAACACGATGAAGAAGAAGCTTGGGAAGACCAAAGAAAATATGGAAACAGCAGCAATTTGGAGCCAGAACAGGCTAGTAAATAAGCCTAAACCATGACGAATAATAATACAAATAATAATAATAATAATAATAATAATAATAGTAATAATAACAATAACAGTAACAATAGTAATAATAATAATAGTTTTATTTATTCTTTGTTAAGCATATAAGGCCTTCTCTTCCACTCAACCAGTTTCTCCTTTTTTCTCCTTCTTCTTCCCTTGGCTCTACGATCCTCTAAGAACTAGGACCTCCTTTAATACATCTGCCCATTCTTTTCTATTCCTAGCTTTCTGTGTCCATCTTTTAACTTTTAGTCGTCTTAAGTCTATCTCAAACTTATCCAACCATTTTAGTTTCTGTCTTCCATTCTTTCTTCTTTCTTCTGGTTTCCCTTTTAAAATTCTTCTTGCCCTCTTTTCTGCTCCATTCGCAACACATGTATCCATTCCAGACCCTTTCTTCTAATATCTCCTACAAGATCTAAATCTCTATATAATTCTTTCAATTCCTGGTTCGTTCTAATTGCCCATGTATATGTTCCTGTACTGCCCTATATATCTTTCTTAGCTTTTTCTCTCCCATGCATTTAATGTGAACTTATATTTTTCTGATAATGTCCATGTTTCACTTCCAAACACAGCTATTTTTCCAGTACACAGCACAAATAAACAAATACATATTTACAGTGTAATGGATTATAAAAATACATTAAAAAGTTGCATTGGTACATACAACATGTTATACGATAAACATAAATATGACAATAAGAATAGTAATATATTAATTTGATGGGGAACACCAATTAATACATTTACAATACACGGGGCAATGAACAAGTCAAAATTAGAGCAAATATACATTCAGATTATTTTAAATAATTCTGATGTCCGGAAGCCTCTGATTTCCTGTGGTACGGAATTCCAATTACGGGACGTGGAGGTAGTATACGAAGTGGAGTGATGGGATGTCCTACGTTGCGATATATTGAACAAGATATTATGTTGTGATCGAGTGATTAAATAATGGTTGCGGGATAGATACTGGAAGCGAGATGCTAAATAATTGGAAGTCTAAGTATGTAGAATCTTAAATAAGTAAACTAGACAGTGTCATAAATTGCAGCGAGTAGAGCTTATAAATGTGTACCTTCGTAGATCTCAAAGGAAATACATGAAATGGTTAATAAATGATTAAAATAATATTGTAAAAAAAAGAGTACCAACATTTGTAAAAATTTGATGGCATATTTCCTATAGAAATCTACACAATTAACATGTGGACATATTTTTGGAAATCGCTATTACAAGAATGTTATACAATAAAAGGGCTGTTACAAGAATTTTGTTTATGCCCGATATTTTACAAAAACTCTCTTTAAGAGAGTGGTCCATGAAATCCAATGTTGTGGAAATACCAATATATTCACAATATTTTCTACATCAGTTACTTTCTAATATATATATATATATATATACAGAGATATATATATATATATATATATAGAGAGAGAGAGAGAGAGAGAGAGAGAGAGAGAGAGGGAGAGAGAGAGAGAGAGGGAGAGAGGGAGAGAGAGAGAGGGAGAGAGAGAGAAAGAGAGAGAGAAAAATAGAGAGAGATATAGAGAGATAGAGAGAGAGAGAGAGGGAGAGAGAGAGAGAATTCTTCATATATAAAAAGAAAATTGGTTAAGGATTACAAAAAATGAGGATTAAGTATTCATTTTAAGAAAACTGAATATGTAAAATTGAAGATGAAATATAAAGATGGAAGTTATATAGAAAGGAATTCACAAGGCCAATATATTTAAATATTTGGAATTCATTTTAGATGTTCATGGGAAAAACTCAGTCAAAATCGAAGAAAATATCAAGGACAGGTAAAAAGTAGTTGCTATATTGAATTCTGTTCTTCGGAGCAAGAATATTCCATATATCCCTATTTTGAATCAATATTTTCGAATCACCTCTGTATAATTTACCCCGCTCAACTCATGATTAATGCACTGTCCCACCTTATTCTTGATCTACCTATTGGGCGTTTTCCGTGTGGCTTTCTTACAAGTTTACATGTCCATCCTTCGTCCTTCATTCGTGTCACATGTCCCACCTATCGGAGTCTATAAAACTTGACTGTTATTATTACAACTGGATTTCCATAAAGATGATGTTATGCCTTCTCCATTCACCTGTCTATTAGTCTTCCATTGGTTAAAAGATTTGCCTAAGAACTCTTTTTTTGTCCTCAAATAGGCTCTATTTTTCTCCTCCTTTAAAGTAAGAGTCTTTGTTTCGCAAATAAATAATAAAAATGGGAGAATAATAAAGGGGGAAATTTTACTCTACTGGAACCCATGTTCGCGTTTCTTGGCGGTTAAATTTTTATGGCGAAAGGTCGTCACTTTTTCCACTAATGTACATTTTCTCATTCAACTTATCGTATTCAACTTGTCCGCATGGGTAATCCTTTCGGCAAAAATGTTATCACCGGCATAGCTATTAGGGTTATTTAAGCACGCAAGCCGCTCTACAACCACAAGGTAAAGATTCCATGAAGGGTAAATATCACAAAAATAATAACATATAGTTCACTAGTTCAAAGTTTAATATTATATGAAGCTGAAACTTAGATTTTAGATAGGCCACTTGCATGCAAATTACACTGGTCGACAAGGTTTTCTTCACAAGAAATCTGATTAGAGAATCTAGTGCATTTATTCGTACTAAATTCAGATATGTAGTCAGAATTTTTCCATCAGATACAGTCTTTTTTTTGTGGCAGCTACTTCTTTAAAATTGATTTTAGCATTCTCTTTGACCTGTCATAGGAACCTTTACCTTATATGCAGCGATTTTATTCAAGCTGTATTTAAGGGCTGTCTCTGATGAGCACGGTGAGCGTTTTCATCAGCAAATTTCCACAATGGAAAAGAGGTACCAAGGCAAGTGGAGTTCTAATATGCTGGCTGACTACTGTTGGACCAAGAAGAGAGATATTCCAGATGCAAAATATGCCCGAAAATCAGTATCTACCACTTTATAGGTAAGTCAGAATGAGTTAGAGTTAGATGGATTTTATTAAAAATTATAAAAGAATATAAATGAATATCACAGAAAACTCTTGCCTGATTGGAAAAAAACTGAAATGATATTTAAATTCAGGATGAAAAATACTTATAAAATATCATATTTTTATTCTTTTGAAAGAAAAAAGTTCATTTTTGTCGACCAGTGTTATAGGTTATAGAAATGGACTATTAGCGTAGAGCGGCAAGAAAACCAAAAATGGTTAAAATTAGAAACCAAAGAATTAGAGAGATAATGAAAGTGGATAAGAATGTTCTTGAAGTAACTAAAGAAATAAAATTGAAATGGTTCGGACACGTTAAAGGATTGGGACAAGTCAAAATTACGAAAATGATCATCGGAAGTTGCCGATACTTACGAACTCATCTGGTCCGCATCCCAGTTGTGTTCCGAGCTGTGAAAATAAGTACGTGCTGTATTAAAGTTCAGTGAGTCATTATTCTTATTCAATATGGATACTTTACCTCAAGGTTTGTACTCGTACTTTTCATTGATATATTTAACAAGTTTCTATACAACCAGATATTGTGTTAAATACACGTGGAAACACACTTTCGAAACACTAAACAATTTACACAATCATCTTGCTTTAAATTGAGGTATGTAAAAAAGAGTTCTGAACTGTTGTACACATTTTAGTTAGAATATAGAGTGATTTATGGACTTTAATTCCCGCACAATAACATGCGTGCAAATTATTGCGTTTTTTTTTTGTATTTAGCCGGCAGATAAGGACTACCGTCGCGCGCAGAGAATTGTTTGATTTAATATATGAAGAAAAGTGATCGATAGAGGCAATAAGTGATCGTTTATTAATACATTAGAGTTAGGGGATGTTCGGAGAATTTTTTAAAATATATTTTTAAAAACATTTTTTGAAAAGCGATTTTCTAAAACATAGGAAGTTCTGCGCGAGAAAAAAGTTAGATTTCTACTGAAATAATCTGTTTGGCTAAAAGTAAATGTTAACTTTGCCGTTAATACGAATTTAGAACAATGACAGACGTTGGAAAATCCTGTTCCATAAAATATCTTTGGAAGAGGCTGGAATAAAAAAAAAGATAGTCTTATTTCTGCTCAAATGTCTGTCTTGGGAAAGGTAGCATAACAAATTTGCATTATAAGGTAGATAAAATATCGCAATCTCTCTTTTTTGGCACCTAGTCTCATGTTAATATATTGACGTATTGATATTTTATTGTCAAAAAATACAATGCTTCGTCCAACATAGAAGATAGGGGAGTTGAGCGGGGTGATTTGTAATGTTTCTTATTATTTAGAAGTTATTTGTAAGTTTTTTTGGGCAATGTCTTTAAAACATCAGCAGTATCCCGTTTACCATATGGCCGAAGTGATATTTCTGTTGCAAGAGCGAGTTCATCGCAAGAGACTTCCTGCTTATGTGATTTTTTTTTTATTCCAGCCTCTTAGAAAGTTATTTTGGATCTTCCAATTCCATAAGCAGATGGAACAGGATTTTCCAACGACTGTCATTGTTATACATTAATTCTTCATAACGGGAAAGTTAACATCCACTTCTAGTCAATTAGAATATTTCAGATTTTTTTTCTCGCGCACAACTTGGTATGTTTGAAAAAATCGTTTTTCAAAAATAGATTTATTTTTAATATAATTTGAAACATTCTCCAAACATCCCCCTAACGCAATTTGTTTACTAAATGATAACTTATTGCCTCTGTTAAACACTTTTTTCCATATTAAATCAAACAATTATTCTCCATGCGCACGGTAGGCCTCAGTTGCTGGCAGTCTCCTGTAATGAGAAATCTAATTAAAAAAACGCAATAATTTGCACACATGTTATTGTGCGGAAATTAAGGTTCATAATTCACTCTATATTATAACTAAAATTTGTACTATTGTTCAGAACTCTTTTCTTTGTAGCCCAATTTAAAGTAAGATGATTGCTTAAGTGTTTTAGTGTTTGGAACGTATGATTCCACATTTATTTAACATACTATCTGGTTATATAGGAAAACGTTAAATATATAAATACAAATTACAAACCTTGAGGTGAAGTCTCCATATAGAATAGGAAGAAAAGCTCGCTGAACTTGAACACACAATGCTAATAACACAGCTGGGATGTAGACCAGATGAGTTCTTAACTATCGGCAACTTCCGATGTTTATATTGTCTTCTTAAACATTACAGTTGTACCCTCATTTGCAGATACGTTAAGAACAGTCATATAACAATTATATTAGAGTGAAAAAGAAAGATAAATTGGCGAGAGTGAGTGAAAATAGCTTTTTTCCAGCGAGATTTCGTTTCTGGCCCACTGTGCAGCGATGGACAACAATTATGTAATAGGTGGGAAATTAACAATTACAATTGTTTGGACACGCGAAGGAGATTAATGAAGCTAGATTGTCAGTCAGTAGTTTGGATTCAAAATGAGAGGAAAATAAGAGGGAGAACTAAGAAGACATTGGATAGCGGGAATTAAGAATTTCATGAAAGGCAGGGAACTGCAGGATAGTGTCTGGAGGGATAGAGATGAATGGAGGAAGATAAACAAAACTCAATATTGGAGACAGGAAGATGATGTATACTTTTAAAATCTGTTTAAAGTATTATTATTATTGTTGTTATTATTATTATTTACCAATTTTGGATACAAGTTTGTCACACTGTAGGAGCCATCTTACTACAATACACGTGCAGAACAAGGTTTATCTACTTAGGATAAGCCACAGTTTATCCCACGTAAACAAAGCTGGATGTAAACTAGCGCATGTGCGCATGTTATTAAGTTATCATGTAAACTCTGTTTTTATCTAGTTGCTTGTAAACACTTGCATTATTATCGCAATACATAAATTCACGCACCGAATTTTCATGGCTTCATTAACTTTATCAAACGATAATGTCCCGAATAATAATGAGTAAGCTATGTGTGTTGCATCTAATATGTTCTGCTAAAATTTATTATCCCCCATTATCATAATTCTGGGAAGGATATCTGCGAAATTTTGTTTTTAAGTTAAATCACACGATATTAATATACATGAATATATTTTTTTTTTAGTTTTTGCTTAATTGCTTTCAAACTATAGTTGTGATAGTCACGTATGTAATCATATATTGAGGTAGTCCAATTAAACCGAAAATTGGTTAAATTACACTTAGAAAACAAACAATTAACACTTTTAAAATTCATATTAAAGCACCGTTGAGGTTATGTAATAAGGTATTAAATATAAAATTGGTACCTGGTAGGTCAGTCGTCCTCAAGTTATTAAACTTCAATAAGTAGTTACAATATGGAGGCCTTTCAAAAACAATGTTTAATCTTCTGCAGTACCAGTTAAAATGCAGAAGATGAAACCTTGTTTATGAAAGGTATCCTTATTGGAACCACTTAATGAAGTTTAGTAATTTAGTTGAGGACGACTAACCTACCAGGTACCAATTTTATATTTAATATCTTAGAAAACAAAGTCAATTCAGCGAGAACAGAAACAATAAAAACAATATTTTCGTTTAAAAATTAGTTTTCTGGAGTTCAGGTTATTCTTGTTGGATGAATCAGTTTATTTAGAATCAATAACGTTTATAAATATAATAAAATTAATGGTATAATCAGTAGATATTTTGGAAAACAATATGACGAGAGTTATGTTTAAAATTTTGTTTGCGCTCGAGAAAGCGTATTATTAATTGTTGTGGACATATTATGGAGAAAACCCTGATTTTTAACATAAGTAATGTCAAGAGTGATTTCCAAACCATCCATAAGTACACGAGTCACGAAGTGACTAGTGAATTTATCTAGAGGATTTGGAAATCAAAAGAGTTAATTGTTAGGGCAAATGAAATTAAGCTGTTTACTTACAAATCATTATTTAAATATAGTTACCGGTATTTTAAAACGTTTATATATTTCATGTAAATGGCCATGTTTGAAAACAAATAAAACATGTGTAGTTATATTTCGTTTGTTTATTCACTGCAACTCGATCATATTATTTATTGCCAGATAGGATCGAAAAATTATAAGAATGCACCCTAGTGGGGAAAAATGAAATACATCAAACTGTATATTATTACCATATTATAGGCTAACAATATTTGTTTAGTAAATAACTCAGTAAAATCATTATTTAAAACAAAATTATTGAACACGCAATTATGAAATGTGTAGTTACAAAACCTGTTCATGATTTGCTATATTCAATGTATTTGTTGGAGAGTCAGTCACTGCAAAATAATGCTCTGATCTGTTCAAAATATTAAAAAGAAGGAGCTTTCTTTATTACAAAAACAGGAGGTGATAAAGAGAATTCGATAACAAGCGAGGTGAAACACGATTGTCATTGGTTGTAAAACTAAATTCATTGAAACGTGATTGGCCGTTAACTCCGATTTGGGGCATGAGTTAAATAGTCATTATAATAGTGGAATTTTTCCGAGTTATTAACACTCTTTGATTAATTAGAAACACAATATTGATATTTAGTAAAACATTGTTTCCATGAAAGTAGCATCACAAAAATTAGCTACAGAAATTAAAATATATGTGAAAATAAGTAATTCTGTGTAAGTGTGGACGTAAATGTTTAAACTATAAACAAGTTAACAATTATACATGCTGTTCTAAAATTCCCCTTACAAACTTCTAGGACTTGTACAGGGGACCGAGTTGACATTATTTAGAACTGGAAACTATGCCCGGAAACTTATCATTTCCGTGCTACGGCCGTTTGAAAACAAGCATTGCCTGAACGTACGTCACTTGTCTCAACAAGTAATAGCTTCGCGATTCGTCCGCCTGCAGAGTTACATGATGAGGGGTGCTTACGTCGGATCAAGTGATGTCAAATGACGTTTATCCTACCTCTCTGAGCTAGTTCGAGCCTCATTCACGTGTCTTTCAGCGTTAGACCAACATGGTTGAGTACGCTTTTGCTGAATACGCCGATATGGTCCTTCTGTATAGCGAAGCTCGAGGTTTTTCCCACATTGTCCGACTCCATCGCATATCCTTTTCGCCATAATTAAGCAATGGCTTCGAGAAAGGGGTACCTTCACCGCCAGCAGGAATGACTGTGGTGCTACAAGGAGACGCCCGCACTCCCAAATTGGAAGAGGCCGTACTTCATCAAGTTGAAGGGAACCCATCAACGAGTACACCAGCAATAGATGTTGCTCCTAGCACCGTCTGGAATGTTATACATGAACAACAACTATATGCATACCACCTTCAAAGGGTACATTCATTACTGCCAGCCGATTTTATCTCACGCTATGAGTTCTGTACGTGTTTCTGAACCGCTGCATCAATGAGCCCCTATTTCCACGGCGCATTTCTTCACAGATGAATGTACATTTAGTAGGGATTGTGACTCAATTCACGAAACAGCCATGTCAGGGCAGACGAAAATCCTCATGCTGCGCATGTCCAGGGATTCCAACATAGTTGAGCATGTGATTGGGCCGTACATGCTTCCTTCCAGGCTAACATATACCATCTACTAGATCTTTCTACAACAAGTATTGGGTGTGTTGTTGGATATTGTACCATTGAACGTTCATCAAGACACGTGGTTTCAGCATGACGGCGCATCCCCTCACTTTTCACTTCATGTTCGGGATCATCTGGACCGACGATTCAAACAAAGGTGGATAGACCGACGTGGTCCAATTGCATGGCCTCCACGAGCACCAGATTTGACTCCATTGGACTTTTTCCTTTGGGGTCGTATGAAGTGTTTGGTTTATGACACTCCTGTAGAGACAGAAAAAGATTTGGTGGCACGAGTTGTGGCCGCTGCAGGAGAGATTTCAGATACACCAGGAGTGATGGAGTGCGTTTACCAAAACATCATTCTTAAGTACAATGTGTGCAACAAAGTTGCTGGTCGCCACATCGAACCGCACTTTTAGTGGATCTGAATGTTAACCATCATTTCAAAAGGACAAAAACAATTTAACTCTAAAGAAAAGTGTTTGTGAAGAATGATTCAATTTCCATTTTTTTCTTTGGTTATTAATGAGTTGAATTGTGAAACAGGTGATGTTCTGTGTCACGCCTCATAATAAATTACTTGTAAAAGTGGTCGTGTTAAAAACATGTTTTCAAAAGGCTGTAGCACGGAAACGGTAAGTTTCCGGACATCGTTTCCAATTCTAAATATTATCAACTCAGTTCCCTCTACAAGTCCTAGAAGTTTGTAAGGGGAATTTTAGAGCACCTTGTATACAGTTTCGTTCGGATTAACGAATTGTATATGTTTATACTAAATATTACTAATTTGAATGTTAAAGTAATTATTTATTTTCGGTATTACAAGTTAAGGTTATTAATCACTCGGCCATCATCATCATCCTTATCATCCTTCACTTGTATGGAAAGCAACTGGAATCTACCACAGCTATAATTCCCTAGTAAAGCTGCGAGAGCATAGCATGAAAATGCTATGATTGCAGTGAAAGACCTGCCCTCGGGCAGAATTACTATGGATGGATGGATATTAACATTCTCTTATTATGTTAGATTTTGTTAAGTGATGAGTAGGGCTAGGATTTTTATGTAATAAAATTTAAGATTGCAATGAAGTTAGTATATATTGTTCAACTGTTTGTGTGTGAAACCAAGATAAAAGACAATCAAAAGTCTAACTTCTCATCATACTATTCAACTGTTTATGTGTGAAACCAAAACAAAATACAGTCATAAGTAGGGCCCGGATTTTGATGAAATATCTTTTTTATGACTTGTGAGAGACGATAAAGATTATAATTAAGTGCATTGTGGAATAATATGTTAGTATGAGGTTTTTATAGGTAATTAAAAAGCATTTTTTCCCACTTTTTTCTGATACATTCATTTTACAAAATTTATTTGTTATTTTAGGTCATTTTATTTATTTTTGGTACTTTTACACGTCAGTTTTTAAATAATCTATGGTTAAATGTTCATTTTATGTATTTTTTTGCGATCTTGTTTTTTGTGTTGAGGCAAGTCAACGAGAAACCACTGTGCTCTACCTCCACGCGGATTGATTCGGGACATTCCCTTTAACGCGGGAATCTTTCGATTTGTGATATTTCCGTTTGTCTCACGAGATTAGTATTTCTGTATGGTTGTGCTGATTTTCGTGCAGTGCAAAATTTGAAAACAAAAAGTGTCTAGTGCCATCAGTTTAAGATAGTATGTAACAGAATTCGGTGAACAAGTATTTTCTACTGAGGGGAGTGTATTATTTTGCAAGGTGTGCGAAATTAAAGTCGCTGCAGATAAACGTTTCACAGTACATCAACATATTGGGCGCGAGAAACATTTGCGGGCTCTTAAAAATGTGAACAAAAGAAAAGCGTCTCAATTTCTGTTAAAACAAATTGCTTCCACATCAAATAGCAAGTCATCTCTAATTTTTAAAGAATTATGTGAAGTGTTTGTCAGTGTAAATATTCAACATTATAACTACGTGATTTCATTGAACGCCATAGGTCATACTGTTCCAGACGAATCAACATTGCGTAAAACTATTTAATAAAATGATATGAAGACACATTAAACCATATAAAACCGTGTTAGCTGACAACCGCCGTTCGTTCACTTTTGATAACGTATGTTTGACAATGGTGGTGTATTGCAATGCCAATTAAGGTATGTTTAGTTAATAACTTTTCATATTAGTTTAATAGAAATGAGGTTGACCTAGTGATAATTATTCTTTTTAATTATTTTATATTACTACTAAGAACAGAGATTGCTTTAGAATAGTTACCCCAATCAATAATAATCATTATTGCTCTTAGACCATTTCTAATTAATAAATTAATATAATTAGTTTATTATGAAATATATAATTTTCATTAGTTCATTTTAAGAGAATTTTAAGGGAATATTGTAGGTAATTTTTTAAAGATTGTAAGGTCATAAACATCCGAGCCCTAGTCATAAGTCTAACTTCTCATTATACTACGTTGCAATCTTAACTATTAGTACTTACAAATCCTAGCCCTATTGATGAGTTATAATTTTGTCTGTAATGGGCAGTGAGCGACATGTCTGGCAATGGTGCAAAAATTTTCGTTGGCAATAACGTATGTACCATCATAATATATCCACTCACCTTAGTGAGACAGTTATGAAGAATTGGGAAGTCAGTTGTGGTTTGGGTAGCGACCAGTGAAGTGATAGCGAGATATTAAGCAAACTTAATATGTGTCAGTGATGGAACAGTGAATTATTAACCAACTAATTAACTAACTCACTGGCACTATCGAACCGGTAGGTTCATGACCGCTCAGACATAAGTTCTACATACATCTCTATCCTAAGCTAATTTTTCCAATCATCCCTTCTACTTACCTCAAATCATGGTTAATATTATTCTCACACTTCATTCTTGGTTTATTAACTGGGGGTTTTCCTCTGATTTTCCTGCAAGAAGTTTCCATGCCCCTCTTTAAATCCCCATTCGTGCCACATGTCCTGCCCATCGCAGTCTACGAAAACATAACTCTTATAATATCTGGTGGTTTCCCGTAAATATCATGTTAAGCATTCTCCTCTATTCGTCTGTCTATCCATTTCTCTGTGGCGCAATAATTCTCTTAATAACTTTATTCTCAACTATTCGTAATATTTTATCCTTCCTTAAAGTAAAAGCCCATATTTCGCATCCATATAGTATACATGAGAGAATAACAGTTTAATATATTTTTCAGTTTAACTTTTTTTTAGAGAAGTTCTAGCAATGCATAATAGAATGTATTTTCAGCATATGCTTAATTTCTTTGTGCTCCTCATTCCTGTTTGTAATTATTGTTCCCAAGTATTATGTAATAAATTAAATAATATTGGAAATTATATTGACTATTTAACTCATGTCCCAAATGGGAGTCAATGACCAATCACGTTTCAATGAATTTTGTTTCACAATCAATGACAGCCGCGTTTCACCTTGCTATTTATCAAATTATGTTTACCAAAATAAAGAAAGTTCCTCCTTTTTAACATTCTGAACAGGTCAGAGCATTATTTTACGGTGGCTGACTCTCCAATAAATATGTTGATTATGGCAAATAATGAACATATTCCTTCGAACTACATATTCCATAATTGTATGTTCAATAATTGTGTTTTTAAATATTGATTTTACTGAGTTGTTTCCAAAAAAATAATTAATAACCTATAATGTTGATTATAATAAATATAGTTTGATGTTTTTAACTTTTTCTCCACTAGAGTGCATTCTTACAATATTGCGATCTTAGTGGATTATCGCTGATTGCGATACTATTTGGCAATAGATAATACGATCAAGTTGCATTGAATAAACATAACCACACATTTCTAAATTGTTTTCATACATTGCCGTTTACATTAAATATATAAATATTTTAAAATGCCGATAACTATATTTAAATAGTGATTTGTGAGTAAACAGCTTAATTTTATTCGTTAGATAGTCCTAACAAATTCCACTCTTGATTTCCAAATTCAGTAGATAAATTGGAAATCACTCGTGGCATTACTTATGATAACAGTGTTGTAATTTGAAAGAATTACTAACATAACAGCTGCACAACTAGCTATGAGATATAATTCCCAATGTATGTAGCATAATCCTATAATATATTGAACAATGTATCGAATGTTGAAACCTGTATTTAAATTTGTAGCAAACATACATTGAATGCAATTTTCAAAGTGTTTAATGAAAAAGAAGTTATCTTTTAGCCTGCCATAAGATGAAAGTCTTAGATGCGAATTAAGACAAACAAGATAGGCAGATGAAGGCTCTCTAAGCAGATTCTAACGCCCCTCCGGCAGAATCTTGATGAAAAGAAAACCATCAACCAATATTCCAAAGAGTAGCTTCGAAAGGGAAATTGAAGTTAGAAATAAATGAAGCGAGCTCTTTATTTTAAGATGTACGTATTAATTTTTCATTATTAAAATTGAGCTACTTCAGATTTAAGAAATATCTTTCTTTCTCTCTTTCCTTATTTTAAACCTATTTCTCTGTGGTACATTTACGTACCAGAACATCAATGAATATGTTTACTTAGGCCAAGCCGTGTCTTTCACCAACCAAACTCTGAATCAAATTGAAAGAGGAATCACACAAGCATGGAACAAATTCTGGGCTCTAAAGTTTATACTACAACAAAAACCATCAACTTACAAATTAAAAAAGCAGTCATGGGCATCCGTATATTACCTGTGTTAACATACAGCTCGCAGACATGGTCATTGAGAAAAAAAGGAACAGCCATGTTAGAAATTTGCCAGAGAAAAATGGAGCGGAATCTAATAAACATCACGAGAAGAGACCGCTTCAGGAACGAGGACGTCCGCAAGTTAACGGAACTGGAAGACGTAGCAACATCATCAATGCGATTGAAATTGAAATGGGGGTCATGTGCTCCGAATGGAACTTAAAAAATGGACTTATGCAGTGACTATGTGGGAACCCAGACTAGGGAAAAGGAAAGTTGGAAGACAAAAAAAAAAAACGTTGGAATGAAGTGCGTGTCATCTAGGAAAATTGTGGACTAGAATAGCGCAAGACAGACAAAAGTGGAAGCAATCCACAAATATCTAATAGTTTAAAAAAACTAAAACAACACGCTTTATTAGAAAACCGAACTAAAAAATGGAAAATAATTTTAATTTCCAACACGCTTGGGATAAAATTAAAGTGGTGAACAAAAAAATCATCTCCAACACATCTAGAATAAAACTAGAGTTATCTACAGACAAAAAAAAATAATTTTACCATCGAAAGCGTGGGGTGCTCTATATCAATTAATATAATTGATGATTAACAGATATTGGTAAAAGTAAAGTCTCTAAGAAGAAAACGTAAAAACCATAAAAAAGCACCCCAGCTTTTGAAGGTAAATTTTTTTTTTCTAGATAACTCTAGTTTTATTCTATATGTGTCGGAGATGATTTTTTTGTAGACCACTTTAATTTTATCCCAAGCGTGTTGTAAATTAAAATTATTTTTTATTTTTAGTTCGGTTTTCTAATAAAGCGTGCTGTCTTAGTTTTTTTAAACTATTATTTATTTTATATTTTTTAGTTTGATTTTCTAATAAGGCGTGTTGTTTTAGTTTTTTAAACTATTATTTATTTTTTAATTTTTAGTTTAATCCATTGTCATAAACAGGAATTCCATGAAAATTTAATTACTTACGACATTTTTAGTGTCTAGGCATGAATATAATTATATATATTTTAAAAATTATTATTATGTAACATTATTATAATACAGTTAATCGTATCCTTCTCATATTTTTATATAAATTACAATGTGATAAATTTACAAAATTGTCATTAAGATTTTACAGAATAAGATAAAATGTAAATATCTTTAAATTCCATACTATTTTAGTATGAGCTATAAGTAATACTCTTCTAAAACGTCCTCCGGGCCGGATTTGAACCCACGACCTATGGATTACTGAAATGTATACCACTACAGTCCACCGATCTACCAACTGAGCTACCAGAGGACATAATATTAATTTCTTACAACGATGGACTAAAAAGTCGATAAGTCCGCAACCTATTATACCTGTCTTTATTTTTTTGATGTCCTGATGATCCTGGTCAGGATCTTAGAAAAACATTATGAAATTATTATATTGTCATTGGTCCTTAACAAGTATACAAAGTTTCAAGTCGATCCAATGTTTTTAAGGGGGTGAAAATCGTGTTGAAAAATTCCGTTACACAGATAGACAGATACAGGGCAAGCTAATATAAAGCGTGTAAAAAGGTGGAAATGATAGTCTCAAGGGACTAGCTAACCCGGGGATGTAACGTAAGCCACCCTTCAGTTGCAGGAGGCCCTTGCCCGAAATGGGATGATTATGGGCTAATTCTTCTTTATTATTCTTACCCGTTCTGTTCTGAATCTCACAGAGATAAGAACTATTGATATATTTTAATTCTGGATCACATACTTACATAGATTCTACCTACTCTATACAAGCATTATTGGTGCCACAGCTCATCGGACGTAGAATGAATTTGGGATGGGGGTTGTTTAGCGATACTATTGAAGTATAGAAAGTTGACAATTATGATGTTAGCATGCGATACAAAAATATCGACTCGCCCATAATAAAAAAAATAAAATATATGCAGTAAAACCTTGAATAAAAATAAGATTACATGCATTACACTACAATAAATGATGATGATCATCATCATCATCATCATAGTACATTCACGAATTTAGGCCATTTGTTGACCTGTTTCAGTCTCAAGAGAAACACCATCCAAAAGTATTTTGAGTGGACGTCCGGGTCTTCTTCCTGCAGGTTGATATCTTAACATTTATTTGAGTATCCTGTGATCTTCCATTGGATGAACATGTTGCATCCATCTTGACTTATAATCAGAAATTTTGTTTTATAAAGGTTCAACCTGTAATTCTTCTAAGATGTCTTCATTTTTTTTTGTAATCTAGCAGTGCGTACCCTGCAGTCATCCGAAGGTATAACAGAATTAAATGGATAGAGACACTATTCAATTCCAGATGGTGATAACTCAGATAAATGATCATAATGATGCGACGAAGCGAGTCCATTTACCCTAAAAATACCACTATACTCACCCCCCATTAGAAAATATCCCTCCATTTCTCCAAATTTCGCGTCCGACGAGTTGTGGCACCAACAATACATTCCCACGTGAGAACATGGTTGCACCCATCCAGGAGTTCCTCAATCAAAATCTAATAGTTACACTCATTTTCCTATAGATGTCAACGTGAATCATGTAGTAACCCTCAAATATACCTATTAGGCAACTAAGGTATTATTAGGAGGGAAAGACCAATTAAAAATTGAATATCCATAGTAATTCTGCCCGAAGGCAGGTCCTTCACTGCAATCATAGCATTTTCATGCTATGCTTGCAGCTTTACTAGGGAATCGTGTAGGTGTGGTAGCTTCCCGTTGCTTTCCACAAAAAAATGAATAGAGTATCTAATTATGTTTGACTTTTTTTACAAACACGAACATGGTTAGACAGGAGATCCACCATTAAATTCCCTGCCGGAGCGGTTGTCCCTTGAATGTTTTCCGTCCTAAAAGATCGATCGATCCTAACCGAGTTTGAACCTATCCTGTCGGGACCAGAAGCAAAAAATGTAACATCTAACCCACTGAGACCGATACATACTTATATAGGATCGCCAAAATACAGTATATGTATAGATACCCCTATGTCCCTCATGGGACCATGGGTATTCTCCCTAACAGTAGTTTCTTGAACAAGCTAATTTAGTTACACTTATTTCCCTACAAATGTCAGCGCGATACATATTACTAGCCTTTAAGAAACAACTAAGGTAATACTTAGGTCGGAAAGGTCGATCAAATTTTGCTCAGAAGCTACGATTTAGTTTTGAGGTTCTTTCATTTGCCCGAAATCTTCAGTCTCGGAATTTACGGCTTAAAGCCCCTCCTGGAGCATTTGATCCTTGGATTTTTGCATCCTAAAAATCCATCTATTTCGGCTGAGTTTGCAGGCACGAACCTCGGGACTAGAGACAAGGAACAAAACCTCTAGACTTCCGAGGCCAATACATCCTAAATAGAGTCGCTAAAATACAGGATGGAACATAATTCTGCAGACAAACTTTCACGAGTCGTTGAGGGGGTGTTGATTAAGTGTTTTGATGTATCTAGAACTGACGCAGATGAGATTTGTATGAATATTGAGATATCAATGTTTATAACAGAGAACATATTAGAATAGAGATGTTCAACTCTATCTGTTTGCAGTGCAGTCTGTCAACGCGGGACCCACGGATTTAATTCCCTACCGATCAAACCCATTATTAGGATTTTATGCCTTGAAAAACCATCGATATGAAACCGTGAAACCAGGGACTTGAGGTAAACAGGAAACCACTAGCCCACCAGGACTAACACTGTAATAGCATAAATATCCATCTTCGCTAGAATAGCCAATTAGTGCTAATGTACTGTTATGTTAAGTTAGGTCATTAGGTTAACTGTCCTTATGTTTCGTTAAGAAAGTTGCCGCAAGTTTCCTATCGCCTTTCCCGACGGAATTCAAAGCGTTAAAAATGTTTTTTATTCAATGCCACCAGGTTGTCATTTTCGGCATTCTGACATCCTCTTCTGACATTGCCATTATTATAACCCACTTCTGAGGTTGGGACGCTGGAAGGTTGAGTTACGCTGCCCCGATTATTTCTGATAGTAAATTATGGTGATGATGCGCCAGGAGAGGCCTTAATCCTACATTTAATGTAATTAAATGAATATATGAATATATTAATTATGAAAATGATGGCCAGATGATGTTCGGGGTCCGTTTAGGCCTTAAAGTTTCCTTACATATGTCTTAGAGACGAGGAAAAATCCTGAGAAAACCATCACCTACGAAACTTGTTCCGACCGAGAATCGAATCCGTGCCTGCTGCGTAACTGCCTCGAAACTACAGCGGTGAATCGTTAAACATGTAGTAGTTTTAATCTGAACTGCTGAATGTTGCTCCAAAATGCAGCATATAGTTCCGCACGATATCAATTTAAATCTCAATTAAGTAAAGCCGGACTGACTGGAGGATACAGGTTTGAAGCACATATAGGAACTTAAAATGTTAAAACATTACCTTAAAGAGGGAAACTACAAGACATTTTAAGAAAATGACAAAACGCCGTTAGATATATTATTAGATGGTAGGACGGTGACTTAAAAGATTTGAAAATAAATTTAAAATTAGGTACCCGATCCCATCAGTATATAGTCCTATATATTCTTCATTACCACAATCTTTACCACAATTACAATCTTTTACAGTTTATCTTGCTAGAAAATGGAATTCTCTTCCACCGTATGTCAGAGACTACCAAATTATATAAAATCTTACACAAACAAACTGGAGATTTTTTTTTCTTACAGAAATATCTCACTACTACTATTTTTTAACTATTTATAATTTATTTTTCTATTATTTAATAAAAATAGTATTAAGATTTATCATCAGTCTAATGTTTTATGTATATATACGTTTAAAGTTAGAAACTCAGGCATTTATTTTTTTTTTCATGCCATATATATATATATATATATATAACGGTTCCCGAAATCATATGGCCATCGGCATTATCCTTAACCGGTGTGGAAAGCAACGGGAAGCTACCACACCTACATTTCCCTAGTAAAGCTGCAAAGCACAGCATGAAAATGCAGTGAAAAACCTGCCCTCGGGCAGAAAGACTATGGATGGATATATAAGCGATAGATTAATTCATTACATTTTTATTATTTTATTTGTATTTTTTCATGTACAGTTGATATACATTATTCTTCCTTTGTGAATATATTGTTTTATTAGTTTCAATTACAATTATCATTGTCACTTTTGATGGTAAAATTATTATTTTCAGATAATTCTAGTTTTATTCTAGATGTGTTGGAGATGATTTTTTTTTTGTTGACCACTAAATTTTGTCCCAAGCGTGTTGGAAATTAATATTATTCTTAATTTTTTAGTTCGGTTTTCTAATAAAGAGAGTTGTTTTAGTTTTTTGAAGTATTATTTATTTCTTATTTTTTAGTTTGGTTTTCTAATAAAGCGTGTTGTTTTAGTTTTTTAAACTATTATTTATTTTTAATTTTTTAATTTGGTTTTCTAATAAAGCGTGTTGTTTTAGTTTTTTTAAACTATTATTTATTTTTTAATTTTTTAGTTTAATTGATTCTCATAAACCGGAATCCCATGAAAATTTTATTGTTTACGATATTTTTAGTTCTAAATCCTCCGGGCCGGATTTGAACCAGCGACCTATGGATTACTGAAATTAAATACCACTATAGTCCACCACACTACCAATTGAGCTACCAGAGGATATACTATTAATGTCTTACAACTATGGACTAAAAAGTCGATAAGTCCGCAACTTATTTTACCGGTCTTTGTTTTGATGTCCTGATGATCCTGGACAGGATCTTAGAAAAAATATGAAATTATTGTATTGTCATTGGGCCTTTACAAGTATACGGTGTTTAAAATCGATCCAATGTTTTTAAGTGGGTGCAAATCGTGTTGAATGATTCCGTTACATAGACAGATACAGGTCAAGCTAATATAAAGCGTGTAAAAAGTTTTAACATGTATTCAATATTTCAACATAATTTCTTTCATAAGTATATAAGCGATAGATTAATTCATTACATTTTGTTACATGTTTTGTATTTTTATGTATAGTAGATAGGAGCTGTTCTCTCTCTCTCTCTCTCCCTCTCTCTCTCTCTCTCTATATATATATATATATCTGTATACTTTTTAATGTTCATTAATTTTATTGTGTTATTATATCTTCGTTCTATTATTGTTTAGTTTAGCCAAATCGTTGAGTATATAATATTATTGTGATCTCTGCATTTTAATTTAACATTGGTTTCTCCTGATGAGTGGAAGAGAAGGTCAACATGGGCTTAACTCCAACAAGCTAAATAAATAAATGAAATGAAGATAAATAACCAGCACGCAGGAACATCGTAAACTAAGCGAAATTCCCAGCAATACAAACATAGCCAGGTACTGCTGGTTTATGCAATATATAGGCCTACCTTTATTTTAACCCTTATATTGATAAAAATCAATTTCTTATGCCAGATTATTTAAATGTGTCGGACTGCAGTAAAAAAAATCATATATAACCGTAAATTATTATTATGTAGTCCACCGCTGTGGTCTCTAGGTAGCGTGCTGCCTTCTCACTCAGTGGACCCCGATTCGATTCCCGATCGGGACAGGCTGCTGGGTGAGGTTTTTTCGGAATTTTTCCTCACCTGTAAGACAAATGTCAGGAAGCTTAGGACCCAACGGTCCCCGAAAATCATCCGGCCATCATCATCCTTATCATTATCATCATCATCCATCACCGGTGTGGAAAGCAACGGGAAGCTACCACACCTATATTATAATTTCCTAGTAAAGCTGCAAAGCTTAACATGAACATGCTATGATTGCAGTGAAAGACCTGCCCTCGGGCAGAATTACTATGGATGGATTATTACATACCGTTGTGTAATTTTACACAAATTCGAATAATTTATATATTGTTTTTCCATGATCAATTAAGAAAATAAAACCACTGTATCTTATATTAAAATGTAAATCTTTTATACATATGTAAATCTTAATCAAAATGTAAAGTAAACAGTTTTATTGCAACAAACGAAATCTGGCAGCTGCTGGAGTGATTTTTTAAATTTTGATTTTCAGGTAATACACTGCTTCTAATAGTCGTAATTTACAGATTTTTGGAAGATAGATTCAGTAGCATATGCTCAGTTTCGCTGGGGAAAAAATTGGAACGTCTAGGGCGATTTAAATTTTGTTATTGTTTTTTGTTTTGTTTTCAGAAAGTGAACTCCTACTCCTGAATGGTCCGATTTTAAGAGATTTCAAACTGAAGCTTATACTTTTAAATTAAAAAAAAAATGCTGTCCGTATAACGTTAATACACACACACGCACACAATTTTTTTTTGTAATTTTAATTTTCGGCATCCATTAGGTAGGATAGGTGAACATTTGTAAAAAAAAACATTTCCATGAGAACAACTTCAATTCCTTGGGAATTCGCTAAATTGCACCAGCTGTTTTCTTGGTAGAAAGCGTTGGAACTAAATTGTTGAGAAGATCAAAACATTCAACTAAATGAAGCTGTAGTGACTAATAAGAAAAATAACGACGTTTCAATAGAAGCAAAAACATATTGGTAGTATGAAATATATTCGAATATACAATTGAAAATAATCGAGAAGAATTGAAGTAGTCCGTAACCTGTGATATGTTGTGGGCTAACCCACTTGGGTAACAATATGCATTTTAACTTATCAGTCAGCTTTTGAAATCGCCTTCCGTTCTGAATTTTCGTGGTCCAGAGATCTTTCTACACAAATTTCGTCTACTGTTGCGGTAGATGTCCTCTGGAGACTGTATTGCATTTCCGAACTCCTCAGTTGAAGATTGGTCACTGGGAAAGTTTCCAGCAGCGTTCCAGCGACCAACCAGATAGTAGAAATGGACAGAGGAAATCTTGATAATCCATTGATGCGCGTCACTAATTATATGATGAGGCATTTTGCTATCTTAAGAGAGCCATAGTACATACATGCATATAGATGAAGAAATGCAGAGGATAAGCACCGTCTCCTGATAATTTCTTCCGCAGCAGTAGATATTGCCGCACACTTGGTACTTCTAAGTCAACCTTATACAATTATCTATTGTTAAATAATTAATTTTTCTCGAGAGTTAAATTTATTCTATGTCATTAATAGTTTTTTTCTCATTTTTCTCTCTTCTGCATTTCATTTTTCATTCGTTAAATCTACATTAAATCAAAATATTTATATTGTAGACATTCTATGTCATCATCATCATCATCAACAATCACGGATTAAGCCCATGTGGCTTGTTCCGGTCTCATAGATTCTCATTCAAAAGTTGGATCCATCTCTTCTTCGGTCTACCAACATTCCTGCGTCCTTTTGGTTTGTATTTAAGTATAATTTTGGGACTGCGATCATCTTCCATTCTTTGAACATGTTCTTTCCAGTTTTTTCTAGATTCTTTTATTCTATCTAAGAGTTTAAAGATATTTAGCTCATTTCTAATATCTAATGTGCGAAGGAGGCACCCATTTTCCAGGGAAAAATGTGGAGACCCATTCCCGGGGTAACAAGGGAGAAGTCCTCAACGATCCTTAGGAGCGGAGAGGCAGCCCTCCATTTGGGGTTCATACAACTGGGGGCTATGATGCCTAGCCTTAAGATGGCAATCCCATCGTACGTCTCACTCTGCGGAACGCCAGTAACGTACCCAGAGGAAATACTTTATTACTAAAAGTCTCATAGATACTGGAAACAGGACATTCTATGTAATATTTATTTTTATTATAATTAGTTGTATAAACAATTCTTGTATTTTGTTAACCAGGTTGAGTAGTAGACAAGGTCTTCAGGTCTTAACTCTGGCATGTAAAATAAAGCTATTATTATTAGACGAAACGTCGGAGTAGTATCTCAGCTCTGTACCTCGTTCATTCAGCCCACAAGTGATTTCAATAAAGACACCAGCCATGGAAGCCTACAAAGTTATATTGTCTTCTTCTTCTTAATCATAATTGTAGGATTTTCATCCTGTTTATTTCCAAAATCACTCCTCGGAGGAAGACGTATTTGATGTGAATTCACTGTCTATCCATCTCTTGGCTGGTCTTCCTCTTGTTCTTCTCCCGTCCATTGGTCTATCTTCTTTAGCTCTTTTTTACAAGTCGGTTTTATTCCATTCTTTCTATATGACCCTGCCAATAGTTTCGTATATCTAAAATAAATTTGGTTATGTCTTGAATATTTCATCTGTCCCTAATTTTTGTGTTGTGTATTTCATCAAATAATGTTTTCCCCTGAATAATTCTTAAGATTTTCATTTTACATGTGCTTATTATTTGTTTAGTTTTTGTTGTATCAGCCCTAGTTTCTGCTCCAAATACTATAACTGGTCGAACTACCGTTTTTTGTATGCGGGTTTTGCTTTCTATTGACGTATGTTTATTGTGCCAAATTAAATCTTTCATACATTCTGATATTTGTGCTGCTTTATCAGCTTGTTTCTTTACTTCTTTTATTAATTTTTAGTGTTTGTTATTAATACACCTGAATAATTAAATTTTGATACTCGTTCTATAATTTTTCTTTCCACTTCTAATTTGCATCTTACTGTTCTTTTGATATTGTTTAGCATTAGCCTGTCCCAAGCCTGGTTGAAAAAGAGTGAGGAGGAGGAGGAGGAGTAACACCTTGTAAAAAAAAACCTTGGTTCAGCTTGACCATCTGATAGTACCTTGTGAGGGCCCCATGCCAGGGTTACGGTGAAGACCTCAACGGCAGATACAGTGGAGGAGTCATTCGGTACGGTGTACCTGACGGAAGAGGCAACTGTACATCCACTGCCTTGTAGATTGACAAACGGGCGGATGGGGTTCGTTAGTCCTGCAAGACACCCCATTTAGGAGAGACAACTCCGAAATAAAACGGGGCAGGCTGAGCACTGGAGCTGGGTGAAGGCAATGGGCCTAGAGAGGAAACCTCGAATAATAAACTCGCCATAAAAACGGGCTAGTAGCCCACTTTAAGGTGTATCTTATACATTGCTCGCAGCCTCGGATCAAATACGGAAGTTATATTATCAATTGGCGTAAATGCGAAAAATAAATGTTTGGGTGGAAGGATGGGATTGCCATATAGCGTGAAATATAGAAACATAAGTTGAATAATCACTATGGATTGTGGGAGCTCACAGAGCGTTGTTTTGGGGCGTAATAAAGGTTTATGTGGCTTGGAATTGGAGTGAGAGTGTCGGAAGTAATAATACCCATCCATCTTTTATTTCGATTTCTCAACCACTGCAGTTTATATATCTCACCCCACTCCGTCTATCTCCCTCGTTACTCTTTATTCTTCTGCGTGTACAGAGCCTCGTTCACAATGCTTCCTTCTCGCTGTAATATCTCGCTGGTTTCGTGGAATAGGCCCTACTACCTCGCTTGGTTCTGGGAAAATGGTGATTATTACACTCAACTCTGTTTTCGAGGTTCATTTTTAAGGGTGTAAAATTCTCTAGTCGACCGCGATGGTTTAGTGGTTACTACGTTTCGAGGGTCACGGGTTCAAAGCCGGCTGGGGTCGATGGATTTTAAGGATGGACAAATCCAGGGGACAGGTAGTCCGGGAGGGACTTTAAGTCATGGGCCCAGAGTCTGAAAATTTTAGGCTCGTAAAAGAACCGCAGGCCTTAATAAAAATGTATCTGTGCAAAATTTAACCGATCTTCATTAATCCAAGTAATACTTAAGTTGCCTATTAGATGTCTCATTGAAGACGTTACTCATTGATATCTATAGGTAAATAAGCGTAACTAAATTACTTTGGTTAATAAACTCTCACTAGTGAGCACCCTATCCCTATGCGCGAAGTATGGGGTATAAACAAACACAATTCCTGAATATGGTTTGCATAGGAAAGGAGGTAAATTCGTGAGTCTCGACTCCTAAATAGGCTACATATTGTATAAAATAACCTCAAACTCTAAATAACAAACCGCTGAGAAAATTTCGATTACCCGTTCAAACTCAGAATTAAATTCTAATGCTAATGATCTCAAGTGTTAAAAAGTGTCGTTATTCAAACAATAACAATAATACTAATAATAATAATAATAATAATAATAATAATAATAATAATAATAATAGTATTAATAAAAAAACATTAAGTTGTTAGGAAGATTTTTGGACCAAAGGGAGACAAAGAGAAAGTGAATGGAAAAGACTAAATAGCAGTGAGTTACATTTTCTCATAGGCTTGGATGGGTAGAACATGTACAACGAATGGGAGTTGAAAAGTGGCATGGAAACTTGAAGAAAATCTAAAGGGAAAAAGTCCAGTAAGTGTGCTAAGAATGAGATGGGAGAATAACATAGAACATGATTTGAAAGAGGCAAATTATACAACAGATGATGGGAGAACATTAGCCTAGGGTAAGGATATATATATATATATATACACACACACACACACACACATATGAATAAGAAAGTTTTCTTGGGTTTTCCGCGTCTTGGATTCAAGTTCGTTCTCTGGCCACTGATTCCGAGTTTTGGCATGGTCCCACATGGCATTATCAGGGATCAGGCCGAAACGTCGGAATCAGTGGCCAGAGACCGAACTTGAATCCAAGACGCGGAAAATCCAAGAACACTTTCTTATTCATACTTATATCCGCGAAAATCTGCAATATAACACAATATTATATATATATATATATATATATATATATTTTTTTTTTTGAATTTGAATTTTTTAAATGTATTTACATCAATTTCGAAAATTAATTGCCTGTATCACTTTGTCCTTGAGGCAATCCTCTAATGATGAAAATTGTGTATATATATATATATATATATATATATAAGTAAAGTGTTCCCACTACAGGCCTCGGGAGGCCCTTGGGGTAGTAGGATGTTAAGGCTCCCACTTTTTCTAGACAATCGGTACTTCATGTCAGCCGGGTTGTCAGCCCTGCGTGACGGCCGCCTTTACCCCCAGAACAAGCATCTGGTACTCATTTCAATTAGAGGCTGAGTCGGCCCCAGGGCCATGGTGCCACCAGAAGTTTGGGTCTGTTTAAAAATCCTGATTCCACCGGGACTTGAACCCTCGACCTTCCGGTTTGTAGCGCACTGCCTTAACCACTACGCTACGGCGTGCCCCCATATATATATATACAGGACGTTGCAAAAAAAAAACATCGACAACGGAGGTGAGGTGGTATATTGAGATATGCTGATCATTTTTTAATAAGGTACCCATGTCCGGAAATGATGCGATTTCACACTATGAGTAGCTATCTTCTCAAGATTTCCGTTAGTTGGATTTCAAGACTCAATACTTGCAATACTGTCACAGTCACATCAAGTTTTCAAAATATCCACCTCCATATGCAGAGCGTAGATCGGCGTATTTGAACGTGTGCGCTAATCATTTTTAATAATAATTTTAATTAATTAATAATAATAATTTTTATGTCAGATGTGTAGCCATCTGCATTATCGACATATTCCGCGCGATTACAATGTGACGTCATCATCGCACGTTTCTTGAGTCACAACAATCACAGTATTGTCAAGTATTGAGTCTTGAAATCCAACAAACGGAACTCTTGACAAGTTAGCTCTACTCATAGTGTGAAAACGAAACGTTTCTGGGCATGGCTACCACATTGAAAAATAATCAGCATATCTCAATATACTACCTCATCTCCGTTATCGGTGTTTTTTCAAGTAATGATCTTCAAATCCTTCTAACTAATAATGATCTTGAGACATAATTAGTCATAGTGTGAAAACGCACCATATATATATATATATATATATATATATATATAGCTTAGTTGGTTAGAGCGCTATAAGTACAGACTTTAGAGACTCGGGTTCAAATCCCGTCTCAAGCATTCATTTTTCTTCTCATATCATATTTGCCTTCATTGCCAAATGTCAAAAGTATAGTTATAACATCTAAATATACGAGCGTCACTGCTATAAAGTAAATATGCTTACTTACTTACTCACTGGCACTATCGAACCCGTAGGTTCATGGCCGCTCGGACATAAGCTCTCCATACATCCCTATCCTGAGCTAATACCTTCCGATCATTCCCTGTATAATCTACTTCCCTCAAACCATAGTTAATATTGTTCTCCCACCTCATTCTTGGTCTATCAACTGGGCGTTTTCCCTCTGGCTTTCCTACAAGAAGCTTGCATGCACGTGTTTCATTCCCCATACGCGCAACTTGTCCTGCCCAATGCAGTCTATGAGACTTAATTGTTCTTATTATATCTGGCTTCCTATAAAGACCATGTAGTTCATTGGTATGTAGTATTCTCCATTCGCCTGTCTGTTCATCTCTCTTTGGTACAAACATTTTCCTAAGTACTTTATTCTCGAATACTTGTAATCTCATTTCCTCCCTTAAAGTAAGAGTCCATGTTTTGCATCCATATAATATAACTGGTAGAATAATGAAGTAAATATCCTCTTTAAAATTTGCTCACCTGTTATGGTGGCCACTAGATGTCAGTAGGAACGACTTCCTGCTACCTATTGTGTGAATTGAGAATACTACATATATAAGAAAAATACATGTTTGTGTTGGAATACTTCAGTAACTCAGTTGGTTAGAGCGCTAAACGTACAGAGTTTAGAGACTCGGGTTCAAATCCCGACTCAAGCATCCATTTTTCTTTTCATATATGTATATATATAATATGTATATATATATATATATATATATATATAAATTAAGATGTATTTTAAAGGAAACTAATATCCGGTAATCCCTAATCTCTTGTGGCAGAGAGTTCCAGCATCTAGCACTAGATACGGTATAGGTATTTGACAGTTGGAGGTTTTATGCTGCGAAGTTTGCAGTTTCTGGTACGACCTTGTACTGAAAATAATTGTGATTGGTAGGTAGGTGATGAAAGCGAGAAGAAAAGTAGCTCGATGTAGTTGCATGCATAATTTTGAGTAATAGGATATATTTTTCTACGAGGGAGAAGATGGAGCCAGCATAGTGCGGAAAAATGAAGAAATATAGCCATATTTACGAGAGTTTTGCGGCATATGTAAATAGATACAGTACACCAGACGCCATAAGTATAATTCACCACTCTGAAATTATGATTAAAATTATTTTCCAACCTCAATCTTGGTCTGCCGACTGGGCGCTTTCCATCTAATTTTCCTTCAAAAAGTTTCATGGCCTTGTTGCATTCCCCATTCGTGCTAATGTCCTCCTCATCGCCATGTACGAGACTTAAATGTTCTTATTACATGTGGTTTCACAAAAAAGATCATTGTAGCTCATTGTTACTGCAAGTTTTCTACATTCACCAGTAAACTTGTCTCTCTTTGGTCGGAAAAAAAAATGATACAGTTTATTTTTCTTAGGAAGGATCCCAACAATTGGTTTCAGCACAGAGAGAGCGGAAGTCAATGATGTTTAAGGAGGGTTTGAAACGTCCTATCACAAAACCGCCTTAGAAGGGGAAGGTTGTACGGTTTGAAAATTATGGAAGGATCTTTACTTCCTTAAAGAAAACAGTATGCCTATATAAAAACTTTACTCTCAAATGCTCGTAATCTTTTCACCTCCCTTTAAGTCTGAGTCCATATTTCCCAATCATATAATATAACTGGAAGTATAGCAGTTTATTTATTTATTTATTCAATTTAATGTCTGAAATTCATGATAAATCACAGTTGACGTTATGTAGAATTTTCTACAATTAAAATATATCAGTTAAATGTATTTCGAGAGAAGTTGGGATGACAAATTCCTGGCAATGATTAAAACCACTGTTCCAATACCAACAAAAAATGTACCAAAACAGATGATATTTTGCATGAAACTAAAAAATACTATGAAAAAACAAATAATTATTTGTCATTCAAAATGTTGAAAATGTCACAATCTGTAGAACAATTGCAGAAATTTTTGTTACATTTTTGTATAATAATTTTCTCAAAATACTTAATTATACATGCCTGAATATTTTTAATTTTTTTTTTGTTTATTAGTGTTATACTGTATTTATAAAAAATCTGTAAACATATATTTGTAACCTTATAAATATGGCAGTTTATGTAATAATAACGCTAATAATAATAATATAATAATAATAATAATAATAAAAAAAAAATAATCCATCCATAGTAATTCTACCCGAGGGAAAGTCTACTTTCACTGCAATCACAGCATTTTCATGCTATGCTATGTAGCTTTACTAGGGAATTATATGTGTGGTAGCTTCCCGTTGCTTTCCACACCGGTGAAGGAGATGATGATAAGGATGATGATGAAGGCGGATTATTTTCGGGGATCGTTGGACCCTAAGCGTCCTGACATTTGTCTTACAGGTGAGGAAAAACCCCAAAAAAACCTCACTCAGAAACCTGTCCCGACCGGGAATAGCACCCGGGCCCGCTGCGTGACAAGGCAGCACACTATCTCGAGACCACAGCGGTGGAAAATAATAATAATCCGATTGAGGGTCTTTCCACTTTTCAGCGGTTGCCCTTTTACCTGCCGGCTGCTGGCCCTTCACATCCACATGTGTCAATCACAGAGGTAGATGATCAATAGCCAGTGTAGGGGTGACATGTGGTTAGCATGTCGAGTCCCCCAGCCGTTATAGCTGGTTCCTCAACCTGGAGCCGCTACTTATTGTAGCTACCCAATTGCCTCACGATGCTGGGTGGGCACCGGTCCCATACTGGCCGAAATACCATGAGAAAATTTCTTTCCCCATGGAGACTCGAACCAGCGCAAGTCCCGTAGCTCTGGACCAAGGCTTCCTACCTTAACCGCTCGGCTACGGCGCGGGACAAATAATAATAATAATAATAATAATAATAATAATAATAATAATAATAATAATAATAATAATAATAATAATAATAATAATAATAATAATAATAATAATAATAATAATAATAATAATAATAATAATAATAATAATAATAATAGCTTAATTTGCCTGGCAGAGTTAAAGCCTTAAAGGCCTTGTCTGCCACTCAACGAGTTACAAAAATTCCATAAAAATGCTTACATCTAATTACAGTAAACAATAAATATTACATACAGTAGTATGTCTACAATATAATTATTATTTACAAAATATTTTGATTTTATATCATGTATAAATAATGCCTGTCGTTTTCAGATTTGTCTTGTTAAACCTATAGATATTTTGATGGTGTGAATTGAGCTTAATCTTGAAAAAACCTCAGCCTCGCGTCAGAGATATGATTGTGATCTGTTACAAGACACATGTGAACACAAAGACTGTCATCCTCTCCGTGCAATCAAATGCATCTCAATGCTACAGCAAAATATTACACATGTCTTTAGTTCTTCACATGTACCGAGAACGGATGATATATCTGAAACCATTGCACGATACTCAATCAACTCCACGGATCGTATTGTTACTTTGTTTCTGCTGGAGAGGCAATACAACAAACAATATAATATCCATGTTTATAAAAATAATTATATATAGTGGAAATGGACAATTAATGGCAAATGAGGGATATTTCGAAGAAGTACCTGAATACAAAAACCTAGGAAAAATAATTATAAACATGAATGAGACGCAAAAAAAATTAAACATAGGTTTAATTCTGGAAATGCATGCTATTATGCATTATAGGGACTTGTCCCAACTCTTTCAAAATACGTTAAACTGAAAATATGTAAACTGTTATCCTTCCAGTTATATGGATGTCAAACACGGACTCTTGCTTTTGAAACGAGAAAAGATGAGTATTTGAAAATAAAGTTCTTATAAAAATGTTTGGACCAAAGAGAGACGAGCAAACAGGTGAATGGAGAAGACTATAAAACAGTGATCCATATGATCTTTGTGGGAAATATGTAATTATAACAGTTAAGTCTCGTAGATTTCGGTAGGCAGGCATGTGGTACGAATGGAAAATGAAAGGGAGCATAGAAATTCCTAGTAGGTTTTCCAGAGGGAAAGAGTCAGTTGGTATAACAATAATGAAGTGGGAGAATAACATTCATCATTAATTGAGTGGGGTAAATTATTTAATTCACTCTGAGAATTTTCCTTATCATTGAGGGTTTTCTCCAACCAATCTGTGAATTACCATGAATTAAATATATATGTGTATATAAATGACTACGGACTTATAGACTATCAGTTTGCAACAGACATTCACAAATTTCCCTTAATTAAAGTTCTCCATCGTTCTCTGTCCTCTGTGTCTTCATCTGTTACTAAATTTCCTCATTGAATTTTGAATGTAAATTATACAGAGAATGATTGGAAAGATTTAGCTCAGGACATGGATGTAAGGAGAGCTTATGTCCGCACGGCATATATAAGATATTCAGAGGAAAAGAGCTCAGTTGGTAGGCCAAGAATGAAGTGGGAGAATAATATTAATCGTGATATCTATCTATAATAATTCTGCCCGAGGGCAGGTCTTTAACTGCAATCATAGCATTTTCATGCTATGCTTTGTAGCTTTACTAGGGAATTATAGGTGTGGTAGCTTCATATTGCTTTGATTTGAGAGAGGTAAAATATGCCGGGAATGATTGGAATATATAGGGATGTATGGAGAGCTTGTGTCCTCGCAGCCATGAACCTCGGCGTCCCATAGTACCAGCAGGTTAATTTTAGCTACCGTTAGTAAATTCGTTAGCTATTACTTTATTGCTATTTACTAATAGTAAATGACAATAAAAGGAGAAGAATCGATTACGTGGATATAGCTATAGATTAGACGTATTTGAGACTAAAGTCCTTAGGAAATGTTTGGATCAAATAGGGATGAACACACAGGTGATGGAAAATGCTACATACAGTGGGTTTTACATTTCATGGAAAACGGGTGAAGTCTCGTAACGTGCGATGGGAGGACATGTGGCACGACTGGGGAATGAAGGAGAGTTATGGAAACTTCCGGTAGGAAAACCAGTTAGAAAGGACTCAATGGATAGACCAATGATGAGGGTAGGAGAATTACATTAACCATGTTGCACGGCTGGAGAATTAAAGAGAGTCGTGGAAACTGCATATAGGGAATTAGTGTGAAAACACCCAACGGATAGGCCAAGGTTCACGTGGAAGAATAACATTAAGCATGATATAGTAGTAGTCTTCCTCGAGTTCTCGCTATCGGGAGTTATTTGTCCAAGCTAATTTAATTATACGCATATCCTTATAGACTTCATTGAGTTACGTGCAGTCAAGATATCCCCTCAGATAAACATCTGGTAAGCAAGTAAGGTGTTAATTAAATAGTTAAGGTCGGTTAATTTCCACACAGAGACACTAACTTAGGCTCGAGTTCTTTTACGAGTCCGAAAATCCTCATACTAGGGACCGAGGACTTGAAGTCTCTCCTGGAGGACTTTTTCTCTTAGATTTTTCATTAATAAGTTCCATTTACTCAGCTGGGTTTGAATCCGCGAGTCTCGGAATTAGAGGGAAAACAATTATATGAGGGAAGAGAATTATGCATGGAATCATAGAAAGCATTAGCTCAGGATATGTATGTACTGAGAGCTTATGTCCACGTGGGCATGAACCTTCGAATTCCATAGTGCCATTAAGTTAGTTCGAAGAGTAAGACCTACATGTGATGGAATAAAGAACTTCAGAAGATGGAGATTGGATAAAACTGGAAATGGTATTTTTTGTTTGTGGTAACCTATAACATAGATATAGTTATATATATTAAAGTTAGACGTATCGAGTGGTTGGGCCGTATTTGCAGAATGAATGAGACACGTCTGCTCAGGATGGTATCAAACGCTAAGCTGGATGGAAGTAGAAAAGTTGGGAGGCCTAGGTTACGATGGATGGATGATGTACAGGCGGACCTATGGAAGATAGGCATAACAAATTGCAGAAATAAGGCCACTGACCGAAGAGAATGGATGATTGTTATGAGGGTTGTTATGTTATAATAGGACCGTCACGCCAATGATGATGATGAACCTGTAACACTACAGCAACATTATCGATGAAAGTCGTGCTGGCGCAGTTTGTAGCGTGCTAGCTTCCTGACTAGCGGGCTCGGATTCGATACCCGGCGGGGTTGAACATTTTAATTGTGAAAATAATTTAATTTCGTTGTAAAATTTTCAATCTCGGGACAGAGGAGGGTGATGGTGTACTCGTACAACTTTTAATCGCTAGACTGTGCACCAGATTCCTACAGTAAAATGCTCATCTACGCCGCAGTACATATCGCACCCCGGCAAGAATAACGTTACAGCTCAAAAATGGTCGAATTTGAGTTAATCCGCTATTCAAAACAACACAATTTGTTTAAACTGTATAAAATAAGTCAGTAACTGAATTCCTAACTAAACAAGGTACAATTTGCACATATAGCTATTCCTAAACTATTTGAACTGTGATGTGAGTGAACTTACTTTTTGTTGCACTGGAAAATGAGGTTTATTGCGTTGTGAAGTTATTCTTGCCGGGGTGCGATATGTTGAAAAGGCATGTAGTACTGTTGACAGCGATTCGTCCGTCGGATAATGGTGTGAAGTCTGGAGGCCTTTCGACAGGAGTAGGCTATGTAGAATTTTCACCTACGCCATCATCATCCTTCACACACACACACACACACACACACACACACACACACACACACACACACACACACACACACACACACACACACACACACACACACACACACACACACACACACACACACACACACACACACACACGCACACACACGCACACACACGCGCACACACGCACACGCACACGCACACGCACACGCACACGCACACGCACACGCACACGCACACGCACACGCGCGCACGCGCGCACGCGCGCACACAAACGCACGCGCGCACACAAACGCACGCTCGCACACAAACGCACGCACACACACACAAACGCACGCACACACACACAAACGCACGCACACACAAACAAACGCACGCACACACAAACAAACGCACGCACACACAAACAAACGCACGCACACACAAACAAACGCACGCACACACAAACAAACGCACGCACACACAAACAAACGCACGCACACACAAACAAACAGCACGCACAAACAAACAAACACACGCACAAACAAACAAACACACGCACAAACAAACAAACACACGCACAAACAAACAACACACACGCACAAACAAACAAACACACGCACAAACAAACACACCGCAACACAACAACAAACACACGCACAAACAAACAAACACACGCACAAACAAACAAACACACGCACAAACAAACAAACACACGCACAAACAAACACACGCACAAACAAACAAACACACGCACAAACAAACAAACACACGCACAAACAAACAAACACACGCACAAACAAACAAACACACCGCCAAACAAACAACACACACGCACAAACAAACAAACACACCGCACAAACCAACAAACACACGCACACAAACAAACAACAACAACACACAACACGCACAAACAAACAAACAAACAACCCACACGCACAACAAACAAACAAACAACAAACACACAACCCACACAAACAACAAACAACACACACCGCACAAACAAACAAACAAACAAACAACACGCACAAACAACAAACAAACAACACACACGCACAAACACCAACAAACAACACACAGCACACACAAACAAACAACAACACACACGCACAAACAAACAAACAAACAAACACACACGCACAAACAAACAAACAAACAAACACACACGCACAAACAAACAAACAAACAAACACACACGCACAAACAAACAAACAAACAAACACACACGCACAAACAAACAAACAAACAAACACACACGCACAAACAAACAAACAAACAAACACACACACACCAACAAACAAACACACACACACAAACAAACCAAACAAACAACCACACCAACTCAACAAACAAACAACAAACAAACACACACGCACAAACAAACAAACAAACAAACACACACGCACAACCAAACAAACAAACACACACGCACAAACAAACAAACAAACAAACACACACGCACAAACAAACAAACAAACAAACACACACGCACAACAACAAACAAACCAACAACACACACTCAGCAACACAAACAACACAAACAAACCAAACACTCACAAACAAACAAACAACACAACACACCCTCCAACAAACAAACAAACAAACACACACGCACAAACAAACAAACAAACAAACACACACGCACAAACAAACAAACAACAAACACACACGCACAAACAAACAAACAAACAAACACACACAAGCACAAACAAACAAACAAACACACACGCACAAACAAACAAACAAACAAACACACACGCACAAACAAACAAACAAACACACACGCACAAACAAACAAACAAACGAACACACACGCACAAACAAACAAACAAACAAACACACACGCACAAACAAACAAACAAACAAACACACACACACAAACAAACAAACAAACAAACACACACGCACAAACAAACAAACAAACAAACACACACACACACACAAACAAACAAACAAACAACACACACGCACAAACAACAAACAAACAAACAAACACACACGCACAAACAAACAAACAAACAAACACACACGCACAAACAAACAAACAAACAAACACACCACTCACATAACAAACAAACAAACAAACAACACACACTCACAAAACAAACAAACAAACAAAACACACACTCACAACAAAACAAACAAACAACACACACACTCACAAACAAACAAACAAACAACACACACAAACACACAAACAAACAACACACACACACTCACAAACACACAACAAACAAACCCAACACTCACACAACAAACAACACACCAACAACACAACACTCAACCACAACAAACAAAACAAACAAACAACACACCTCACAAACAAACAAACACACACTCACAAACACAAACAACCACAACACACACTCCCACAAACAAACAAACAAACAACACACACTCACAAACAACAAACAAACAACACACACTCACAAACAACAAACAAACAACACACAACTCACAACACAAACAACAAACAACACAACACCACACACACTCACCAAACAAACAAACACAAACACACACTCACAAACAACACAACCAACACACACACTCACAAACAAACAAACAAACACACAACACACTCACAAACAAACAAACACACACACACACTCACAAACAAACAAACAAACACACACGCCCACAACAAACAAACAAACACACACTCACAAACACAACAATCAACACACAAACTCACAAACAACACAATCAAACCTCACAACAAACAAACAAACAAACAACACACCTCACAACAAACAAACAACACACACTCAAAAACAAACAAACAAACACACACACACTCACAAACAAACAAACAAACACAACACACAACTCCACAAACAAACAAACAAACAACACACACATCACGCCACAAACAAACAAACAAAAACAAACACACACTCACAAACAAACAAACAAACAAACAAACACACACTCACAAACAAACAAACAAACAAACAAACACTCACAAACAAACAAACAAACACAACAAACACACACTCACAAACAAACAAACAAACAAACAAACACACACTACACAACCAAACAAACACACAACAAACAAAACACACATCACAAACAAAAAACAAACAAACACACACTCACAAACAAACAAACAAACAAACACACACTCACAAACAAACAAACAACAACACACACTCACAAACAAACAAACAAACAAACACTCACAAACAAACAAACACACACACACTCACAAACAAACAAACAAACACACACTCACAAACAAACAAAACAAAACACACATCACACAACAAACAAACAAAAAACACACGCACAAAACAACACCACAACACACACTCACAAACAAACCAACAAACACACACGTCACAAACAAACAACACACAACACACACTCACAAACAAACCACAAACAAACACACACGCACAAACAAACAAACAAACACACACGCACAAACAAACAAACAAACACACACGCACAAACAAACAAACAAACACACACTCACAAACAACAAACAAACACACACTCACAAACAAACACACAAAACCACACGCCCACACAACAAACAAACACAACACTACACAAACAAACAACACACACACTCACAAAACAAACAAACACACACGCACAAACAAACAAACACACACGCACAAACAAACAAACACACACGCACAAACAAACAAACACACACGCACAAACAAACAAACACACACGCACAAACAAACAAACACACACGCACAAACAAACAAACACACACGCACAAACAAACAAAGACAACACTCACCAACAAACAAAAACACACTCAACAAACAAACAAACACACACTCACAAACAAACAAACACACAACTCACCAACAAACAAACACACACTCACAAACAAACAAAAACACCCTTCACAAACAAACAACAACACACGACTCACAAACAAACAAACACACACGCACAAACAAACAAACACACACGCACAAACAAACAAACACACACGCACAAACAAACAAACACACACGCACAAACAAACAAACACACACGCACAAACAAAAACAACCACACACGCACAAACAAACAAACACACACGCACAAACAAACAAACACACACACTCACAAACAAAACAAACACACACCTCAACAAACAAACACACACACACTCACAAACAAACAAACACACACACTCACAAACAACAACACACAACACACACAACACAACAAACACACACACACTCACAAACAAACAAACACACACGCACAAACAAACAAACACACACGCACAAACAAACAAACACACACGCACAAACAAACAAACACACACACGCACAAACAAACAAACACACACGCACAAACAAACAAACACACACGCACAAACAAACAAACACACACTCACAACAACAACAAACCCACACTCACAAACAAACAAACACACACTCACCAACAAACAAACACACACTTCACAAACAAACAAACACACACTCACAACAAACAAACAAACATCACACTCACAAACCAACAAACACACACTCACAAACAAACAAACACACACTCACAAACAAACAACACACACTCACACAACAAACAAACACACACTCACAAACAAACAAACACACACACAACAAACAAACAAACAACACGCACAAACACAAACACACACACAAACAACAAACAAACACACACCACAAACAAACAAACACACGCACAAACAAAACAAACACACTCGCACAAAAAACACAAACAAACACACGCACAAACAAACGAACACACGCACAAACAAACACACGCACAAACTAACCACTCAACAAACTAACAACACACCACAAACTAACACACACACAAACACCCACACAAACACAACACACACACAAACAAACACAACACAACCAAACAAACACCACACACACACAAACAAACAAACAAACAAACAAACACACTCAAGCACGCGCGCACACAAAAAACACACGCACGCACGCGCGCACACAAACAAACACACGCACGCACACGCGCACACACACACACACACACACACTCACACACGCACACACATACGCATACACACGCACACACACGCACACACACGTACCCACACGCACACACGCACCCACAGAGACACACACAGAGACACACACAGATACACAAACCCAGACACGTACGCACGCACGCACACATACACGCACACCCACACACACGCACAAACAGAGACACACACAGAGACACGCACGCACGCACACACACACACACACTTTACACCACGCACCCGCAAACGCAAACGCGCAAACGCGCAAAAGCGCAAACGCAAGCGCGCAAACAGAAGCGCGCAAACACAAGCGCGCAAACGCGCACTCACGAACACGCCAACGCACTCACCCACGCACGCACTCACGAGCACGCCAACGCACTCACCCACACCCACACCCACGCACACACCCACACAGACACACGGGTCGATCCGAAGCTTCTAGGTGTATTGATTTTAATTTCCTGATACATTCACACAATACACACTATAAGAATATCATACATGTATAGTAGTCTCAATAGTTTTAAAATCCATCCTGAACTATCGTTGATATTGTTATGTAAATCGTATCAAAATATTTACCTGAAATCTTACCTAGTCGTCCTCAACAAATTAAAATTCGCTAAAAACGTATGGGCATTTGAGAATTTGTTACATTATCAGCAGCTGTAAGAAGTTCTGAAAGACGTACACAATTTTAAATAGTCCACCGCTGTGGTCTCGAGGTAGCGTGCTGCCTTGTAACGAGCGGGCCCGAGTTCGAGTATCGGTCGGGACAAAGTTTCCTGGATGAGGATTTTCTTTCGAGGTTTTTCCTCGTCTGTAAGACAAGTTTCGGGAAACTTTAAGACCTAAACGGCCCTCGAACATTACATCACAATCATCAAAATTCATTTTCGCCTTGGATTAAGTTTAGGATTAAGACTCTTCTTGCGCACCACTATCGTTATCATCACCCATCGTATCATCAGGGCAGCGTAACCCGCCTTCCAAGCACACCAACCTCAGAAGTGGATTACATTTACGCCAATGCCAGGAGAGAAAACCAGAAATGTCGAAAAAAAAACAACTTAGGAGATTTAATGAAAATGAGATAAATATATTTCAAACACAAATTTTAATATTTTAACTTTTTATAGAGGTTTGTCGACGTGTTGCGTAAGTTTAAAGTAGATCATATTTGCGCCTCTATCCGCATTGCGCGGAACCTAAGCTCGAAAAGGGCAACACACACATTCCCGATGGTGATGATGATGATGATGATGATGAGAGAGGAATAAATGACGTAACGTACTGTAGCAGAACACTGATAATGAGTATTCTGAACAGAGTAGGTCCCTGTGTGGCCCATATTTCAAAGAGTTCTCTCAGCTTCCAATTTGTTAACGAGCTTCTCAGTAGGCAATACGTCTTTGCTTAACACTTGCTGTACTTTCCCGCAGCGATAAAACGGCATAACTACATAATAATCAGATTAAAGTCTTTGCATTACTAGATTAAAAGTTATCCGATTTCATCCGGATATTTCTAGAACTGAATGAGGATTCTGCAGATTAAAAACATCTAAAACAACTCTCGTTTCTATCACGGAATTGATTTTTGAAACAAAATGTTATACAGAGTGACTTATGGTTTAGCACAACACTTCTGAACATTGTTACACTACACAGGTATAGACATTCCAACATAAATAAAATGGAGAACAATTTTCGTTTCGTTCATAAATTTATTTCTGAAGTGAAATATTAAGCCTATACAGAGTGACTCAATGTTTAACACCAACAATTCAGGACACAGGTTTACTCTATAAGTATACTCCAATATACTAAAAACATCGAGAATAATTCTCCTTTATTTTATACAATTGACATTTGAAACAAAATATTACGTATATAGAGTTATTCACGGTTATAGCGTCCACCGCTGTGGTCTCGAGGTAGCGTGCTGCCTTGTCACGCAGCGGGACCGGGTTCGATCCCCGGTCGGCACAGTTTTTCTGGGTGAGGTTTTTATCGGGGTTTTTCCTCACCTGTAAGACAAATGTAAGGAAAACTTTAAGGCCCAAACGGTCCCCGAAATCATATGGCCAACATCAACATAATCATCCTTATCATTATCATCATCCTTCATCGGTGTGGAAAGCAACGGGAAGCTACCACACCTTCAATTCCCTAGTAAAGTTGCAAAGCATAGCATGAAAATGCTATGATTGCAGTGGAAGACGTCCTCGGGCTGAATTACTATGGATGGATGGATGGTTTTAGCATAACACTTCAGGACACAGGTACACTCCATAGGTATAGGCTACCCCCAACATATTAAAAAAAATATCGAGAACAACTTTCGTTTCTTTCACAGAATTGATTTTTGTAGCGAAATAATATACACGACGACTATTTACACAATATTTCTGGGCATCTGTATATTCCAACTTAATAAAGACATCCAGAACAACTCTCGTTTCTTTAATAGAATTGACTTCATCATCATCATCAACAACAAGGATTCAGCCCAATGGCCTGTTCCGATCTCATTATAGGTCGAATTGGCCCTTCCATCTCTTCAATGGTCTTCCCAACATTCTTCTCCCTTTTGGTTTATAATTATACATTCTATGCGCTGTTCATTCATTCGTAATACGTGCTGAAGATAAGCATTTTGATAATATTTTATTCTTCCACAGAGATTAAATATATTAAGTTCTGTTCTTATATCTTCGTTTTTCTTTTTATCGGTCCTTTGGTATCCTGATATTGCTCTCAACATCATTTCATCAGCCTTTGTTAATGTCCAGGATTCACATCCATAGATAAGAGGAATTGACTTTATAAACGAAATATTATACAGAGTTACTCACGATATAGCAGAACTATTCTGGACATGCTCCAACATATTAAGAAAATCGAGAACAACTGTCGTTTCATAAGTATGCTCCACAAAATTACAAACATGCAATCTTACATATAATTGACTTTTGAAACGAAATGTTGTACTGCGTGACTCGCGGTACAGCACAATACTTCTCTCGATATAGGCATCTCTTCTTCTTCGGCTTTCCCCCACTTATAGGTTTGCCGTCTTCAGTTTCCATTTATCTCTATCATTCCAATCGCCCTCAAATTCCTATCCTCCATTATAGTTCTGACGTAGGTTTTCCATTTCCATCTTGGTCTGCCACGTTTATTTCTTCCAGGGGGTGACCATTGGTATATATTTTTTGGCCATCTTTCATTTTCCATTCTTTGTACATGACCATACCATTTAAGCATTTGATTTTCAATCCTCTTAACAACAGATGTGGTGACCTTCATTTCTCTCCAAAGGAATTCATTTCTTATTTTATCCTGTCTTGTTTTTTGGAGGCTTCTTCTAAAATAATCGAATTCAACTGTTCTAATTTTATTCTTTTGTAATTCCGTTAAAAACCAAGTTTCGCTTCCATATGACAAAATATTCTGTATTATGCTCTTATAAATGTTCTTTTTAGTTTCCTTTGTAATATTTTTGTTTCAAATTACTCCATGTAATATCTTAGTTGCATTTTTTGCCATTGCAATTTTAGCCTGTACATCTCTCTCACAGGTACCTAAACTTGTAATTATTGACCCAAGATATTAAAAAAAATCACATTTTTTATTTTCCCTGTTTCAAGTATGGGGTCATCCACATCTTTTCCCAAACACATATATTCTGTTTTCTGTAAATTTATATTCAGTCCCCATTTTTTATATTCTTCCATTGATTTATTTATCATATATTTCATATCATCCTCATCCCCTGCAAAAATTATTTGATCATCTGCAAACAACAATGAATGCAGTACTCTTCCTCCTATAGGAATACACATATCAGAACATTTTTTATACCATAAGTTAAGAGCCTGGTCTAAATAAATGTTAAAAAGAATTGGCGACAAACTGCATCCCTGCTTAAGGCCTTTATTCTCTGTGAATTCCTCTGTTAAATTATTCTGTATTTTTACTTTAGTTTTTGTATTACTATAGATCCTCCTAACAACATTAATCCATTTATCACAGATATTCATATTTCTCATTGCCATCCATAACAATTGTCGAGGTACACTATCATATACCATGTCTAAATCAATGAAGGTCATATGTTTCTTTTTTTTTTCTAGGATTTTCTCTTGTAATTGTCTAATACAGAAAATATTATCAATACATGATCTTCCACTCCGGAATCCACATTGTTCTTCTCTTAAGTTATCTTTTATCTCCTTAAGTTTAAAATTATACATTCCTTATTATTTGCAGACGATCAAGTGTTGATAGCTCAGAGTCGTGAGGATGTGAAATACATGATGAGAAAACTTCTAAATGCTTTTGAAATAGGAGGATTAAGAGTAAACATGGAAATAACTGAATATCTTGTAGTAGGAGGAAGTGGACGAGATATATCCCTATCCCAAGGAATTATTAGAGCTGTTAAAAAATTTAAATATTTGGGATCACTTATTGATGAATCAGGGAGTTGTAAAGCTGAAGTAGATAGCAGGTTAGTACATGCACGAAGAGCCATAAAAATGTTGAATGGAGTACTGTGGAGTAGGACCATGTCAAACCACACGAAAAAGAGGATTTTGAAGTCTGTTGTGGAAAGCATAATGACTTATGGTGCTGAGGGATGGACTTTGGTAGAGAGACAAAAAACTAAGATCTTGACAGTGGAGATGGATGGAATAAGACGCAGTGCCAGGGTGTCCAGATTGGAAAGAAGAAGAAATGAAGAAGTGAGGCAGATTATGGATATGGAGGAAACAGTGGTGGAAAGGATCGAAAGACGAGCTCTTCAGTGGTATGGACATGTCAGGGGAATGGAGGATGATAGGTGGCCCAAAACTCTTTTGGAATGGTCACCTTCTGGTAGAAGGAAACGGGGCAGGCCAAGAACAACTTGGAGAGGAGAGATCCATAGATTGATGAACGACCGAGGTCTGGAGGAGGATGAATGGCGTGATCGGCAAGAATGGCGAATGGGAATACAGGGTAACCGCTGAAAAGTGGAGAGGCCCTCAAAAGTAAAGTAAGTAAGTTTAAAATTTATAATTTTACTAAAAATCCTAGCTGTTGAAGGTATAACGCTTATACCTCTATAATTGGAACACAGTTTTATATCACCTTTTTTAAAAAATAGGAGTAATGTACGATAAATTCCAGTCTTCTGGGATATATCTCCAATTTCAATTTTATTAAAACGTTTTGTTAAAAATATTACTAAAATATCTCCACCATGTTTTAGGAGTTCCGTCTGAATATTTCCTGTTCCTGGTGCTCTTCCATTTTTTGCCTCTTTCGAAGCTCTTTTAACTTCATCTTCCGTAATCTCTGGAGTGCCAAATTTATATTCTACATCCGTATCTTGAAGTTGAAACTCATTTATATTTTCTTGAAGTAAACCTTTATAATGTTGCATCCATTCTGATGGTCTTATCAACTGAATATTTATCTTCTTTCTTTCTGATTTCCTGATATAGGCATACTCCAACATATTAACAACATATAGATCATCTCTCGTTTCTTTCATAGAACTGACCTTTGAAACGAAATGTTACACAGAGTGACTCACTGATTAACAAAACACGTCTAGATATAGATATATTCCAAACTTATAAATAACCATGCACATTTTTAGTAAAGCGATATAACGCTATAAGCTCATAAAGGTTCTGTTCTTGTGCAATTTTTTATGTCCTAAAAATAATTTTAATGTGTTTTGAAAGTAGGACAAATTTAGAAATTGACACAAATTCCGAAATTGTATCAAAAAGCAAACTAAATGCGAAATCGAAGTTTTTCAAATATTATTTACTTTCTTTCAAAAACTTCAAAAAAATAAAGGTCCAGATTGCCTGCAAATGTTACTGAATTTTACACCGAAATATCCAGAGTTTTCCCAAGAAGGGTTCAATATACATATGGGTATTTGCAACAGCATAAGTACTAAAAGATATTTGAGTATATTCAAATTAATTTTAAAAGAGAATCTGAATGAAATAAATAATAGTTTTAAAAAAACTAAAATAACACGCTTTATTAGAAAACCGAACTAAAAAAAATGAAAAATAATTTTAATTTCCAAAACTCTTGGGATAAATAATTTTACCATCAAAAGCGTGGGGTGCTCTTTATCAGTTAATATATTTAATAATAAACAGTTATTGGTAAAAGTAAAGTCTCTAAGAAGAAAATGTAAAAATCATAAAAAGCACCCCACGCATTTGATGGTAAAATTATTTATCCCAAACGTATTGGAAATTAAAATTATTTTTCATTTTTTTAGTTCGGTTTCCTAATAAAGCGAGTTGTTTTAGTTTTTTAAAACTATTATTTATTTTTTATTTTTTAGTTTTAATATTTTACAGAATAAGATAAAAATATAAATATCTTTAAATTCGATACTACTGTAGTATGAGCTAAAAGTAATACTCTTCTAAAAAACACTCCCAACCGGATTTGAATCAGCGACCTGTGGATTACTGAAAGTATATACCACTAGAGTTCACCGCTCTACCAACTGAGCTCTTACAACGACTGACTAAAAAGTCGACAAGTCCGCAACCTATTATACCAGTTTTCATTTTTTTTATTTTCTGATGATTCTGGCCAGGATTTTAGAAACAGAATATGTAATTATTGTATTGTCACTGGTCCTTTACAAGTATACAAAGTTTCAAGTCGATCCAACGTTTCTAAATGGGTGAAAATCGTGTTCAAAGATTCCATTACATAGATACAAAGAAATTTTTATTTTATTTTCTGATGATTCTAAATCTACGCGCACACACACGCGCGCATACACGCGCGCACACGCACACACACGCGCGTACGTACGCACGCACACGCGCACACACACGCGCACGCACACGCGCACACACATGCACACACACACGCACACACACATGCACACACATGCACACACACACACACACACACACATATATATATATATATGGTATGATAAGAAAAATAAATGCCTGGACGGGATTCGAACCCGGATCTCTGAGTCTGTACCTCAGCGTGATATCCATTACACTACCAGGCGAATTCAATTCAAACACTTATTTTTCTTATATATGTATTATACTCTCCATTATTACTAGATGTCGCGAGAGCTCTGTCTTCACTGCCATCTGGTAGCTGACTATAACAAGTAAGCAAATTAAAGAGAATATTTATTTTACTTTATGTCAGTGACGCTTTATCGATGTTATAATTAAATGTTTAACATTGAGCAATGAAAGCTGGTAGTGTAATGGATATCACGCTGAGGTACAGACTCAGAGATCCGGGTTCGAATCCCATCCAGGGATTTATTTTTCTTATCATACCATATTAAGCTTGCATTGCTCAATGTTAAACATTTAATTATTACATCGATAAAGCGTCACTGCTATAAAGTAAAATAAATATTCTCTTTAATTTGCTTACTTGTTATAGTCAGCTACTAGATGACAGTGAAGACAGAGTTCTCGCGACATCTAGTAATAATGGAGAGTATAATACATATATAAGAAAAATAAGTGTTTGAATTGGATTCGCCTGGTAGTGTAATGGATATCACGCTGAGGTATATATGTTATATTGCAGATTTTCGCGGATATAAGTATGGATAAGAACGTTTTCTTGGGTTTTCCGCGTCTTGGATTGAAGTCCTGCCTCTGGCCACTGATTCCGTCGTTTCGGCATGATCCCACATGCCATTATCAAGGAATGATAAGTTCGAGTCACAGGTTTAGGTCTTGACTCGAACCTATCATTCCTTGGTAATGGCATGTGGGATCATGCCGAAACGACGGAATCAGTGGCCAGAGGCCGAACTTGAGTCCAAGACGCGGAAAACCCAAGACAACTTTCTTATTCATATATATATATATATATACCCGGGGTTTGCTGCTACATGTAATTGAGAATTAATGTGTTTTATGTTGAATTGAATGTGCAAAAGAAAAATAATCATACATTTATATAGTAATTATTTTTAGATACCCCGTGCTGATTACCCGTTGTTGCACGGCAATCTATTTATCCCGATCTACTTGGCATAAATGAGGTGAAAGACGAAACTTAATGTGTTTTATGTTTACTTGAATAAGTAGAAGGGGAAAAAAAAACATATAGTAATTATTTGTAGATACGTATTCCGTGCTGATTACCGGCGTTGCCCGGGAATGTACGTATTAAGATTTTCTTGGCATAAATGAGCTGAAAGACGAACATTGACGTGTAGAGTTTTTTTTTGAGTTATTCAATTCTGTGTACATTAATTTTGTGTAATTGTTATGGTTTAGGCAGCGTAATCAATTAAACGTCCAAAAATCGACAAAGGGTGATTTTTAATCTTATAGTCTTCCCGGTAATATCCTGAATTCTCGTACTATTGTAATTGCTCCTGCTAGAACTGGTAATGAAAGTAATAATAATAAAGCAGTGATTCCTACCGCTCATACAAATAAAGGGATATTTTGCAAAAGCTCCATCGCTATCGGATGAACGATATAGCAGCGAAAAAAAATATATATAATCCTAAAGTAATTATTCACATACTGAGTTTCACTGGTTTTTTATGTTTTTATTTCAATATGTTCAGTTACACTCCAGACATAGGATCCTCTACTTTCCTTGAGAAGAAACTACTATGAAAAAAATTACGCCCTTTAAAAATCCAGACTTTGAATCGTTAACCTCTATACAATAGACGAGTAATTTATTACATTACCTTAAATTACAATAATGGGTTCAGAATTTAAAACCTTAATTTTAAGTTAATTGTAATTTATCCATCCTTACTTTATGGAATGAATGAGATAAAATCTACTCTACGGTGATATGTAGTCTGGTTTGGTGTTTCTGGTTCAGCACACATCAAGCATTCGTACACATGACTCATACCGACATTTATCTGAGTCGGGTGCAAAGACTCGAGAAGGGTCTACAATTCTCCTTTTGACCCTAAGTTGACATATACGCTCGTAGTGAAGAGGAAATATATGTGTGTGCCTCATTAGATCACCACAACCGCATACTTTAAACATCTGTAGTTTGTTAAACTAGATTACATGTTTTACCTAACACAAGATGAGGTGAAAGGTGATATAAAATGAATAAATCGAGATGATATGATGGGGGAGGAAAGAAGAGTGGAGAGTGTTGGTGGGTAAAATTCAGAGAACGGGACAACCCTGAGAAAATCCGAAAAATCCCGGTGTGACCCAATACCCATCCGGAATCGCCAGGTTTCGAACCTGTTATCCAAGTCAGGATAGCTTCTTGCGTTAGCCACGCTTCCTCCGATACCCTTACAGACGAGAATCGTAACCCTATTCACACCCACGACCGACTAGGCCTAAAAGTATATCGCATTTAGTCTTACAAGTGAGGAAAGACTACTGAAAAACCCCTTGAAGGAGAATACTGTATGGATCGGGAATCAAACACGAAACATTATAATTGTGTTTGCGCACGGCTCGAAACAGAGAGGAACTTGTGGTCAATTTTAGGCAACGTAAATATTTGTACTAAATGTTGTATTTATCCATGAATGTAAATAATTTTCATAATGAATGTAATTTAAATTTGAATGTACAATTAGTGACCGTGATGGCAGGTTAATGTATGTACACTGCTATTATAAATTCAAATATGCTGAAATCAGCAAAACTTCCTTCCATATTTGTTATTTTAATTCTATTTATATTTCTCAGTACAGTAACCTAAACATAGTCTGCTCGCTTCGACGTGGCCCGAGGATTCCTTGCCATGTTACGCACATCAGCATAGTACTCATCCTAGCTGCTCTGAAGAGAGTACAGTACAATACATCACGGTACATTGCAGTACAGTGCAGTACATTACAAGACATAACAGTACATTACAGTACAATGCAGTACAGTGCAGTACAGTACATCACAGTACATCACAGTACATAACAGTACATCTTAGTACATCACAGTATATCGCAGTACATCACAGTACGTAACAGTAAATCAGAGTACATAACAGTACATCACAGTAGATAACAGTACAACACAGTACAACACACTACATAACAGTATATCGCAGTACATCGCAGTACATCACAGTACATAACAATACACCACAGTACATCACAGTACATAACAGTACATAACAGTACATCGCAGTACATAACAGTATATCGCAGTACATCACAGTACATAACAGTGTATCGCAGTACATAACAGTACATTACAGTACATAACAGTATATCACAGTACATAACAGTACAGCGCAGTACATCACAGTACATAATAGTACATAACAGTACATTAAGTACATAACAGTATATCACAGTACATAACAGTACATTACAGTACATAACAGTATATCACAGTACATAACAGTACAGCGCAGTACATCACAGTACATAATAGTACATCACAGTACATAATAGTACATCACAGTACATAATATTACATCACATTACATAACAGTACATCACAGTACATAACAGTACATCACAGTACATAACAGTACATCACAGTACATAACAGTACACCACAGTACATCACAGTGCATAACAGTACATAACAGTACATCACAGTACATAACAGTACATAACAGTACATAACAGTATATCACAGTACATAACAGTACATCACAGTACATAACAGTACATCACAGTACATAACAGTACATCACAGTACATAACAGTATATCACAGTACATAACAGTACAGCGCAGAACATCACAGTACATAATAGTACATCACGGTACATCACATTACATAACAGTACATCACAGTACATAACAGTACATCACAGTACACCACAGTACATAACAGTACACCACAGTACATCACAGTATATAACAGTACATCACAGTACATAACAGTACATCACAGTACATAACAGAACATAACAGTACATAACAGAACATAACAGTACATCACAATACATAACAGTACATAACAGTACATCACAGTACATAACAGTATATCGCAGTAATCATAACAGTATATCGCAGTAATCATAACAGTATATCGCAGTAATCATAACAGTATATCGCAGTAATCATACAGTATATCTCAGTACATGACAGTACATCACAGTACATCACAGTACATAACAGTACAGTGCAGTATAGTGCAATGCAGAAGCCTACAGTACAGTACATCACAGTACAGTACAGTACATCATAGTACATTACAGTACAGTGCAGTACATTACAGTTCATAACAGTACATCACAGTACATAATAGTCCATCACAGAACATAACAGTACATAACAGTACATCACAGTACATCACAGTACATAACAATACATTACAATACATAACAGTACAGTACAGTGCAATGCAGAAGCTTACAGTGCAGTGCAGTACAGTACATCATAGTACATAACAGTACATAACAGTACATCACAGTACATAACAATACATAACAATACATAACAATACATTACAATACATAACAGTACAGTGCAGTACAGTGCAATGCAGAAGCCTACAGTACAGTACAGTACATCACAGTACATCACAGTACAACACAGTATATTACAATACATCACAGTACAGTGCAATACAGAAGCCTACAGTACACTACATCACAGTACATTACAATATCACAGTACAGTGCAATGCAGAAGTCTACAGTACATCACAGTACATCACAGTACATTAAAATACAGTACAGTACATCACAGTACATAACAGTACATCACAGTACATTACAGTACATCATAGTACAGTGCAATGCAGAAGCCTACAGTACAGTACATAACAGTACTTAACAATACATCACAGTACAGTGCAGTGCAGAAGCATACATTACAGTACATAACAGTACATCACAGTGCATCAAAGTACATTACAATACATCACAGTACTGTGCAGTACAATGCAATGCAGAAGTCTACAGTGCAGTACATCACAGTACATTACAGTACAGTGCAGTGCAGTGCTGTGCAGAAGCCTACAGTACAGTACATTACAGTACAGTGCAGTGCAGAGGCCTACAGTGCAGTAAAGTACATCACAGTACATTACAAGACATCACAGTACATTACAAGACATCACAGTACATTATAGTTCATTGCAGTACAGTACATCACAGTACATAACATTACAATACAACACAGTACATTACAGTACAGTGCAGTGCAACACAGTACATCACAGCACATTACAATGCATCACAGTACATTACAGTACAGTGCAGTGCAGTACAGCACATTATAATACATCACAGTACATTACAATACAGTGCAGTTCAGTACAGTATATCACAGTACATTACAATACATCACAGTACAGTGCAGTGCAGAAGCCTACAGAACAGTATAGTACATCACAGTAGATTACAATACATCACAGTGCATTACAGTACAGTGCAGAGCAGTACAGTACATCACAGTACATTACAACACATCTCTGTACAACACAATATATCACAGTAGAGTACCAGTACAGTGCATCACAGTACATTATACAGGGTGGACCGCTCGAATGGACCTAATTTCAATTGCTTGTTACTGGCAAACGGTTGAAGATAGAAACTTAAAACAACGTTCATATTACAGAAAAACTCACCAAGTTTTGATATCCAGATCACCACATCTCTATATGAGCCCCAGCAGTCACTGTGACGATATCAAAGCGATGAACAATTTCTTGCCAAGTACGTTGGAGTATGTCTTCTGGAATGTTCTCAATAGCCTCTATGATGCGCTCACGAAGATCACGAAGGTCTTTGACTGGGGTGGTGTAAACTTTATCTTTGACATAGCCCCAGAGAAAGAAATCCAGTGGTGTTAAATCGGGAGATCTCGGGGGCCACGCGATTGGTCCTCCCCTACCAATCCAACGGCCAGGGAAAATGTTGTCCAAAGTCGTACGAACTTCATTGGACCAGTGGGGAGGAGCACCATCTTGCTGGAAAACGATGTTAGGCTGCAGTTGTTCAATTTGTGGAAAGAAGAACTGCTCCAGCATGTCAAGATATGTGGTACCACGAACAGTTTTCTCGGCGAAGAAAAACGGTCCAATGACCTTATTATGTGACAAACCTGCACCAAACATTCATCTTCGGACTATCACGAACATGCTCTTGAATAGCGTGAGGATTCTCCGATCCCCAGATCCGCACATTATGCCGGTTTACCTTGCCTGACAAATGGAAAGTGGCTTCGTCCGAGAAGAAAATCTTGGTCATGAAGTCAGGATCAGCGCCGAGACGGTCCAGCATCGTATTGGCGAATTCCACTCGTTTCGGCATGTCATTCGGCTCCAGACGTTGCCACTAACTGCACTTTATATGCGTGCAGTTTGAGGCGTTTGTGGACAATCCGTTGTAATGTCGATTTTGGTATTTGAAGTTCCCGCGAAGCTCTTCTTAATGACTTCCGGGGGCTTCGCTCAAATGCGGCTTGAACATTTGCTACCATTTCATCGGATGCTCTGCGACCACCACCATGCTTCTTCAACACAGATCCTGTAGCTAATAATGTATCACGCCACTTCTTTATGCTTCTAGCAGTTGGAGCATCACGGTTAAACACACGCCGGAACTCCCTTTGAACTCTAATGATTGATTTAAACTCCGCATACCACAAAACAGCTTGCGCTTTCATCTGCGGAGTCGCCATTTTCACAAACAATTAAATCTAAGAACGAGAAACGTATCTTTGTGCCATCTACCGACAGGATTCGAAACTTGGTGAGTTTTTCTGTACTATGAACGTTGTTTTAAGTTTCTATCTTCAACCGTTTGCCAGTAACAAGCAATTGAAATTAGGTCCATTCGAGCGGTCCACCCTGTAGTACAGTACAGTACAGTGCAGTGCAGTACAGTACAGTGCAGTGCAGTACAGTACAGTACAGTTTTCGCAGTACGAAGCGTATACTATAGTGCAGTGCAGCATAAAATGAAAATAAATTAAAGTTTAGAACATTGAACAAAGTTTATACACAAAATTGTGTAAGTGTACTATGTCGTCAATGTGTAAAAAAAATCAAATTGTTATTTTTAAACAAATACTAGTCCATGACGCAGGAATTGTGTAAACTATGCTAATTCCTTAGAAAGTCGAACTGATGCTACATTGTACTCATTAAAAGAATACGATATTTTTTCTTTTGTTAATTAAATTGTATGGTATAAACTTACATTGTGAGAAATCAAAAATGGCGGCGTTATAGTGTGTCTTGAATGATTTGGCATCACATTTTGTGGAATCCAGACAAATCCTGTCGTAGTCTAAACTCTTACCACTCCTTAAGCTTATTCTGAAAGCTGGTTATTTTGTTTCTTGTAGTGTAATTTGGACTAACATAGAATATTTATGTATACTAGTCGTTCAATAAGTAATGCACATAAGTTTAGTTCTTGATTGCCTTTCATTGGAAACGAGCGAAACATCGCAGAACGTGTCTTCAATCCTTCCTCTACAACATCACGAATATTGTTGTTTTCTGACAGTTGGCTTTGATGTAGTTTAGTTTTAGAATGTTTGTTGTTCATGAAACACGTACAAAGCAGACAGCTGTGACTGAATGTATTTCTGCGGAGCAGGAGACAATTTGAAACATTCACAGACGCTTATGAAATTTCTATGGGGGAACAAGCAGTGGATAGGAGTACTGTCAGTCGTTGGGTTAGCAGAATGTCAGAGGCAGAACAAGTGTTGACAATGCATGTGGTATTGTTGATAGCGATTCCTCCGTCAAATGACGTTAAGCCTGCTGGCCCCATTGGTGCTTTTCGACGAGTAGGTTATATGCCAGTGCCGTGTTTCACCTTCTCCCTTCTCTTGATACTCATCATCATCATCCTTCACACAACACACTTTACATAACACTAACATATAAACATACACCTATCGTAAACTCCTCTCCGTACACAATATAAGAATACATCGCGTACGTAAAATGTAGGCTGAAGATAAAAACAGCAATCTATTTCCATCTTGTTGCTAAGGGCTACTTTCCTATGCCAATGCGGTAATAGCCGGGCTGTGTGATATTCAGTTTGCAAGTATTTCAAATTTTAGCCACAAGAATTCGCCTGGCCTGTCAAAATCTGAGATGAGGACACATTTTTTAATGTTTTTCTTAGAACTTATAATTTGGTAGTGTATTCGGTTTTTATTTTCAGTCTACAAATGGTCTCTTGAAGTGGCGCACACTTCGAAAATAGACCACATTAACCCCATCTATCCGCCCAGTGCGGAACACGAAGCACGAACAGTTCAGTGGGTGGCATTAAAACACACACACATAAACACACCTACCTAACATTAAACGGCGAACTCTTCTTATTATAGCTGGTTTCCTATAAAGATAATGTACGAGTCTTCATATTACTTACTAAGTAACTATAGTCCAGCCACTGAATTTCCGGCTCTGACGTTTTCACGACAGTGTTGCCGATATGGATATTCAGTGGGAGGGGCCGTTTTACCTACGGAGTTAGCAGAAATGCAGCTGATAACATCTCAGCAATTTAAAACCTTACTAGCGCGCTATAGCGGAGTCAAGAGCAGTGACAGGTTGTGGCAGACGTCTACTCCCATTTTAACTAGTTCCTTATTGGCAGTACAGGGCGAGTTTCTCGTTTTTACCCCTCGTACAACCTAAACATCAGAGCCGGAAAATCAGCGGCTGGAATATAACTAACTCACTCACTCTATCGAACCCGTAAATTCATGGCCGCGCAAATATAAGCTCTCCATACTTCTCTATTCTGAGGTATTATTTTCCAATCATCCCCTATATAATTTGCTTTCTTCAAATCTTGGACAATGTTATTCTTCCATCTCATTCTTGGTCTACCAACTGGGCGTTTTCCTCTGGATTTCCTACAGACTATATGACTACATGATCTTTATAGGAAAACAGGTATAATAAGAATAATTGAGTCTCACAGACTGCGATGAGCAGGGCATGCAGAACGAATGGGAAATGAAAGAATGTTATAGAAACTTGTTGTAGGAAAACCAGAAAAGCGCCAGTAGGTTTGTCAAGAAAGATGTGGGATAATAACATTAACTACGATTTGAAGGAAGTAGATTATACAGACATGCATTGGAAAACATTAGCTCAGGATAGGGATGAGTGGAGAGCTTATTTACGCGCGGCCATAAACCAACGGGTTCGATAGCGCCAGTGAATTAGTTAACTCTAATCCGAACATCCTGTATCTTGAAAACGGTAGAAGCAGTGGTATAAAAATGCAAGAGATAAGAGTGGGATAGATTTTATGTAACACATGTTTTGCAGAAAGAGATGTGAAGTACTGGTAATACCTCTCAGACACAAGCATCAAATTGAAGACATAAAAACACGCTGGTAAAACCGACGTGACGTGGGGCATTATAACAACAATAGCAGCAGCTTCTGAAGAGCTGTTGTCAACACAAAACACTCCACATTTGCAGACGAAAAAAACAATAAATGTTAAGATTTTATGTATGTAACATAACAGGCAATAAAAGTTGATAACGCAAGTAATATTTTTAAAGAAAATAATTTCAACTCAGTAAACTTTATGTTGATTGTATTACTGTTATAAGTTATAGCTTATAAAATTCTAAAATATAAATAAATAAATATCCTCAACTCGTGTCCAACTCAGGGTCGTATCGAGGGATGAGATAACATGAGCCCCTATATATATATATATATATATATATATATATATATATATATATATAGAGAGAGAGAGAGAGAGAGAGAGAGAGAGAGAGAGAGAGGAGAGAGAGAGAGAGAGAGGTCTGTGAATGAAGGGGTGCCGGCCGACCTCGCGTGACGCACCATCACAAAGGCAGATGAATGAAATGAAACAAAATGGATGAGATGAGTATGGAGAAAAGGTGGAATTAAATGGTGGCGGGGGAAATGGGAGGAACCCCGAGAAAAACCTGCCCAAGCTCCGTTTCGTCCACCACGAGACCCATATGGTGCTTATAAAATGCTACAAGAGTTTAAAATAAATTAATTAACACATTCCGAATGAATGAAGATATTGAGGTTGTTTTATGGAAATATTTTTGAAAAACTTTGATAAATCTTCACCATTACTGTATAGTAAACATTTAAAATGACTGTCACCAATATATATGAAACCAATATATGATATGAAAACAAAAATAAAGGTCTGAACTAGGATTGAACCCGAGACCTTCAACTCTATATGTCAATGAACTACCAATGACTCCACTTGGTCTTCCAGTGCAAACATTGATTTTCCTTTCCTTATATAAAAATCTGTATCGTTAAAAGCATCGGGACAACGCTCGCAGTGCTTAAGGCTTCTATAACAAGAAAGCATTTTTAATGATTAATTTTCTTTTATATATGGTAATTCTGCCCGAGGGCAAGTCTTTCACTGGAATCGTATCATTTCATGCTATGCTTGCAGCTTTACCAGGGAATTATAGGTGTGGTAGCTTCCCATTGCTTTCCACACCGGTGAAGGATGATGATGATCATGATAAGGATGATGATGATGATGATGATGATGGCCAGATGATTTTCGGGGACAGTTGGGCCCTAAGCATCCTGACATTTTTCTTACAGATGAGGAAAAACCCCGAAAAGAAAACATCACCCAGGAGCCTGTCCCGACCGGGGAATCGAACCTGGGCCCGCTGCGTGAAAAGTCAGCACGCTACCTCGAGACCACAGCGGTGGAATATATATATCCGGGTTCGAATCCCGCCCATGCATTTATTTTTCTTATCATGCCATATGTATATGATATTTATCGGCTACGATTTTTGTTTCACCGTACCAAACTTGGCATAATAACAATTAATTAAAGTGTAAGGCCCAATTAACATTGGACCATTAGGTATAGGAATTCACCTGAAACGAGAATAATAAAATCGATCTAGGATTGCAATGTTCCATGTTTTACAATGAAACTCAGTATATACAATTAATATAAACCAAGGAAGACATTCTCCAAAACTCAGTGAAATCTGACCATTAGAGGCGAAGATTTACCTGAAACTCGCAATTAAAAATGTACTATCATCGGCCATGTTTGTTACGTCGCAAAGTAAATCATACCATTCAATTATAATTAACCCTTACATTGGCAATATATCCTAAAAGATACAACAAATCATGTCACATTATACAACATTCGCAAATAGGTAATAACTTATGGTTATGGATGATTGGTTTTCAAAGAATCCGACATATTTAATAAGTTGTCGTCAGAAATTTTCTCCAATTTAACAAAATAAATATATATATTCCTTAAAGCCTAAAAATTGCACCAAAAATTCGATTTTTTGTGGATTTGGCTGGGACTACACAGTTCCTGCGTGACGAACTTCTTTAGTAGTGTTCTAACCAAAGAATGTCTCTATTTGTCTGGGTATTTACTTATCGACATCTTTTTGTCACCTAAGTTTAACGATCCCTAAAAAAGCATGGATTTGACACTAAACTCTGTCCTTTTGGATATTTTGCTTATACCCCTTCTCGCTCCCATGCAGTTGGTGGTTGAACGTGTAATTAAACGGCATCGGGAATGTCACTAATTATATCAGAGACCTGAAATCTATGGATTCGACATTAATATCGTCCCTTTTCGGTTATTTTTATATGTCACACTCCCTCTCATTTGGTTCCTCATTCTCTATTTTTCATCATTTTAACGATGTTTTAAAACGGGAAACGAGATATAACGGCATGTAAGGCAAACTGGAGGCATCATAGATTAAGTGGTTTCACATTTACCATCCACCTCCGAGACCTGAGTTCACGTGTCGGTCTCTTCATGTGGGAAAAGTAGTGAACAAATCGAAATCAGAGTAGATTTCAACAGTTTTCCCTTCAAAAAACTTTATTATACCACTTATCCATACTCATTTCGTTTCATTTCATTTCACCTGTTCTTGCAATGGTGCGACAGTCCTGGTTAACCGTTATTTTTTAATTTCATAGAAATTAATTACTAAGGGCTTCATCTAATCTCATTGCTCGGCCTACTTTAGTTTATGTCTGGCACGAGTACAGAGTGTGTATTTATACTCTAGCAATGTTTAATTCCTCTCTAATGTAATTTACATGGCGGTTTCTGCTTCTAATACAAGCTCCACTAACTGACAGAACACTCAGTGCCATAGTTTGGAACGATTGGTTTGAAAAGCTTCTAAAACACAAAATAAATTATGTAGCTTACCGCAATCTCCCTCATTGATCCCTAGCAGAGTACTTTTTTAAAGTGGATGTTGCAGTGTAACCAGTCATCATCTCTTTTAAAGGTTGTCACTCAGTTGTGAAAATAAATAAAACTGGATCTTAATCATAACTTTATATTTCTGATTCTCAACATCAACATAATAATGTAACAAGTGTTAAGGTATGGTTGCCTGTTATGATCTCAAGGCTGCATTTTTAATCTATATTTTCTTTGCATGACCTAAAGATTTCTTTCCACTGTGTATGGTATTAGATAAAAGAGAAAAATACCTGCGATCCGCGTTGAACGACAGTGGAGTCTATTCTCCTTTCGCTGCTCTATGTTTGGGAAGCATAGCCTGCTAGGTCCCAAGATATGAAGTTTGTTTGTCGTAAGTAATTTCAAGTGAATTTATCTAGAAGATTTGGAATTAAGAGTGACATTTGTTAGGACTATTTAACGAATAAAATTAGTCTGTTTACTCAAAAATTATTATTTAAATATAGTTACCGGCATTTTAAAATATTTATATATTTAATGTAAAAGGCGATGTTTGAAAACAAATCAGATATAGTGAGGTTATGTTCATTCACTGCAACTTGATCATATTATTTCTTGTCAAATAGGATCGATATATTGTTAGAATGCACCCTAGTGGAGAAATAATGAAATGCATCAAACTGTATATTATAATCAACATATAGGCATAGGTTATTCATCTATTTTTTAGTAACCAACTCAGTAAAATCAAGGAATCTGTTTATTATTTTCTGTATTCAATATATTTGTTGGAGAAAAACTAATGCTCTGACCTATTCAGAATATTAAAAAGGAGGAATTTTCTTTATCACAAAAGCAGGAGCTGATAAAGAGAAATCGATAAAAAGCGAGGTGAAACCCGACTGTGTTGGTTGTCAAACAAAATTCATTGAAATGTGATTGGTCATTGACTTTCATTTGGGGCATGAGTTAAATAGTCACGATAATTTTGAATTCGAGTGTCCAAATATATTATGGAATTTTGAACAATCTCTCTATTATTATTGTTTTGATTTGTATTATTAATGTAGAATAATAAATGAACAGTTACCTCAAAAAGAGATCTAACCAATACAATTTAGAAAGTTGAGTTTTCAATGGTCCAGCGCCGTAGCCGAACGGTTAAGGTAGGAAGCCTTGGCGCAGAGCTACGGGACTTGCGCTGGTTCGAGTCTCCTTGGGGGAAGAAATTTTCTCATGGTATTTCGGCCAGTATGGGACCGGTGCCCACCCAGCATCGTGAGGCAATTGGGTAGCTACAATAAGTAGCGGCTCCAGGTTGAGGAACCAGCTATAACGGCTGGGGGACTCGACATGCTAACCACATGTCACCCCTACACTGGCTGTTGATCATCTACCTCTGTGATTGACACATGTGGATGTGAAGGGCCAGCAGCCGGCTGGTAAAAGGGCAACCGCTGAAAAGTGGAAAGACCCTCAATCGGAATCAATCGGATCGGAGTTTTCAATGGATTAGTGATCTATCCGGAGAATATCTCGGCGTGATGCATGCAAAACTATCCTTTGCTCTCTTCCAGACCTGTTTTATTTATTTTTAAAAGTTAGCATTCAAGTGAATATGTAACAAAATGGTAGAAGAAGTTAGTCAAGTCATGAGTAGTAGTTTATGGGTTAGATCTTTTTTTGGGAGAACTTTTCAATTTTAGTAGTTTAGATCTTCGTTTTCCAACCTGTGGTTCGCGAACCCCCAGGGAGTTCGCAAAATATTTCAAGGGGTTCGTCAAAACTTTTCCGTAATGGCGGGTTTCTAGGATAGGCCTATTATTCTTTTCTTCATTTCGCCGGCATTGTCATTAATAAATATGTAATATAATAGGTAATAAGAATAATATGTAGTAATATAAGAATATGTAATAATACTAATAATATGTAATAATAATCATAATATCTAATAATAATAATAATATGTAATAATCCTAATACTATGTAATAATCAATAAGTCATACGTAATAATAATCATAATACGGTAATAAATCATAATAATACGTAATAATAATAATAATACGTAATAATGAATAATAATACGTAATAATAATAATAATCCGTCATAATAATAATAATACGTAATAATAATAATAACTACGTACTACATAATAATAATACGTAACTAATAATAATAATAATACGTAATAATAATAATAAATAATACGTAATATATAATAATAATATACGTAAATAATAATAATAATACGTATATGATAATCAATAATAATACGTAATAATAATAATACTACTAACGTAAGAATTAATAATAATAATACGTACTAATAATAAATAAATACATACTAAATCCTAATAATTAATATACGTAATAATAATAATAATACGTAAATCATAATAATAAAACGTAATAATAATAATAATTACGTAATAAATAATAAGAATACGTAATTAATAATAATACTACGTAATAATAATAAATATGAGCGTTATAAAAATAAATCATACTTCATAATCCTAATAATACGTAATAATAAATATAATACGTATATAATAATAAGACGTAATAATAATAATAATACGTGAACTAATAATATAAATACGTAAATAATAATACTACTACGTAATACTAATACTAATACGTAATACTCATAATACTAGTAGTAATAATAAGAATACGGAATAATAATAATAATACGTATAATAATACTAATAACGTAATAATACTATAATACGTAATAATAATAATAATACGTAATAATAATAATAATACGTAATAATAATAATAATACGTAATAATAATAATAATACGTAATAATAATAATAATACGTAATAAATAATAATAATACGTAATAATAATAATAATACGTAATAATAATAATAATACGTAATAATAATAATAATACGTAATAATAATAATAATACGTAATAATAACAATAACTACCGTAATAATTAATAATCACTACGTAATATAATAATAATACGTAATTAATAATAATAATACGTAATAATAAAATAATACGTAATAATAAATCATACGTAATAATAATAATATACGTAATAATAATAATACGTAATAATAATAATACGTAATAATAATAATACGAATAATCAATAATACGAATAATAATATACGAAATAATAATACATACTTAAATAATAATAATACGTAATAATAATAATAATACGTAATAATAATAATAATACGTATAATAATATAATACGTAATAATAATAATAATACGTAATTAATAATAATAATACGTAATAATAATAATAATACGTAATAATATAATAATACGTAATAATAATAATAATACGTAATAATAATAATAATACGTAATAATAATAATCATACGTATATATAATAATAAATACGTAATAATAATAATAATACTTAATAATAATAATAATACGTAATAATAATAATAATACGTAATAATAATAATACTACGTAATAATAATAATAATACGTACGTAATACATAATAATAATAATAATACAGTAATAATAATAATAATACGTAATAATAATAATAATACGTAATAATAATAATAATACGTAATATATAATACGAATACGTAATAATAATACATAATACGTCAGAATAATCAATAATAATACGTAATACAATAATAATAATACGTAATAATAATAATACGTAATACGTATAATACGTAATACGTATAATAACGTAATACGTAATAATACTAATACGTAATAATACGTAATACCGTAATAATAATAATATATAATACGTAAATAATACGTAATACGTAATAATAGTAATACGTAATAATATAATAATAATACGTAATAAACTAATACGTAAATACGTAATAATACGTGTTACGTAATAATACTGTACGTAATTAATACGTATAACGTAATAATACATACTACGTATACTAATAATTAATACGGTAATACGTAATAGTAATAATACATAGTAATAATATAATAGATAATATATATAATAATAATATAATAGTAGCTAATATAATAGAGTATATATAATAGAATAAAATATTATAGTAATAATATAATAGTAATAATATAAATAATAATAATAATATATAACATAAATAAATAAATAAATAAAGCCTGATATGTCCCTTTAGGGCAAAGGCCTCCTCCCTGTACAGGGGTTAAGCTCTATTTGAGAGTGTCACCCGGTGAGCTATACTCCGTGGTGAGAAGTTGACTTGGATGTAGCACTTGGTTTGTATACACTGTCTGTTTCTGTGATTAGTTAATACACAGTTGGCTCTCCATCGTTCTCCATCTTTTCCTGCATCTGGCGACTCTGGACCATTGCGCCCCTGCTCGTTCTTTGAAGATGTCAGCCCATCGTCGTCTTGTCCTTCCGCGCTGTCTCTTGCCTGTGTACGGGTCCCCACATGGTTGTTTTTATTGTCCACCTGTCGTTCCTGTATTCTTGCGACGTGGCCTCCCCACTTCCATTTTTTCCTGATGGCTTGTTGTGCGGATCAGTTGTTGAGGATATCGCTTGAAGTGTTGTATTCGAGATTCTGTCCTTCAAGTTATGCCTAAGATTTTCCTCTCCATTTTCCTTTGGCATACTTGGAGTGTGTACTTCAGTTTGGCAGTAAGATTCCAAGTTTGGCAGCCATATAACATGTTGGAAGAACACAGGTTTGTAGTGTTTCCATTTTGAGTTTCCGGTTGAGTGACTTGTCCAGCAGTATAAATTTCAGTGACCAGAACGCCTTCCAGGCGAGAGCTATTCTTCTGCTTATTTCCTTCTTTACTTTCTGATGGAAGGAGAGTAGTTGTCCTAAGTATATGTACTCGCTTACATATTGAAGATCCATTCCATCGACTTTGATTGGGTTTTCCGGACCATTAGACATAATTTGTGTCTTGCTTTTGTTCATCGAAAGGCCTGCAATTTTGCTAGTTTCTGAGAGCTCTTGTAGCATTGATTGGAGTAATACATAAGATAATGGCGAACATATACAACGTCGTCAATAATCTTAATATTGGATAGCCTGCTCCCGTTTATATATACTCATAATATTAATAATAACATACAGACTATTAATAATAATAATACTAATTAATATAATATAATAATAAATAATAATCAATAATAAAATAATAATAATATAAAATAATAATAAGAAAAGAGATAAAATAAATATAGCTACCAAAAAACCTCCTCCTACTCCCTCCTCCTCCTCCGCTCTCCTCCTCCTCCTCTCCTCCCTCTCTCTCTCCTCCTCTCCTCCTCCTCCTCTCCCTCATATCCTCTCCTCCTCCTCCTCTCCTACTCCTCTCTCCTCCTCCTCTCCTCCTCCTCCTCTCCTCCATCCTCCTCTCCTCCTCCTCCTCTCCTCCTCCTCTACTCTCTCCTCCTCCTCTCCTCCTCCGCCTCTCCTCCTCCGCCTCTCCTCTCCTCCTCCTCTCCTATCCTCCTCTCTTCCTCCTCCTCCTCTCCTCCTCCTCTCCTCTCCTCCTCCTCATCCTCATCATCCTATCTCCTCCTCCTCTCTCCTCCTCCTCTCTCCCTCCTCCTCTCTCCTCCTCCTCTCTCCCTCCTCATCTCTCCTCCCTCCTCTCTCCTCCTCCTCCTCCTCTCTCCTCCTCCCTCCTCCTCCTCCTCTCTCCTCCTCCTCCTCCTCCTCTCGATCCTCCTCCTCTCTCGCCCCTCCTCTCTCCTCCTCCTCCCTCCTCCTCTCTCCTCCTCTCTCTCTCCTCCTCCTCTCTCCTCCCTCTCTCCTCACTCCTCAACTCCGATCTCCTCCCCTCCTCCTCTCTCCTCACTACCCCTCTCTCCTCCTCCTCCTCTCTCCTCCTCCTCCTCCTCTCCTCCTACTACCTACTCATCCTCCTCCTCCTACTCTCCTCCTCCTCCTCTCTCCTCCTCCTCCTCTCTCCTCCTCCTCCTCTCTCCTCCTCCTCCTCTCTCCTCCTCCCCCTCTCTCCTCCTCCTCCTCCTCTCTCCTCCTCTCCTCTCTCCTCCTCCTCATCTCCGCTCCTCCTCCCTCCTCTCTCCTCCTCCTCTCCTCACTCCCTGCTTCCTCCTTCGCTCCTCCTCACTCTCCTCCTCTCTCCTTCTTCTTCCTGATCTTCCTCCTCTTCCTCTTCTTCTTTTCCCCTTCCCTTCCCCTCTACTGCCCCCTTGTTACCTCATGTCTCACCCCCTCTTTGTGTGCGCCCCGTCCGCTTTCATTCCCTCTGTCTCTTTAACCCCCTCCCTCCCGGAACGGACTTGTTGCTCAAAGTGATTTCGCCCTTTTTTACATCTGTGGTTCCTGACTTCAAAGCTTTGCGCCATGGAAGGCAGGCGCAACCTTGTCACTGAATTCCAAGGAAGAGGTGAGTAATTACAGTGACTATTTAACTCATGCCCCAAATGGGAGTTAATGACCAATCACATTTCAATGATTTTTTATTTACAACCAATCACAGTCGTGTTTCGCCTAGAATTTACCAACTAAAGTTTATCATAATAAAGAAAGTAGCACCTTTAAAACATTTAGAATATGCCATAGCATTATTTTGCAGTGACTGACGCTGTAAGAAATACGGCTACCAGATTGTATTTATAGTGCATGAATGTCAACAGAAAGCGCATACGAGAGATAATATAAAAAACATTTGTAACAATTGATTATATCATAAAAAAAAAGAAACCAATGTTTGCACTTTCTTAAACGAATTATTTTCCAGTAAATGACGTTCCAGAAAAATGTAATTGCCATATTTACAATAGGGCATTAGAAATTAATTAATACCTATAAGGTTGATTATAAATTTCTCCACTAGGGTGTATTCTTACAACATTGCAATCCTTTGGCAATAAATAATATGATCTGGTTGCAGTGATGAACAAAATAAGCAAATGAAGCTTACCAATCGTTTCTGATTTGTTTTCAAACATTGCGGTTTGCATTAAATATATAAATATTTAAAAATAACTATAGTTAAATAATGATTTGCGAGTAAACGGCTTAATTTTATTCGTTAAATAGTCCTAACAAATGCCACTCTTGATTTCCAAATTCTCTAGATAAATTCACACCTCACTTCGTGATTCGTGAATTTATCGATAATTTGGAAATCACTCGTGGCATTACTTATGAAAACTTGTATTTATTATTGCAACTGGGCCTAAGCACTGTGTAACATTTAAGCCGTAACTAGAGTAACTTCCGATTTTAACTGTTAAGGGTTATGTTAATTTAAGGTTATTAAACACTGCTCGGAATTAAATTTTATTCATGTCTACTGTATGTACATTTGAAAGTTAGTGGTTCACCCAACCCAGATGTTTGTAGAAGGGGTTCGCTAGTCGAAAAAGGTTGGGGACCGCTGGTTTAGAGCATGTGCCGCTGTTACTGTCATTCTTGGGTATATTCTAGTATTTTCTCTTTAAACTGTACCTGGAGAAACCACAGAAAACCGAAACAGAATAAGAGCTCGGAACTTTCTAATAATGGAGCATATCATTCTATTCCTTAGTGTTGTGCCATAGGGCAGGTCTTTCACTGCATTTTCATGATATGCTTTGCATCTTTACTAGAGAATTACAGGTGTGGTAGTTTCCCGTAAATTTTCACACCGGTGAAATAATAAGGATGATGATAATTATGATGATGATGATGATGATAGCCGATGATTATCGGGGACCGTTAGGCCCTAGGCTTCCTGATATTTGTCCTACAGGTGAAGAAAAACCCCGAAAATAACTTACCCGGGAGTCTATCCCGACTGGCAATCGAACCCTGATCCGCTGCGTGACAAGGAAACTCGCTACCTCGAGACCACAGCGGTGGACTGGAGCATATCATTTGCCTTGTTTCATTTTTGCACGTTCTTACAGAATCATCCTGCATATTTTTATTCTATATCAGATCAGAACAACGTATAGTCTCGGATTTTCAATTAATGTACCGCGAACACATCATGAAGGCTAATTATATTATAATATCTATGGTTGTTTTATGAATAAATTAAATTGAAATCCTAACTACGGTGTTATGTACTCTGTTATGATGTTCCTGGTTACGATACGTAAGCCATTTACCCATGACTCATACCGCCCTGACGTTTTCACGACAGTGTTGCCGATATGGATATTCAGTGGAAGGGGCCGCTTTATGTACCACACGGAATATCAAATCATGACACTTTCTGTTTATCAAGAACGTAAATATTAGAAATAAATGCTCATTTTATTATGCAAAATTGAAAATGAAACAAAAAATATGAGATTTATCATTTATCGCTATGAAACACACTATTCTCGAAAATATATACAATTCTAATAAATTCACGAAAAACAATAATTCCGTACATAACTTCAAAACTATGTTAAATGTGTACAGAACATAGTTTTTATTTGACTATTTAACTCACGTCCCAAATGGCAGTCAATGACCAATCGCATTTCAATGAATTTTGATTTACAACCAATCACACTCTTTTTCACCTCGATTTTATCACTTTCATTTTATCGAGTGGCTACCAGATTGTATATATAGTGCACGTATGTAACCAGATTCTGCTTTCGAGATATAATAGAAAAACATTCGTAGCAATTGATTATCTTCTTCTTGTAAGCCCATGTTTTCCCTTAACAGAGATTTAGGCGCTCTCCTCCTACAGGGAAGAATTTGAACCATACTAATTTAGTTACACTTGTTTTCGTATTGATGTCATTTGAGTGGTCCGTGGTCAACGTTTCGCCTCATACTGACATCTAGGAAACCAAGGTAGTACTAGGACGGGAAAATTCGGTAAATTTTTCTTAGAGTCATTTCCATTCAGGCTTAAGGATCTTTTACGAGCCTGAAAATCTTCAGACTCGGGACCCAGGGCTTAAAGTCCCTCCCAGAGGACTATCTCCTTGGATTTTTCCATCCTAAAAAATCCATCGACCCCAGCCGGGTTTGAACCCGCGACCCTCGGGCCCAGAGGCAAGGAGCATAACCACTAGTCCACCGCGGCAATTGATTATACCATTAAAAAAAGAAACCACTGTTTGCACTATCTTAAACGCATTATTTCCCAGGAATTAACGTTGGAGAAAAATATAATTGACATATTTACATCATAGGGCATTAGAAATTAATTAATAACCTGTAATGATGTGTTTCATTTTTTCTCCACTAGGGTGCATTCTTAGAATATTGCGATTCTATTTTCAAATAAATATGATCTGGTTGTAGTGATGAACAAATGAAACGTAACGTTTTTCATCTGTTTACAAACATCGCCGTTTACATTAAATATATATATATATATATTTAATATTTTAATATAACTATATTTAAATAATGATTTGTGAGTAAACAGCTTAATTTTATTCGTTAAATAGTCCTAACAAATGCCACTATTGGTTTCCAAATTCTCTAGATAATTTGGAAATCATTCGTGGCATTGCTTATGAAAAGACTCTTCTCATGTATCGTTAAAATAAAAATCTCAACAGTCAATCACAAGAGCGAAACAGCAAACAAACACACTCTGTACTGCAGCAAAGAAAAACTGAAAACACGCGGTTAGCAGAAATACAATCGAAAACATCACAGCAATTTCAAACCTTACTAGCGGCGTTCAAGGGCAGTGATTGGTTGTAGCAGTGTCCACTCCCAACCAACTATTTCCTCATTGACAGCAGAGGGCGAGTTTCTCCATTTATCCCTCGCACACAGCCGATGCTCAGCGGCAAGGCCTAGGGCTTCGAGGAGGGACTACAACCCTTTATTTATCCCAATTCTGCCCTAAGTTGTCAGATAAGCTCTGAGTCATGGGGAATTACATGAATTTGCCCTTCTTCTCTACATTACCAGATATTTCATCTCTCGTCAAGTGACAGTCCCGCACTGGCTTCAGCTGTGGCGTTACTCGTGTGCTCTGTGAGTGTGTGTGTTGTGTACTATGTTATCCAAAGCCATTTTCATTGGGTGTACATGTAAGGCCTATACAATACAACTAAGTTAGCTAGCGAACCCAATGTCGCTCCGTAAGCATTTGCTTGAAACAGAGAAGAACAGCGTGTAAGGTTATATCACGTGTTCTTGGGAACTGTCACAAGTTTACTGGAACGTGAGAAGTAAGAAATAGAATTCTAGCGCTTCCTCAACACGACTGCACCTTTTCTTCGCTGGGGAGCTTTAGAAGAGGAGACTGTTGTAGAGGAATAATTACACTGATCACATGAATTTTTGTCTCATGAGTATCAATAGTTGTACTTAATGCAGTTTTTTATCGTGTTTTTAAATATATATTCGGAATTGATAATGATGGTTCCAAATAATGGATTTAAATTATTGTTATTTTCATGAACGTTTTTTCGTCCATTTATTATATTGGCGCAGTGAGCGATGATCACGGGGAACACTTTCATCATGAGATTTCAGTTACGGAAACGATATATCAATGCAAATGGAATCCTAATATGCTGGCCGATTACTGTTGGAACATCAAGGGTGATGCACCACAGGCGAAATATAGCAGAAAATCGTCATTTCTTACTTTCTAGGCGAGTCCGAATGTTCGAATATAGTGTAGTTACGAGTGTTGTAATTATAAATGCCCGTATCTCGGAAGTTTTTTGTTTGCTGCTCAGTGTTGTATATGCTTGTACAGTAAATAATTGTGTAATAAATAAAGAAGATTATATTATGCAATGCAGGGACTCTTGACGTACCAACTCTTTTCAAAAAACGTTAAATTAAAAATATATAAAACAGTTATTCTACCAGTTATATTATATGGTGCGAAACATGGACTCTTACTTTAAGGGAGGAAAGGAGATTACAAGTATTTGAGAATAAAGTTCTTAGGAAACATTTTTGGATCAAAGAGAGATGAACAGACAGGTGAATGGAGAAGACTACATAACAGTGAACTGTATGGTCTTTATAGGAAGCCAGATATAATAAAAAGAGTTAAGTCCCGTAGACTGCGGTGGGTAGGACATGTGGCACGAATGGGAAATGAAAGATGTGCATGGAAGCTTCTTGTAGGAAAACCAGATGGAACACGCCCAGTTGGTAGACCAACTGAGGTGGGAGAATAATATTAACCGTGATTTAATAGATAATGCAGAGAATGATGGAAACAATTAGCTCAGGATAGGGATGTATGGAGAGCTTATGTCCGTGCGGCCATGAACCTACGGGTTCGAAAGTGCCGGAATGTTAGATTGCAAATTTTTGTAAATAATGGTGTGAAGTGAAATTAAAGAAATTCTATTTGTTCCAAAACCACCACTACGCGCTACAATAGCTACTTTAAAGCTAAATGAATATTTAATTCTTCTTCTTTAACATTTATAACTTCTCACTAATAGGTTCAACTGTAAATCACACACACACACACACACACACACACATACACACACACACACACACACACACACACACACACACACACACACACACACACACATTTTTTTAAACACACAATGACGTGGAGGGCCTTTTCGAATTGTGTGATCAGCTCAATATCAGGGCCTCATCCGAGCCAAAACAACATTAAGACGAAACACAGCATTCACACACATTATTACTTAACATGACAACTTTGACAAACATGATTAAGATGGCCAGATTGTGTTCTGGGAAAGTTTGGACCATGAAGTATCCTGACATTTGTCTTAAAGGTGAGGAAAAAACCCAAAAGAAACGTCACCCAGGAAACGTGTCCCGATCAGGGATCGAACCCTGACCCACTACTTACTAGACAGCGATGCAATCACGAGATCACAGCACTAGACATCTTCTTCTTCTTCACTTCCTGGTTTAGGCAAGAGTTGCCTGTTCCGTCTTCACTAATAGATCTAAGACCATCTCTTCCGAGGACGTCCGACATCTCTTCTTCCTCTTGGAAAATAATGGAAGATTTTATTTGGTAATCTACTTTCTTCCATTCTTTCTACATGTTCTTTCCACTGTATCTTGTTGTTAAATATCTTTTCTTTTATGGAGTAGATCTGTAGTTCTTCACGGATATCCTCGTTTCTTATCTGGTCCATTCGAGTGCAGCCTTTTACTCTTCTTAAACATTTAATCTCGGCTGCTACACATCTATATATTAATACGTGAAGGAAAAACTTTGTACCCCTGTTTAAGCAATTTGCGCGCACGGAGGAGTGTGATATTTGGCAAGTTTATACAGAGAAGGAGTTGCAGAAAAATTCAATTTATGTATAATATGTGTTGCAAATCAATTAAATTAAACAAAATAAAATAAATTGCCTCTAAAGAGTTTATATGTATTACTCATCAATTTGTGGTGTACTCATTCGTTTGTTTATGTTCATTCTGAAAGTGCATTGTTGCAAAAAGAAAATTGTGCAGCAGCATTGTGAATTGACTTACTTTCGCGTATTTATTATTAGTGGTTTAAAAAAGGGAGTACATTTTATTATATAAATTTAAATTAAACCCTATCAAATCTTTGTTTCAGTAATTTCAATACATGTCTTTTTTATATTTCCATTTTCTTATGTCTCGATATAAAACATTGTCGGGTTGGAGTGATAAACAAAGAAGAAGGGATATATAGTCTCGTACACATAATAATAGGCCAAATGCAAATTGAAATAGTATAAATAGTATACCAATGTCAAATGACGCGTTATAGTTTTTTTTTAAATATGTCTTAGCCAAGCTATACTACATATTTCCGATCGTTCATATTTAAAAAAAAATCGCAAATTAATTTCTAGGAATTTTCGTTCCTAGCGTTACTGCATTTAAATGTTCATGTTTTTTTAAATACATATTACTCATTTACAGATATAAACAGGAATTATTGAAGAAAATGCCTGGGTGTTCTATGCCACTGTGCCACCTAAATAAATTCAAATAAAAAACGGAAAACACTCAATTTATTGTTGCTGTGTGTGAATAATTACATGAGAGAAACATGTATAACTCGCTAATTAACTGACACTATCGAACCCAGACATTCACGACCGCGCGGACATAAGCTCTCCGTACATCCCTATCCTGATCTAATGTTTTCAAATCATCCCCCGTATAATCTAATTCCCTCAAACCATGAATAATGTTGTGACAAACTTAAACAATTAATGAATTGTGGTCGAATTTCGACTGTTGAGCGACCACTAGTTACAATTAATTAACAAATACATTGTAATAATGCCAGATGAATGGAAGCAGATATATAATATTTTACTACGAGTTATTTTTATCGCTCTTTGCAGTGGATTCCCCTTAAAACCATCGCATTCAAAATGCTAATGATACATCGATATGAAGATTCTATTCATGACATCATCTCTCTTCACTTGACTGACGCATTTTAAAATCTCTTTTCCATCAACTTTCTCCTTCCATCCCAGCAGGCAGTTACTCAGTTTCCTTGCTAGAAATTACAGACAGTATATCATTTTCCTGAGGCAAATACTTCCTTATTCTAGTATCACCGACTGTATCAAAACTACATCCTCATATTCGCATGCTACATCTAGTTGTTTGTTTCGGGATCAAAGTAGATCGCAGTCAAAATATTAGGTCTATATCCCTGAAAAAGTTACCTTCATTATTTTTTTGAAGAAATGTAAAATGTAGTTCTTAATAAAAAAAAATGTATTTGAAATTATAATTACCAGACATTACCAAATTTTAACATAAAAAATTAATATAAGAAATTAGAATCATGCCCGGATGGGTGGGGCATGCAGACGTATATACAAATAAAGAGGAAAGGGTAAGGTTATAAAATTAATAAATTATATATCAGAAAAGAAAATATGAGAACAACTGGTATGAACACGTTAAAAGAATGCCCACTGATATAAACCTCAGTTGTTATTAATGTACAAACCAATAGGATATAGAGGTGTTGGGGAGATTCATTAAATCCCACTTATTGTGAAAACAGGGCAAAAGGCCTAATTTCATTAAGTAGAAGAAGAATCAACACTTTTGAAATTCATGTTAAGCACCGATGAGGTTACGTAAGATGTTAATTATATATATATATATATATATATATATATATATATATATTACCTGGTAAGTCAGTCGTCTGAGAAACACAGAAGGTAAAACATTGTTTTCGAAAGGCCTCCATATTAGAATTACTTGAAGTTTAACAACGTAGTTGAGGACGACCGACTTACCAGGTAAAAAATTATATAATTAACATCGTAGAAGAAAAAGAAGAAGATATATACATACACACATATTAAAAATATAAATTTACGTCCGAACCGGGATATGGATCCGAGACCTCTAACTTGTAAGTTAGTGCGATACTTATCTTCGCCACTCATGTTCTCAGTTCAAACATTACTTTTTCTTTCCTTATATACAATTCTCTATCATAAGAGGCAGCGCAGCGGGACTTCGCCCACAGTGTATATTATGGCTTCTATAACAAGAAAGCATTTTTAAGAGAATACGGTATTTTGTTATATATCAGAAAGCATTTTTAAGAGAATGCGGTATTTTGTTATATATCAGTATTACTTTTTATTTTATTGTATAATTATATTTTGACATTTAGCAATGAATGCCAAATATTACATGAAGAGAAAAATTAGCGCCTGAATCTGAATATTTACACATACAGGTCAAATCAAAAGGACATACGGGGTTTTGTGGTTCTATAGATCGTAAACCATGCGTTCAGGTGCAGTACAAGAGGAAAGGATATATCTCAAAGTTTCATTGTCCACCGTTGGTGACAAGGCAGACATCAATCCTTTCGTGCAGCTCGTTTCATACACTTTTCAAAATCTCACGTCGATATAGGCAACTGCATGCACGATCCTCTCTCGCAATTCTTCTAAATCGCATGGCAAAGGGGAGGGCAGTGGCGAACACATGATCGTTAACATAACCGCAAAGGGAGAAAAATCACCTGGGGTTATGTCGGTAATCTTGGAGTCCAGAATAAGATGAGAATCAGTTTGATAACCTCCAATTCAAATATATGGAAACATGTCATTGAGATTCGTAACGTTATAATGTAAATGAGGCGGAGCCCCGTCCTGTTGATAAATGAAATCCTTGCTGTCTTCCGATAATTGTGGCATAAGACATGGGTCATAGATGGCCAGGTATACTGGAACGGTAACAGGAATCACAGACGTGTTTCACCCTAAAACGAGGGTTATCAGTCCCCCCAAATTCTCAGATTGTGACGGTTCACCTTGCCTGAGACATGAAAGGCTCGCTACTAAAAATCAGTTTTCCAGCAAAACAGTCTTCTTCTAGCCCCTGTTGCAAATTAATGCAGAAGTAACGACGAAGGATGTGAACCTGGAAACTCAATTTCTACAGTAGCTGTATCCAATATGGCTTCAATTGAAACTGTTTATTTAAGATAAGCCAGGAAATGTTCTTAAATTCCATACTCGTGCCACATGTAGACTTTCCGTACGAATGCTTCACTCACACTCTCTACTTTTCGATCTGACACACGTGGTCGGCTACCACAAATGCAGTCAGCCTGTTAAATTATTTTGTCTATAACTATTTACATTTAACGAACTGTAAAACACAATACACTCTCTGAGTGAACGTCATGTTTTACCAATTGTTATGAATACCCTGTAGCGGTAAAAATTACAAATTCACACATATGGCGTCATGCATACAAAACTTTCAGATATACTCTTTCTCCGTGTTTGTCATGGTTACTGTTCTATAGACATACAAAACCATGGAGATACTTCTGACTTGCCCTATATACAGGCTGAAAATTATTTAAACCGACAAACTCTGGGAGGTTGTAGGGTACACCAAAACAAATATTTTCCCTAATGTCTTTTTTTTCCTATGAAGATTATTTTAACCGGTAATGGAAGATTTATCTGGTGGCAAATTAATTAAACCAACAAACAGTTTTGCATTTTTATTACCAAAAGACAACACATTAACACAACGCAAGTACTTAAATTACAGTAGAGGTTCACAAATGCCTCCATTGACATGTAAACAAAGTTTACAACGGCGGATCATGTTCTAACACGGGCAAAAAACTCCAGGAGTATCGTTAATTGCTCCTGCCGCTGCTACTATCCGGGGCAACCAGATCCTCTTCTGATGCAACAGGAGTTGTGTAAACAAGGTTGCGTATCTCTCCCCACACAAAGAAATCCAGAGGGGTCATACCTGGGGATCGAGCAGGCCATGATACAGGACCACCTCTGCCAATCCACTTTTCTGGAAACCGTTGGTTCAAGAATCGACGCACACGACGACTGAAATGTGCCGGCGCCCCATCATGTTGGAACCACATGCGCTGCCTTGTAGGGAGCGGGACGTCTTCCAGCAATTCTGGCAATGCTCTGGCGAGAAAACTGTAATAGTGCCTGCCATTTAATGACCTAGGTAGGAGATGTGGCCCAATTAAACAGTCCCCAACAACACCGGCCCACACATTAACGAAGAACCGCACTTGATAGGCGTGAGTAACTGTGGCATGTGGGCTATCCTCACTCCAAACATGCGCATTGTTTATGTTGAAGACTCCATCGCGCCCGAACGTTGCTTCATCTGTAAACAACACAGAGGATGGAAATGTAGGATGCATTTGACACTGTTGCAGGTACCACTGCGAAAACTGTGTTCTGGGTGCATAAATCAACTGGTTCCAGGTTGTGGATACGCTGTAACTGAAATGGATGTAAGAATTGCTCATGATGGACGTTTCTTACATTCGTCTGATTCGTCCCCATGTTACGCGCAATTGCACGAGTGCTGATTGAAGGATGTCGCTCCACATACGGCAGGACAGCTTCCTCAAATCGCAGCGTTCTTACTGTTCGACGGCGTTCCTCTCCAGGTAATCTGCTAAATGACCCGGTCTCACGCAGACGTTGGTACACAGCAGTAAACGTCGTATGATGCGGGATACGGCGATTAGGATATTGTTCTTGATAAACCCGCTGTGCAGTTCGTCCGTTGTGGTGCGCTACGTAGTACGCACCAACCATATCAATGTACTTACTCCAGGTGTATCGCTCCATTAGTAAACAGATACAATTCGCTACTACACTGGTGGACAAAACAATTCCTACCATCAACAGCAGTTGCAGTCATGACAACTGAAGAGCGTAATACGTCCTCTAGCGGTTTAAATAATCCTCATAAGAAAAAATGACATTAGGGAAAAATATTTGTTTTGGTGTCCCCTATAAACTCCCAGAGTTTGTCGGTTTAAATAATTTTCACTCTGTATACAGTTCATTGTACACTGCCACTCCAAAAGATTGAGCGAACTCTTGGTCGTTAAAGTACAAAATTTTAGCGCGCAGTTCACCCACATCATTAATAACAGACTCTCTAGTATCATCCACACTTAAAATAAATTTGATTGGGAAATAATAATACACAATTCTACCAATTATACAGAATTTCTTAGAATTGGAATCATGTTTTGTGTGCATACTGTATAAATCAATTATGTTCCCAACTTTTCTAATAATGAATATCAATTCATCATATTTATCCTCTCCAAACTTACCGTTCAAAATCTCAAGTTGAAACAAATCAATTGATTTCATTCTGCATTTCCAAGTTTTTCTTTACTTTACCTATAATCCTTTCTTTTCAATATCATCGCTTTTACACGCGTTATATTAGCTTGACCTGTATCTACATAGATACGGAATATTTGAACACGATTTTCACCCACTTAAAATCATTGGATCGACTTGAAACTTTGCATACTAGTAAAGGACCAATGACAATGCTATAATTGCATAACTTTGTTCTAAAATCCTAGTCAGAATCATCAGAAGATCAAAAAAAAAAGTGCGTGTAATTATATAACGGGATCTTTCAACACGATTTTCACCCACTTAAAATCATTGGATCGACTTGTAACTTTGTATACTTGTTAAGGACCAATGACAATACAATTATTTCATAAATGTTTTCTAAAATCCTTGCCAGAACCATCAGGAAATCAAAAAAATAAAAACCGGTATAATAGGTTGTGGACTTATCAACTTTTTAGTCAATCGTTATAAGAGCTCAGTTGGTAGAGCGGTAGACAGTAGTGGTATGTAATTTCAGTAATCCATAGGTCGCTGGTTCAAATCCGGCCCGGAGGATTTTTTTGGAAGAGTATTACTTTTAGCTCATACTACAATAGTATCGAATTTAAATATATTTACATTTTTATCTTATTCTGTAAAATATTAAAACTAAAAAATAAAAAAATAATAGTTTAAAAACTAAAACAACACGCTTTATTGGAAAACCGAACTAAAAATGAAAAATAATTTTAATTTCCAACACGCTTGGAATAAAATTAAAGTGGTCAACAAAAAAATCATCTCCAACACATTTAGAATAAAACTATGGTTATCTACAAAAACAATTACTATCAAAAGCGTGGGGTGCTTTTTATGGTTTTTACACTTTCTTCTTAGAGGCTTTACTTTTACCAATATCTGTTTATTATCAAATATATTAATTGATATAGAACTCCACACGCTTTTGATGGTAAAATTATTTTTTTTTGTAGATAACTATAGTTTTATTCTAAATGTGTTGGATATGATTTTTTGTTGACCACTTAAATTTTATCCCAAGCGTGTTGGAAATTAAAATTATTTTTCATTTTTTGTTCGGTTTTCTAATAAAGCGTGTTATTTTAGTTTTTTAAACTGTTATTTATTGTAGAGTTGTATCCCATCAAATCTTATAATCAAATTATCCAAAAAATGCTATTCCAGTATTAGGAATCTACCTTTTATTTCCGCGGACGAATTATATATTTCAAAGAATAAAAAACAGGTAGATGTAAACAGACAGCAAACACATTTGGGAACTTCCTTCTCAGAAATATACACACATGACCTCATTAAAAGAGACATTCACTTATTTAATATATGCGTTCAGGTTGTTTTTATACGGATACACGACACTCCCTGTTTAGGACTCATATATTAGTTTCGAAAAAAACTTCCGCTTTTAACTACAAGGTTAAAATCCAGCGTTAAATCGCTCATTTAAACTACAAGGAGTAATAAACTAATGACTTGGTGAATTGAATAATCTTGGTATCCTGCCCCCGCGCCGCGCCGCGCCTCGCCACACTCCTCTCCGCTCTACTGGCGCATCTCCTTCAGACGTAGTTAAGAGCGGCAGATAATTTTGTGAACACGACCATGGTACATCACAATTCTCTGAGAGAAATTTCAAGGTAGATTTCGACATGCAATGGTTGACTGTTTCATTGTCAGATTAGAAGAAAATGTTTTAAGAAATGTAAAGCAGTACCTGAAATCTCAGTCGTCCTCAATAATCAGCAGTGTTGTTTTGTAGGGGGCCTTTCGATAATTTAAGTCTCATCATCTGCTTTCAATTTGGTACTGACTGTTGCTGGTAATTATTTTGTACAGAGGGTTCACATTACTGGGTACGTTCTCATTTAATAGGCCAGCAACACTCAGTACCAAACTGAAAGCAGATGATAATACTTGAGTTATTGAAAGGCCTCCTACAAAACAACTCAGCTGATTATTGAGTGCGACTGAGATCTCAGGTACTGTTTTACATTTTAAAACTTTAACACAGTGACCTCAACGGAGTTTCGCGATGTATTTTAAAGATCTTCAGATTAGAGGACAAGAAAATTTCTAAAATAATTTTGTTGTGGAAATGTGGTAGAAGACGATAGAAAAGAAGGCCTAGGAGCAGATAGATTGATAATGCAGAGGTCGATTTGGGGATCCTGAAAGTGAAAGGTTGGATAAGATTAACAATGAACAGGATAGAATGGAGTATAATAATTATTGTTAAACAGATTAGAACTCATTGTGGGTTATGACGCCCATAAGAGCAGTAGATAAAAGTCATATATTGGTTACCAGCTATTTGTTTTACCCCTCTTCATAACAAAACATCTTCTTACTGTTTTAGGCACTACAACTTGAATTACTTAATTACTTACTTACTCACTGGCACTATCGAACCTGTAGGTTCATGGCCGCGCGGAAATAAGCTCTCCATACATCCCTGTCCTGAGCTAAAGCTTTCAAATCATTCCCTGTATAATCTACTTCCTTCAAATCATAGTTAATGTTATTCTCCCACCTCATTCTAGGTCTACCAACTGGGCGCGTTCCCTCTGGCTTTCCCACAAGAAGCTTCCATGCAAGTCTTTCATTCCCCATACGTACAACATGTCCTGCCCATCGCAATCTACGAGACTTAACTGTTCTTATTATATCTGGCTTCCTATAAAGACCATGTAGTTCTCCATTCACCTGTCTGTTCATCTCTCTTTGGTCCACAAATTTTCCTAAGTACTTTATTCTCAAATACTTCTAATCTCCTTTCCTCCCTTAAAGTAAGAGTCCATGTTTCGCACCCATATAATATAACTGGTAAAATAATAGTTTTATATATTTTCAGTTTAACGTTTTTTGAAAGGAGTTGGGACATGAAGAGTCTCTGCAATACACAATAGCACGCATTTCCAGAATTGAGCCTATGTTTGATTTCTTTGTGCGTCTCAACACCTTGAATTAGTTGAATTATTTGTCATTATCAACAATTTCTCGTCAGTATGTCTATCATTAAAGCAATTAATCCAATTTTGGTGAATTCCACTGGAATGAAAGTATTGAGTTTCATCTTATGAAAATATTTTTGAAAAAATACAGACCTTTACCGATCCCACCTAGTAGATATAGAAATTGATGTTATTTAACATTATCCAATACTGTTATTTTAACACAGTTCCAATAATGGATCATATTCACAATCATTATATTATTATAGAAAATGATAATGAAAATAGGTATTTATATATGAATCTTAACCAATCTAGCGGCCGCAATTTTTGTTACATTGGAACAAAACTTGGGATATATCAATAAATTAAAGAAAGTAAGACGGAGGTCAATAACTAGCAAATTGGAACCATTAAATTTAGGAGTTCATTTGAAAATAAAATTAAAAAAACTCTCCAGCGGTTGCAATTTTCGAAGTTTCACAACGAAACTCAGTATGTCCTATGAAAATAAACTGAGGAAGTCATTCTCAAAACTCAGCGGAATCCGACCATTTAAGTGGGGGTATATCTGAAAGTCAAAGTTAAAGATTTATTATAGTAACCGCCGCTCCGTGTTCAGGATGTTGCAACGTAAACCATACAACCAAATCAACCCTCAAATTGACAATGTGTCCCATAAGATATATTGGTTTAATTTATTTAATATTTTAATAAAGTAATGGAGAATTGAATCAGAAGATAACTTATTATTTAAACTAGTGTCAATTAATAATATTATTAAAAATGGTAATTTAAGGCTATCCCTCGTAGGAAATACAAAGGGAAAACTCCCAAATGGTAGACCAAGAATGAGATGGCAAAATAACATAAACCACGATCTGAGGTAAGTAGATTATACAGGGGATTATTGGAAAACCAGTAGAGTTAGTTAGTTAATTTACGGTTAAGCATTCTTTTTTTCACTGCACTCCGAGACTTTGAAATTAGTTCGCATCACGAAATCGAGTTTCTCCAATTTAACAAAATTAAGACGTATTCTGTAAACCACCAAAATGGGACTTACAATTCGATTTGCTTGGGAATTCTCTTAGTTTATGCAGTTCGTGAGTGACGTACTTCCTTTCTCCGTTCCTCCTCAAGTGCCCTAATTATTTTTTGAAAAGACGATGTGGACGACGTTGTCCATCAACCGGCTATGCGCCATTATGAAAGTTTCAAGAAAAATAATTTAAACTTTAAAAGTCAATCTTCACTATGTATTGTAATAAATCAAATGGGGAGACTAATATTAAAACCAATTAGCAAAGACGTAAATTGGGAAAAAAACTGCACTGAATAGAGATTGGAGGAGAAAATAAGTGAGATATCAGAATATATTGGAGAGGCCCACATGAATGGAAATATCTTTAAAATTGGATGGCGTTATGCATCAACCGGCTATGCGCCATTATGTAACTCTTGAGAAAAATATGCTTAAAGTTTAAGTCAATCTTCACTATTTAATAATAATAATAATATAATAATAATAATAATAATAAATAATAACAACAATAGCTTTATTTTACCTGGCAGAGTTAAGGCATTAAGGCCTTGTCTGGCACTCACCCAGGTTTTAAAAAGTACAAAAAATAGTCATATCTAAATTACAATAAACATAAACGATTACATGTTAGAAATACAATACAATTATTATTTGATTTATTCTAGATATAACGAATTAAATATAAGATGTACAATATATATATGTATATATATATATATATATTATATATATATATAAAACACGAAAAACAAATTATTAATGGCATAGTATAAATTTAAATAAATAGAGAAAAATTAATTATTAGACAACATGTAACTGTATAAGCGTGACTAAAAAGTGCTAAGAATGTGGCAACCCCTGACATCTTGAGGAAGGAAATTCCAGGAGCGGGCAGAGGCTGCTGTGAACGAAATAGAATAAGAGGAAGTGCTATGAAGAGGAATTGTTAGCAGATTGTTATCTTGTGTCCTAGCGTCAAAATTGTGGTAAGAAGATAACTTCTCAAATCTGTACGCCAGGTAACTAGGAGTGTAGGAATTCAAAAGCTTGAAAAGTAGTGAAAGAGAGTGTTATTTACGTCTGCCAATAAGACGGAGCCAAGAGAGATTATTGAAGTGTTCGGAAATATGATCATAACGGCGGATATTGAAAATGAATCGAACGCAAGCACTATGAACACGCTGCAGTCTCCTATGACAAGTCATAATTTGGACCATTATGTATAACGTCACAATAATTGAAGTGTGGCAACACAAGATTCTGCACAAGGATCTGTTTTAATGAAACTGGGAGAAAATTATTTAAACGTCTAAGATAATGTAAGATGGAGAAAGTCTTTTTTACACATGTGTTTCATTGTGTTTGCCAAGTTATATTTGCGTCTATATGTAGTCAAAGATTTATTACTAAAGAAGAATAAGGGATAATTATATTATTTATAGTAATGTTTGGAAGTATAGATATGTCAAAGGCTGTAAGCAGTCTTTATTGTCCAATTAGAATTACTTGTGTCTTGTTAGGATTTAGATTTAGACCGATACTTGAAGACCAGTTGAAGATGGATATGAGATCATCATTCATTTTCATCAAGCTGTTACAGAGAGAATGAGTAGATGAATGTAGGTTGTAGCGCCAAACTAACAATACTGGATATTGCAAGTTATTTTTCTTGTTTGGCAGTTATGCATCAATAATCTAAGAGCGGAAACATTTGGAGTTTAGCTGGATGATGCAAAATTTAGATTATAATTTATGAAGATCTGATTTCATACCCGTTCGTTGCAAAACATGGAATCTCTGATAGGACTGATAGCATTTACATTATCTTTAATAATAAGGCTATAGTTAAAGATACAGCGCTGAAAGTGTGCATACAATTACGTCATGAGCCAGTGCATGGTATCAAAATATTTTTTTTAAATGGTGCTTAGCCGGTTGATGCACAAAGTATGAGTCATCCAAGAAGACAGAAACTCTCAAACGCCGTAAGCTCTATAGACTCTGAGAGGAGAATGATGAAGAATATTTTGTTTTGTAAATCATACAAAGTAACATAAAATATTATATCAGTTATATCTGTATTAAAACAAGAATTGCGCACGTGCGTCTTTTTCACAAATCCCCAGTACGTTTCTATATTTAGAATTACAGGAATTGAGTTAATTATCAATTCGTAGCCAATTTCGTATGTAACTACTCTCTCCACAATTTAAACCTCACATTAATATTACAGTAGTCTGCAACATCACGTGACCTAATTTATAAAACCTATAATACTGTTTAAAACATTTCTCGCAAAAGAAGAAGAACGTTTCCTGGGATTTTTATCAACATGTTAGAAGTAGAACAACAGGGAAATCAAAATCCAAGACAATAAGTAAATCAAATCATTACGAAATTATCTATTGAAAGGGTGCGTTTTACAACGAAACTGGGAGCTAGGATCCTACCAAGTAGTTCCTTTTCATTGTATAATGAGGTTTCGTAAATCACGACTTGAAATGCAAAAAAAAAAAAAAAAGAAAAAAAATAGAGCAGTAGGATCCGGCGAACGAGGTAGCCATGGAACAGGACCCCTTTTCCAATGCAAGCGATTAAGGAATGTATGATAAAAGTGCTGAATAACTTCAACATCCAAGTAATGATGCGCCCCGTCCAGTTGTATATCGCGGACAACAAGCGTCAGGCAGTTGTTTCGTTGCCATGCTACCAAGGTAGCGCCACCAGATGTCGTTTTCATGAACTTGTGTCTCTTTAAAACGGCAGTTGCTCAAACAAACTAAGAATTTCCGACCATTTTATTCCTTGCTATGAAATGTACGTCTTTTTACATAAAACGTCAACACTGCATTTCTGGAATTAAATCCCTGGTACGAAAATGTTCAGTTTGGTGTCCTCTATCATATATCCAATTTTGACCAAAAGTTTAAAGACACCCTGCATATATACAGATATATAAGGTATAGGTCTATTTCATATTGATCCTAAAAACTTGTTGCATTAAAATAATTTTAAGATTTAATTATATTTCAAGCTCCTAACTTGAGTGGAATTGATATAAGTGCACGAATTCAAGGAGACGTTAAATTACAATGAAACGCTAATTTTTTTCTTTCATTTTGTGATTAATCTATGGTTAATGAAATAATTAAGATCAAGTTTTGTGCAATGTCGCTACTGAGCTTTATCCCTGTAACAGAGACACAAACAGCTGTCCTGGGGTATAAACACAGACAAATACGGTACTCGTACACAGAATGATCTAACCTTTCTGACCAGATATGTTAATAACACTGAGCAACAAAAAATATTTTTTTTGTATCAGAGAGAAAAATATGTGATTCTGATAGTATTTTGTCTCCTGGATTCAAATATGATATCGGTTTTTCTCCATCTCGCAAGGTTTCCGAGAGATACGGATTTATAATTTCAAACACTTTAATATTTTCTACATTCGTAACTACACAATATTCGAACATTCGGACTCACCTAGAAAGTAAGAAATGACAATTTTCTGCTATATTTCGCCTGTGGAGCATTCCTCTTGATGGTCCAACAATAATCGGCCAGCATATTAGGATTCTACTTGATTTGATATATCTTTTCCATAGCTGAAACCATTTGAGTTAGCTCATTTGGTTTTATTTTACAATGGACAAATGGGCGAAAAAAGTTTATTAAAAAATAATTATTTAAATCCATTAATTGAAATTTAAATAAAAAAAACTGTGGGTGATGGAGAAATTCCGAATACATATTTGAAAACACGATAAAAAACTGCATTAAGTACAACTATTGGTACCCATGAGAAAAAATTCATGTTGATCAGTGTTATCTATGAACATTTTACATTTAAAAATGTGATAATTTTAAGTAAAATCTAACCAATGCCTCTAAACAAAACGGCAAAATTGCAACTAAGAATCGACATAATTAGGCTTGGAATTGACAAGAAGCATACTAATTTACGTTTTGATCTCCGCCATACACAGAACATACAACAATCAAAAAAACTGGAAAGCCCATCTTCAACGAATGTCATCTCATAGAATTCCAAAAGCCATGCTTAGTCACTGCCCCCAAGGCAAAAGATCGTTGGGACGTCCAAAAAAGCGCTGGATGGAAAATTCCTCTTTGAGACCGTAACAGGCCGCATGGACTAATACTTGCATGGATGATGATGATATATTATGAAACATATTGTTCAAAGGAGATGTTGGAAATGGGATCATTGTCTCCGATTCTCTTCATCCAATTTCCACGAACTCTAGCAAATGCGGCATTTAAAATTAAGTTAGGCGGCATTTATAATTAAGTCAGGCGGCATTTAAAATTAAGAGGAAACATTTTTTAAAAAAATTAATTTGACATCAAAATGTTATTGAATCTTTCATTTTGTATTTCACTCAAGGAATAAGCTGTTACAGTCTAGGACTTATATATATATGTTACATTGTAGATTTTCACGGATATAAGTATGATTAAGAAAGTTTTCTTGAGTTTTCCGCGTCATGGATTCAAGATCGGCCTCTGGCCGCTGATTTCGATGTTTCGGCACGACCCCACATGCCATTATCAAGGAATGATAGGTTCGAGCCACAGATTTAGCTCTTATATAATCAAACACGTTGGTCCGTTTCCGAAGCCGTACACCCATCCCAGCGTCGACCACACTCCATGTTACCCAACTGTGGAGGAGAAAAGCGTAGAAGATATGAAGAAAACCACGGTTGGCCGTACGGCTTCCGAAACGGACCACAGTGAAAACTTAAGGCGTTTAACTACATAAGACCTAAACTTTGGACGGGTGTACGGCTTCGGAAACGAACCACAGTGAAAACTCGATGTGTTAAGACCTAAACCTTGGATGGGTGTACGGCTTCTCAAACGGACCACACTGAAAACTGAACGTGTTTGATTATATAAGAGCTAAATCTGTGACTCGAACCTGTCATTCCTTGATAATGACATGTGGGATACTGCCGAAACGTCGGAATCAGCGGCCAGTGGCCGACCTTGAATCCATTACGCGGAAAACTCAATAAAACTTTCTTAATCATATATATACATTTTGGAAATAATGGTCATTTACGGTATCTACAAGATAGGATCTGCGAAGAATTTGTAATTAAAAAAAATGTTTCATGGCAACATCCTCAATAATTTGATTATTTCGGAATTCGCTAAATTAATACAAATAAACATCGGATTTTTTTTTTAGTTTTAAACATTTCAATACGTTCAACGATATGGTTTCGTGGTAGCAAGCTGCCTTGTCACCCAACGGGCCCGGATCTATCTCCGGTCGGGACACGGTTATTGGATAAGGTTTTTTGAGGGTTTCTCCTCATCTGTTAAACATATCTCAGGAAACGTTAGAGCCCAACCGTCCCCCAACGTCATCTGGCTATAATTTTCATGATTATTACAATATTAACCTAATTAGATTGAGTTTAGGATTAAGGTCTCTACTGGCGCATCATTACCATCATCAATTCATCACCCATATACTTCTTGGGGCAGCATAACGCCGCCTTCCGGCGCTCCAACATCAGAAGTGAGTTTGTAAAATGTAAATGACAAACTGCATGCACCGAGTAAAAAAAAAAAAAGTCTATACTAAAAGTTATGTGGTCTGTATTTCATCAACAATCACGGATTAAGTCCATGTGGCTTGTTCCGGTCTCATAGATTCTCATTCAAAAAGTTGAATCCATCTATTTTTCGGTCTACCAACATTCCTTTCTCCATTTGGTTTGTAATTAAGTATAATTTTTGGTATGCGTTCATCTTTCATTCTTTGCACATGTCCTTTCTAGTTTTTTTCTAGATTCTTTATTTTATCTAAACGTTTAAAAATATTTAGCTCATTTCTAATATCTTAACTTTTTCTTTTATCTAGAAGTTTGCATCAGCTACACTTCTCTGAAATCTTATTTGAGCTGTTTCTATTATCTTCTCTTCTCTTTTAGTTAAAACCAAAATTCACTACCATACAGAAGTAAGAGGACTGCAACTGCTTTATAAAATTTTAGTTTAGTTTCCTTTTTTGTATTTTTAAATATTCTCTTAATTGTGCCACATATGTAATTAAATTTATTTAGTTTGTTAAAAATATCTCCATTTTTAAAATAGATTTCATAACCCAGGTATTCAAAATGGTTCACTTGTTCAACGGGTTTCCCCTCCAGAATTATTTTAGTTCTTATGGTATCTGACCCTTTAGGAGCTAAGATTTTCGTTTTACTGATTGATATTTTGAAATTATAATTCTGTATAATGCTATTTTCATGTATTTGTAATTTATTATTTCTGATTTAACCTATTGTACAACATTTACAGTATATGACCTGTGTGTTGGAAAGCAAACTCGAACTGAATTCAGATTTTTGTTGTAATTGCAATTCCTGGGTGACAGACTTTTACATTTAACACCTACCTCCACTTAAAACTTCACATTAAAACTGCACTCTATTAAATGCAATATCACATGACCTAATTTATATAAAATCTATAATACTGTTAAAAAAATATTGCTTGTAGAAGAAAAAAGAGGGGTTGCTGGGATTTTTATCAGTATAATAGTGGCCACTGCTGATAAAATAGCTTAAAATGGATTATCGGTAATAATTTATAGAGTATATTACACTGGTGAACGAATTGAGGGAAGAGTGTGGAAGGGGAAGGCGTAGCCATATTTGATGTGCATGAATATGAGGATAGCATGCATTTTTATGAACTGGTGCGTTATTTTATGACCGCCAGACAAGTGTATATGCTTTTCCGGTTGCTTTCAAAATTTTTAGCCTGGATTACAGACTGGATTAGTTTCAAACTGTGTTGATATACAGTTTTGCCAAATATTCTGGATTATATGTTTTATATATTACATGTGTGAAAACGCACTTGTCTTAAATGAATGATCCATATCTTTGTGCATTTTATAACCCGCCGTTCAGAACTATAGTGACATACAATAAGAAGTCGTAATATTAATAATAATAATAATAATAATAATAATTATAATAATAACAATATTAATAATAATAATAACAATAATAATATTATTATATTAATAATAATCATCATCATCATCCGGTATCATGACAGCTGCCACCGTCTTCCGGAAACCAAACGCCATTCCTCTCTGCCCATCCATTGATCTTCCTCCAATCCTTTGATATTCTTAGCCGCTTGTACACCTTCTATCCTAGTTTTCTTTTGTCTCTCCCTCCTTTCCGTTGGGATCCATTCCATAACAATTTTAGGTAATCTTTGCTCTGACGTTCTTTTTACACGACCATAACACTGTAATTTTTTCTTTAATAATAATAATAATAATAATAATAATAATAATAATAATAATAATAATAATAATAATAATAATAATAATAATAATAATAATAATGTTTTTTATTGCGGATGAGCCCACGTAGGACTACGCAAAGTACTTAGAGGCATTTTCTTTGAGCCCTAATTTCTTTCATTCTTTTGCTATGAGCTTGTTTTCTATCATCTGTCCAAGTTGTTCCAGTTTTTTCTTCGGTTTGTCCTCTTAGTCAACTTGCCACTTATCCACCTTAATTCTAAATATATCTCTGCAAGTCATAGGTGGAGCATTTAGACTCAGAAGTAAAAAGGAAATAAAAATATATACAGACACTGATAGTGATATTACAAAACGAAGGTTAAAATTTTATGGCCATATTAAACGAATCAGATAATGGAATTCTACGAGAACAGAAGTAAAGCTCCAGTGCATACTATGAAGTGGATTGATTAAGTTAAAAAGGACTTAAAATTGGCAGGAATTACTAAAGAAGTTATCCCAAACAGAGATATATTTAGAATTAAGGTGAATAAGTGGCAAGTTGACCAAGAGGACAAACCGAAGAAAAAACTGGAACAACTTGGACAGATGATAGAAAACAAGCTCATAGCAAATAAATGAAAGAAATTTGGGCTGAAAGGAAACGCCTCTAAGTACTTTGCGTAGTCCTACATGGGCTCATCCGCAATCAAAAAAATAATAACAATAATAATAATAATAATAATAATACTTTTATTGATGATTTTCTCTACTTTACAGTAGTTATCCTTCAGCCTAAATGTATTTTGTTCCGTCACAGATTTATATCCTCAGCATCGTCTTCTTTGAGGTCTCTGGCGATTATGTTTCTTCTCACTTCATCCATCCGCTATTCCTTGGGTTTCCTCCTCCTCCTCCTGCCTTCAGCATTCCAATCCACCATCATTTTTGGGATTTTATTATTCTCCATTCTCTCCAGATGCCAATACCATTTCAATCTTCAATAATAATAATTATTAATAATAATAATAATAATAATAATAATAATAATAATAATAATAATAATAATAATAATAATAATAATAATAATCAGCATCAAGAATTAGACGTTAAGGTCTATTCCGATCTTATGTTAGAATTGTCTGTCCATCTTTTACTGGGACTTCCTACGTATCTTCGTCCTAGAGGTCTGTAGCGAAGAATCTGTTTTGGGATAGTTTTGTTATACATTCTATTGATGTGGCCCATCCATTCGTCTTTTTATTGTGCAATCCAATCTAAGAGTTTGAATATATTTACTTCTGTTTGTATATCTTCTTTATCTTTGCCGATCTGCTATTGTATAACCAACTACACCCCTCAGAAACCTCACTTCCGAAGTTTATATTCATCATTCCTGAAATGTTGTTAATATCCAGGGTTTCGTTTAATGTAGTAGTATTGGAACCGCCTATGTTTTTAGAATTTTAAATGTGCTATCGTAATAGTAACAATAATAATAGTAATAATAATAAACCCACCGGCACTAATGAATCACGAAGTTTATCACTGCGCGGACATAAGTTCTCCATACATCCATATTCTGAGCTAATGTTTTCCAATCACCCCCAGTTGTCCTATAAATTTGTGACCATATGTAAACACATTTAAGTCTGAAAACATAACTTTTTAGAAGAGCTTATTATATATTCAAATATTGACAATAAATCGGAGATTTGCTACACTTCTGACAAAGGGATATCTACCATAAGTCATGAACTACGACTTGCGAAATTCTACTCTATGATAAAGAAAGAAAATTCTGTATTTTTTAACATGTTAATCTGTAGAATAAAGATAATTATAATCGGACTTCTGTACTTATCCTAATGCCGTAGAATTGATTCCTTCAAATGTCTGGTCACGTTCCGTTGATTTTCGTGTGGAAGTCTCCATGTATCTCTTTCAGTCTCCATTCGTATCAAATGTCCTCTTCATTGCATTCTACGAGATTTAAATGTTCATATTACATTTTGTTTCCCACAAAGATCATGTACCTCACTGTTATGTAATCTTTTCCATTCACCTGTCTGTTTATCTCTCAATGATCCAAATTTCTTCCTAAGAGCTTTATTCTCAAACACTAGTAATGTTCTCTCCTCCCTTTAATCAAGAGTCCATCTTTCGCATCCATTTAAAGTAACTACGGGAATAATTTTACATTTAGGATGCGGCACAAGTCAGTTAGCCACTGCACATGGTTGCAAAGAAAAAATCAGATTGGCTGAAACTGAGGTTTGAATACGGAACCATAAGAAAATAATCTCAAATACTAAACAGAAGTGTTTGAAACGTATTCAAACCGTAGTGTTTGATATTACTTTCTGAAGGGCCCGTATTCAAACCCCAGTTTCAACCAATCTGATTTTTTCCCTTGCATCCATGTGCAGTGGTTAACTGACTTACGCCGCACCCTGTATTTTCATTTTAACGCTTTTTAATATACCAATGGTCACCCCTGGAAGAAATAAACGTGCAGACCAAGCTGGAAATGGAAAACCAACGTCAGAACTATAATGAATGATAGGAAGTTGGAAGAAGGAGATTGGAATGATAGAAATAAATGGAAACTGAAGACGGCAAACCTATAATTGGGAGAAAGCCGAAGAAGAACTTTTTTGACAGAATTTGGGGTAACAATAATGTCTTTAATTTTAGTTTCCTGTTTTGGGCCTTTATTTAATTTCTTACGGCACTTAATTCTTGTTTGTAATTATTGTTCCTATACATTCGAATTCGGCCACTTCTAAAATTTGTTCATTTTTCATTAACGTCCATTTCCGTTATATAATCTATTTCTATGTTAGGATCCATCAAGACGTATACTTATTTGTGCTTTAAAAATATTTCATGTAGAGAAATCATATAAAACTATTCTTCTATTATATGGATGCGAAACATGAACTCTTACTTTAAGGGAGGAAAGGAGATTACGGGTATTTGAGAATTAAGTTCTTAGGAAAATTTTTGGACCAAAGAGAGATGAACAGACAGGTGAATGGAGAAGTCTGCAGAACAGTGAAATACATGGTCTTTATCGGAAGCCAGATATAATGAAAATAGTTAAGTCTCGTAGACTGCGATGGACAGGACATGTGGTACGAATAGGGAATGAAAGAAGTGCTTGGAAGCTTCTTGTAGGAAAACTAGAGGGAAAACGGCCAGTTGGCAGACGAAGAATGAGGTGCGAGAATAACATTAACTATGATTTGAGGAAAGTTGATTATACAGGGGATAATTGGAAAACATTGACTCAGGATAGGGATGTATGGAAAGCTTGTATCCGCGCGGCCGTGAACCTACGGGTTCGATAGTGCCAGTGAGTTAGAGAAATCTAGTGAGAGCTACATTATCTTTACTTGAAACCAGATGCAATATAAATACTCTCGTAGACTGCGATGTGCAGGACATGTGACACGAATGGGGAATGAAAGAGGCGCATTGAAACTTACTGTTGGGGAAAACTATAATGAAAGCTTCCAGTAGTTGTGCAAGAATAATGTGATTTCAGGAAGGTAGATTATATATGGTGTGATTGGAAAAACATTAACTCAGGATAGGGAAGTACGAAGACCTTATGTGTCATGTCCTACGGATTCGATAGTGCCAACCTCAATATTAACGTTCCTTAAGAATTCGCTAGAAAATTTTACAAAACAGCACCAGTAACTCTGGATAAATATCGAACTTCCGCAAAGGAGAGTATTATGAAAATGCTAGCGGTTATCCCGGCTGGAGTGAGGGGTGTCAACTCTGTGGAGAAATGACAAGGGCAGATAGCAGTTTAATGAAAGGTCAAGTAGTTCTTCAGCGACCTTTCATTTCCAAGCCAACTTTTCTTTTCATCGAGCTTACACACTGCAAGTCATACATTTCAAAATAAAAGCGTCAAACTGATTTTATGAAAGAGAAATAATAATGATTTTTAAATTTTAACACGTACGTTTATATGTCATTACTCCCTTTATATACAAAAGCTAACTTAAACTCGGCGGTTCATGGCAGTTTGGATACACGCTCTCCATATATCCCTATCCGTATTAATGTTTTCCAGTCATTCCCTTATATAATTCACATACTTTAAAATTCATCCATCCATCCATAGTAATTATGTCCGAGGGCAGGTCTTTCACTGCAATCATAGCATTATCATGCTATGCTTTGCAGCTTTACTAGGGAATTATATGTGTGGTAGCTTCCCGTTGCTTTCTGCACCGGTGAAGGATGGTTATGGCCGGATGATTTTCGGGGACAGTTGGGGCTCTAAACGTCTTGACATTTGTATTACAGGTGAAGAAAAGCCTCGAAAAAAACCTCACCCAGGAACCTGTCCCGACCGGGAATCGAACCCGGCCCGCTGCGTGACAAGGAAGCACACTATCTGGACACCGCAGCGGTGGACTACTTTAAAATAATAAATTAATATTATTCAATCTCATTCTTGGCCTACTTACTGGGCACTTTAACTCTGATTTTCCTACATAAAGACACCATGCTCTCTTTTATTAAGAACTAGTTAATACCCGGCGTGCGCTGCTACGCCTAAATAAATGAAAATTAATGTTCTTTTATGTTTAGTTGAATAAGTAAATGGAGAAAAATAATAAATATATATTTTTTAGATAACCCGTGCTGATTACCCGGCATTCCCCGGAATCTAATTATCATAATTGACATAAATGAGCTGGAATACGAAAATTAATGTGTTTTATGTTTAGTTAAATAAGTAAAGGGAAGCATGTATATCGTAATTATTTTTAGATACCCCGTGCTATTTACCCGGCGTTGTCCGGGTATCTAATCATCCCGATCTTCTTGGCATAAATTAGCTGAAAGACAAACATTAATGTACTTCTTATGATTAGTTGAATAAGTAAAATGATAAATAATTATAAATGTATATGGTAACTATTTTAAGGTTCCCCGTGCTGATTACCTGGTGTTGCCCGGGAATCTACATATCTTGATCTTCTTGGCATAAATGAGTTAAAAGACAAAATTCGTTATTGTGAGTTATCCGTAAAAGAATACCCGCCATGTGCTGCTAAGCTTGCACAGGAATCTACGTACTTGTCTCGATCTTCTTGGCATCAATGAAAGACGAAAATGGTTATTGAGAATTATCCGTAAGATAAAACATATGCTGTTGTTGGACTTTTTAGTAGATCTTTTTGAGATATGCAATTCTGTGTACATTAATTTTGTGTATTTGTTATGGTTTATGCAGCGTAAGCCATTTAAGCGTCCAAGAAACTACTTTTTCATGTTTTCCACTACAAAGGGCGATTTGTAAGGGTGTAGGATTTGAGTATCACAACTCTCTTATAGCCTATGTTCATCCCGAGAATCTCCAGAACATATTGCAAAAAGTGTCATCACAATAGGATCAACGGTATGGCCGCGCATTAAGTACGAAGGAACAAACAAACAAACATTAATTTTTATATATTAGAAGATGCGTGTCACATGATATTCTCACCACATTTTACCAGACTTAATTCTTGTTATTATATATGATTCCCCATATTGATCATAGGGCTATAGCTCAATGTTACATAATTTCCTCTATTTACCCGTCTAATGGAAATGGACAGTTAGGAACAAATGATAAATATTTTGAAGAAGTAACTAAATGAAAATAATTAACTAACTAACTTACTGGCACTATCAAAACCTAATCATGGCCGCGCGGACATAAACTCTCCACTCATCTCTATCCTAAGATAATTTTTCCAAACATCCTCTAGTTAATCTACTTCCCTCAAACCATATTAACTAATGTATTCACGTAGACTTTCACCGCCGGAGTTGCTATGATGATCTTGATGAAGATTTTCGGGCTGTAGGCCGTGGTCGTGAGGCTTGTAGTTCCCCGACGTTTCGCAACGACGTCCCTAACGCGGACCAATCAGAAGGCAGGCTATAACTTACGAACACATCGCGGTGAACGTACAAATAGGACAGACAGTGGACAGAATTGCCAGTCTCAAGACAACCCTTGAGGATGCCAGACGCAGTCTCTGGCAAAACGTCGCAGAACTACAAGCCTGACGACCACGGCCTACAGCCCGAAAATCTTCTTCAAGATCAGCATATTAACAATGTTAATATTATTCTCCTTTCTCATTCTTAGTCTATCACCTGGGCGTTTTCCCTCTGGTTTTCCAACAAAAAAACTTCCATGTCGCTCTCATTTCCCATTCGAGCCAATGTCCTGCCCATCGCAGTCCACGAGACGTAACTGTTATTATATCTACAAACAATTATTTATAATAGGAATGAGATCCAGAGAGAAATTAAACATAGGCGGAATTTTGTAAACGCATGCTATTATGCATTACAGGGTTATCCAGAATTCTCTAACAAAATAGCATTATGTTTGACAAAAGAAAGTTAAACAGACAAGTGAATGGAGAAGACCTCATGACAGTAAGCTACGTGATATTTATGGGAGACCAGTAGCGGAGTGGTTAAGGCAAGATGCCTTGGCGCAGAGTTACGGGACTTACGCTGGTTCGTGTCCCCATGAGGGAAGAACTTCTCTCATTGAATTTCGACCAGTATGGGACCGGTGCCCACCCAGTATCGTGAGGCGACTCCAGATTAAAAAGACCAGCTATAACGGCTGGGGACCCGACATGCTGGCCACATGTCACCCTTATACTGGTTCGATGATCGTCTACCTCTGTGATTTACACATGTGGATGTGAGGCCAACAGCCTGATGGTAGGTCAAGGATCTTCTAGGCCTGTCGCGCTTGGAGATGTAATAAGAAGAGTTAAGTGTCGTAGACCGCCATGGACAGACATTTGTCACAAATTGGCAATAACATTGAAACTTCTTCTATGAAAATCAGAGGAAAACACTTAGCTGGTGGCCAATAATATAGTGAGAGAATTACATTAACTATGATTGGAAGAACGTGAATTATACAGATTTAGTTCAGGACAGAGTTGTATAGAGAGCTTATGACCACGCGGCCATGTACCACCGGGTTCGGTAGCGCCAGAAAGTCAATTAGGCCCTAATTAGAAGCATTTTTTTAGATTACGAATTATATGTTACTCCTATTCACAAGAATCCGTAAATAAATGTTTACGATAATTTTAAATTTGATCTTGAGAATTTCGTATGGAGGGAAAATACATCTTGGTGAACCTATAGTGAATTTTAAATCAGAATCTGCCGCTAGGCCAGCAGTTTCTTCTTGTAGACTATTTCTTGCTTCATGAGACAACATAAAGAGTTATGAACTATATGACATGTTACACTTTTACTCTCATTTAAATAATGCTTACGAAAGCGACCTATTTCCAAATAATTTCACGCTCCAGAGCGTTATCTACTAGATAAGAGACGACTATCAAGTCAGGCAGTTTTAAAACACGCTAACTTTATTTATTTTCCACTACATTTCTAGTCAGATATATGTTTGCTGGCTTTATCAAGATCTCCATTTTAAGTGAATGTCTTCTAAAAAACAACAAACCTTGAACACATATAGAATATACAGGGCGAATACTGTTAAATTCTGAGCTGAACCACCCGCTGTAGGGGAGAGAACGAACGAAATAAATCGGGTGGGGGAGCTGGTACAAGTGGAGGGAATAAATCGTATACATTAATTCAGAAAAGTTGACCTTTAAGATGCCATCTACAGACCTACTCTATCGAATAACGTGGTAATATAACATGAAACGCATAGTACAGTACCCTTACCCGAGATCTGACGTCACTGCAACAACATTATCCCTACAGTAGGTTGTTCAGCGCAGCATGTAAATAAATAAACGTCCGTGACGCAGGAACTGCGTAAACTAAGCGAATTCCTACGAAAGTGGAATTTGTGGTCTCATTTTGCTATTTTACAGAATTCATATTTCTTTTGTTAATTTGAAGAAAGTCGATTTCTAATGCCAGCTTCTGAATTTAATTAACAAACTTATCCAAAATAGGGTCTGCCAAAAGTGACAAAGTATATTAGGCAATAGAGAAGAGAAACAATAATTTAGATCATATGGAGACAATACATATTTTTAAGTTTTGGACTGCGAGCTAAGTGAACCATGCAAAACCTAAGTTATTATTTATTGAATATTGTTGTATAATCAAACACAAATTTTAATTATTTTACTAATTAATTTTGTTTAGTAGATTGGTCACGTAAGTGTGCAAGAATGGGACTAGAATTAACATAAATAAGATATCCATACCAATTACTTTTTGCCGATGATCAGATAATTGTAACCCAGGACGGAAAAGATTTAAATTATATGTGTAATCTGTTGTCAATATATCAGAAATGGGGTTTGAAAATCAACAAAAAAACACAAGTATTTAACAAATGACCCAAATGAATTATATATTGATGGGCTAAAAACAAAGAAGAGCGATAGTTTCTGTTATTTGGGAGAAAGGTGAGTGAGACATCAGATTAAGAAATAGCAAAAAGGATCAGTAATGGAAAAAATCCATAGGAATGTTAAACTCTATATTATGGAGTAAAAACATCATTAACAGAATAAAAAACAACTAATTTATAAGTTCATCCTAGAATGTATAATGTCACATGGATCGGAAGTTTGGACAATGACACAATATGCCAACAGAATAACTGCAGTTGAAATGGATTTTTGGAGAAGAGCTGACAGAAAAACTTGACGGGAAAGAATTAGAAATACAGAAATTAGAAAATGGATCAATGCAGAAAGAAGTATATTGGATGAGATTGAACACAGAAGACTAATGTTGTATGGGCACGTAAGAAAAATATAGACCACCAAAGGCCGTGTATACATGGAAAATTGAAAGAAGGAGCAGTAAAGGAAGATCAAGAACAACATGGAAGATTAACATTCAACATTAATTGAGGAAATTTGGTGTAACGGATTAAGACACAGAGGACAGAGCACGATGGAGATGTTTAATTAAGGGGAGTTTATGAATGTTTATTACAAACTGATAATCTATATGCTCGTAGTCATTTACACATTTTAATTATTAAGATGGTTGGAGAAAAATCTTAATGGCGAGAGAAAATTCTCAATGAATAAGTAAATAATAATTCATGTTTCCATTAATTCATTAATATATGAGATACACATTAAAAGCATATATTTTTGGGGTGTGAACGACTGCGTAGAGTTCACATGGAATTTCGCGAACTCACTCCACAGATGTTTACACACAATTTCCATATTCACTCTATTTATTTCACAACAAATCACTTACTTCACACAAATTTCTGCTAATAAATTATGTCCTCACAATTTATTTGACCGTCCTGTTCTTTATACTCATTGACGGCTTCATTTTAAAACGTCTTCTTATCATCAAACTTGATAACATTTACTCGTCTTCACTCTGTACACGGCTGCAGCTTGGCCGCTCCGACCCTCGCATCTTCTTATATATATGCGACGATCAGAACAAATTAGAATCAGAGTCGAGACTTTTTTGGGTCGAAGACTCCAGAACCGACTTTTCCAGAATAAAGCTATAGAGATATACAACTGCATATTTCTATATGGGTTTACAGATTCGTGAATCGTTAGCTCACGAATTTCCTTACTATACAATGGGTGACCCGACTCTGACGCTGTCTCCGAAATACAAAAGCCAGCCTAGCAATCCGTCACAATATCTCATAAGAAACATTCAATTTGAGAGGAATTAATCAAATTGTAAGTATACATTGCGACGAAGCTAACATGGCGGTGCTAGAGCGAATTTTTAATTTAATATATTAGGTCCCCCACTTCAAGTGGTCGGATTTCGCTGATTTTTCACATGGAATTTCGTAAACTCACACAAATTTTATTTTAATTGCGTATACTGAGTTTCGTTGAGAAAATAGGAAATTTCAGCCGTTGGAGCTATTTTTAAATATTCTTTTCAGGTCAATTTTTACTCCTAATGATCTTATTTTGCTAGTTAACATACTCGACCATACTTTTTAATTCATTATTATGTACCAAGTTTGGTTTTCGAATAAAAAGGAAAACTTGTAGTAACCGGACCTTTTATTGACACAATATATATGGGTAATAGACAATGTCAGTGTCTATTAGATAGGATCGGTCAAGATCTGCAATTTTTCTTTATATTTTACATAAAGAACACGTAACTCACTATTAAGTATGTTTTCTCAATTCACCTGTCTGTTCGTCTCTCTTTCGTAGAAAAAAAATCTGTTAACCACTGAATTCACAAATATTCGTAAGCTCATCTCTTGCTTTCCATTTGTATTATATATATATATATATATATATATATATATATATATCCATCCATAGTTATTCTACCCGAAGGCAGGTCCTTCACTGCAATCATAGCATTTTCATGCTATGCTTGCAGCTTTACTAGATAATTGTAGGTGTGGTAGCTTCCCGTTGCTTTCCACACCGGTGAAGGATGATGATGATAATGATAAGGATGTTGATGATGATGGCCATATGATTTCGGGGACATTTGTCTTACAGGTGAGGTAAAACCCCGATAAAAAACTCACCCATAAAAACTGCCCCGACCGGGGATCGAACCCGGGCCCGCTGCGTGACAAGGCAGCACACTACCTCGAGACCACAGAGGTGGACATATATATGTATAATACAAGTGGAATGTTTCCAGTTTTATATATTCTTTGTTAAACTTTTTTTTTTTGAGAATTTGGAATGGCACGAGACCCTATAATGCATAACATTCATTTTCAGAGTTGGTCAATTGTTTAATTTCACTATGCAACTTTCTTTGTTTGTTCTTATTGATCATAGGTAATTGAATTCTGCTGCATCTTCAAACTTTTTCTAATTTGTTATGGTATATAACATAAACATGGAGGCACACCGTAGCGTAGTAGTTAAGGCACTGAGCTACAAGCCGGAGGGTCGAGGGTTCAAGTCCCGTTGGGGTCAGGATTTTTAAACTGACCCGAACCCTTGGGCGGCACTATGGCCCTGGGGTCGACTCAGCCTCTAACGGAAATGATTACCAGACGCTTGTTCTGGGGTAAAGGCGGCCGTCACGCAGGGCTGACAACCCGGCTGACATAAAGTGCCGATTGTCTAGAACAAGTGGGAGCCTTAACCTCCTACTACCCCAAGGGTCTCCGGGCTTGTTGTGGGATCACTTTACTTATATAACATAAACATACATATTTTCTGTATGATTCAAAACACTTTACACCTGATTCCAAACAATGTTAAGACGATAATTCAACTTTATAACTACGGCAAAGAAGTCAACCTTCAGCAGATTTCAACAAATTGTGGGATCTTGGACAATGAAACAGTTGATCTTCTGACGAAGAAATGTTCCTTGATAACACATTCACCAACACCCAAACCTGTATCTTATATTTCGGCTGAAAGGTACATAAATAAAAAAAAACAAAGACATTAACTACAACAGACTTCAATCATCCGTAAAGAAAATAAATGAGAATACGTCCTTCACAACACCAACTCCATACCAGAACTTCCACGGAAGCCAACAGTTATTCAATTCAGATTAACTACAGATCACATCTGCTTTGTTAAACATTACACTTCTTCTCCTCCTTTTCTATAGGCATATGCCTGTTTACTTACACACACACATCTCATTCCATCTCTTTGAAGGGTCTGCCTGCTGTTCTTTTTTATTCATCTAGGTCGTAGGTTCTTCGCCGCTTCAATAAGCCTCATATAGTAAGCTCTGTCCACGTGGACAATCCATTCCCTTTTTCCTTGTTGTAATAAATGTCTCGTCATCTATGATATTGCATTCTTCTCTCACAACCTGGTTCCTGACTCTGTCAAGTCTCGTTTTGTTTACTATGGCTCTTAAAGTATTAGTTTCTGCTGTTCTCACGAGTTTTTTTCGTTTGGCTAGTATCTCTTGCATCCGCACCATATGCCATTATTGGTAGTACACATGCTTTATAAAATTTTATTTTACTTTCAACAAATATGTAAATTTATGCAATATATCAACAGACGAATGGGAAAAGTACTTCAAAGAAGCTTACTCTGAACGGAAAAATACTGATAACCACATCTACAGAAAACTACAAATAAAGATACATTTCAGATAAGCAAGGAAGAATTTGAAAAACAAGTAAAAACATTGAGAAACAGAAAATCAGCGGATATAGATAACATCCAGAATTAATTAATTAAATATGGAGGAGAAAAATTACATGAAGAAGTATAAAATTTATTCAACACAATAGTTGGATAATACCAATGATTGGAAAAAAAGTATTACAATCCCAATTTTGAAAAAGGGAGATAAAAACAAACCAGAAAACTACAGAGGCATCAATCTATTATGCACAACACTGAAACTCTTCACTAAAATTATAGCAGATCATTTATCGAATACATTACCACTACTAGATGAACAACAAGGATTTCGAAAAGGAAGATCATGCACAGATGTCATTTTTATATTAAAACAGACTACAGAAAAAGCTATCGAATTTAACATCCCAGTCTTCCTACGTTTTGTGGATCTGGAAAAAACATTTGATCGGGTACGATTAAATGACATACTCAACATATTAGAAAACAAGATTGTAGGGCTATCTAAAAACCTCATTGCAATAATCAAAGACATTTATTCAGGAAACAGTAAACCTATCAAATATGGAAGTATTAAATTTAAAGAAATTTTAGTCCAACAAGGAATACGGCAAGGAGACTCATTAAGTCCCATATTGTTTACACTAATAATGGATGAAATCATCAAAGAATTACAAGTTGAAGTTAGAAAAGGGATTAAAATAGGTAACAAAGAGCTGAAGATACTGAACTATGCTAATGACACAGTTCTAATTGCACAAAGCGAAGATGATTTGCAAATGCTATTGCACAAATTTAGAATTGCAGAAAAATATAATATGAAAATCTCAACATATAAAACCGAATCAATGACATTATCCAAGGACCCACATGTTAAATTAGAAATAGAAGGGAAAAGTATAGAACAGGTCATGAAATTCAAATATTTAGAAATATAAATTAATAGCAACAACAGAATAACATATGAAATCCTCCATCAAGCAAATAATGCAAACAAAATACCGGGATGTTTAAACAATACTGTTTGGAAAAATAAAAATTTAAGAATAGATGCAAAAGTAAGAATTTACAAATCTGTGATAAGGCCAGTTCTAACATATGATTGTGAATGCCGAACAGAAACTCAAAAACAAAACAAATCAATGAAACAACCGAAATTAAAGTTTTAAGGAAATTCGTAGGAAAATCGCTGAGAGAGAAAATTCGCAGCTCTGTTATTAGAGAAGAATGTGAAATTGAACCTATAAACCTCTGGATAAATGATAGAAGAATAAATTGGAACGATCACATAGATAGAATAGTGAGCATTAGATTAGTACGTGACTGGACACCTCAGCCGAAAAGGCCTTTAGGAACACCACAACTACGATGGAAGGACGTCACCATACTCCGAGCCTGTAGTGAATGAACACGCATCAAGTGCCAGCTTTCATGCGTAGAGGAAGAAGAAGTAAGAAGAAGAAGAACTTTACTTTCATGTTTAAATATTTAAACATTACACAATATTAATATGTTGTCAATACTAGAGCTTTCCAAACGTTTTTGTCTCGTAGACCACGTGCCATTTTTCTATTTGGATAGGCATCTGCCTATTTAATATTGAATATTTAGAAATTCATCTACATAAAGTGAGTTTTTAACAGCTGACACAGTGTCTCTCACTTTTATATGGACTCTTCGCCATCAATGAGTAATTATTGTTAATGACAATATTGTTATTCCTACAAATAATAGTTCTTGATTATAAAGATGAAATAATACAGGTCAATGTCGATATAGACCACTTTGGGAACGGCTGGTCTACACTAAAATCCATTCTTTGCAACCACCCAGAGGAAGAAACGGATTACAAACACTTCACAAACTGTACAGCCGTGAAACAGGTAACTTCCTAACCTCAATGTAATGGAGAGCAAGACTGAATGACTTCATGACTGAATGAGTGTTAGATGCAGCACATTAGACACGAATCAACCAACCAACATATATTTTCCTGCAGTATCGAATAATTTAGCTAGTCCAACATTAGCATAAAATGAATTTTCATATTTGCAATACACACGAGGACTTATATTTGCATTGCACATTATATTACGGCACCATATCAATATCTGTGACGTAATCTAGCTATTTTTTGTTCGTACACAGTTAATTTAGCCTTGCTCCTGTCATAGACATGACATGTGATATTTCAATGCGTAATGTTTCCTGCCTTGCCATCATACACAGCACTTTCAGATTTTCACAAATAAACCTCACTTTTCTCTTTTAGTTTTACAGTTAAATTTGATTTACAGAACTTTTAAATATTCATGATTTTTTCCTCGAAATTTTGCACATTTTTACTTCGGTTTAGAGGTTCATTTAAAGTTAAATTTGAATATAAAACTTTCATCAGTTTTCAGAACATTCCAGTTTTAAATATTAGATTCTTCTATCCAACGTCATCAGGCTGTCTTATGACATTTCTGACATTCTCTCTCGCCATTGGCGAAATTTGAACCCATTTCTAAGGTTGGGCAATTTGAATCGTTATAGAGTGGTCGGTTAAGACAGAAGACTACAAATAGGAAGGTACCTATAACATACATTGATTTTATTTATTTGGTATTGTTTATAAAACAATAGAAAAACGAATGAGTAAAAATTACTTAAATTTGAATTGCATAATGTACAATAATAACTTACAGTTTTATATAATTTTGTTTTCATTGCGGTACGAAATATTTAAATAACTGGCAGGACATATTATTGTTTCGCCAATTTAAAGCTTAAACCTAGACTAAACCATGTGGCGGCACCATCACCTTGAATTCGACTCAGTCTGTAAGCGAAATGAGTACCAAATACTTTTCTTCTTCTGTTTTTTGCAGATATAGGGAAATTGCTGGTATAGACGCATATTCTGGGGGTAAAGGTGATCGTCACGCATATTGTGACGATTGACGATGATCTAGAAAGGCGGTAACTTTAACCTCATACTACCGAAGAGTGTTCTAATGCCTGTGTAGTGGAAATACTTAACTTCTGAGGTTGGGGAACCTGGAAATTGGAGGTAAGTCATACTGATAACACGGGAGGCTTATAAATGATAAGGACGCACCAGAGAGTCCTTAAACCTAAACATCCAGGCGCGACAGGCCTAGAAGGCCTGCTTGTGGCCTCACACCCACCTGTGTTAATCACAGAGATGGATGATCACTCAATTAGTATAGGAGAGATATGTGGTCGGCATGTATAATTAATGTAATATACCCATTACATTAATTGTGTATGAAATTAATATTAATGTGACAATTTTTTTGGATCCCTTAGCCGATATAGGTAGTTTTCTCATTCTGGAGCCGTTACGTATTGTAGCTACCCAATTTTTTATGGTGCCAGGTAGGCACCGGTCCCAAATTAACAGCAATTCAAAGAGAAAATGTCTTCCCTCTTGGGGACTCGAATCAGCGCAAGTCCCGTAGCTCTATATTATTGCATGATGCCTTAAACCGCTTGGTTATGGCGCGGGATATTCTAAATATAATCTAAATTCAATAATACGGCTGACAACAGGGACAATTTCCTTTAAGGAAAAATTAATTTGATCTGAACGGGAAATGAACTCGAGATCTCAGAAGCTTTGACAATAATACAATAAACTGGATTTGATTTTGAGAGCAATAAAGACAGTATCCAGAGGATTGGTTTAGGAGATTTGAGTCTAAGAATCCAAACCCCGACAACTCCTTCAAGAGTTAGATATTTCTTCCTGTTCCAAGTACAGTAAAACTTAACTCAAAGCGGAATCGTATGGGACCATTTTTTTTCCACATTAGACGAAATTCCGCATTATAAGAAAACTATAACTTATTAATAATCTTATAGAGTAACTTATACATGTCTTATTACGTACCTTGGCTAAAGTGTAGTTTCGCTGCCGTTGAAAAGTACGTATAGGCTAGGCGACTTCTAAGGTAACGCCCGGAAAAAAAACAGTCCCATTTCAATAAGAATGTCTCTTACGCGTATTCTGAAATTAAAGTATCAAGTTAAGGTTTCCGCTCACTAACTACACTTTCGTCCATATCCTTTGATTCCCCGCAAAATTTCAATCCACACTATGTACATTGTGTAGTCTTTTAAAACTCTCCAGCCAATCTGAAGATGCTTTGAAATCGTTATTTTCTAGGGATTTAGCAATAGCTAGAGCTTGACTTTGGAGCATCGGTCCGGAAATTTGGAGATTTATCTTGAATCACTTTCACTTTTTCTTTTAATGACAATGTTACATGGGATTTAGCCATCTTAATTCCGTAAATTCAGAACGCTACCTGTGAAAGATCGGTCTCAGAACTTAAACGAATTTAAGATTTTACAGTGCAATGGCTATTTGTAAGACAGGTATTTGTAATTATATTATTTTTGGTCTGGACATCTTACCTCAATATTAATGTTGATTTGTTCTTGGACATGTTTCAAAACAATTCTCTGTTTTATCTTCAGCTTTCCCAGACTGGTTTTATTTATGTTGCATTATGTTGCACCACCTGGATGTCGATGTCAGCTCCATCCTGTGGTTGGCCAAAGAACCTCCAAACAAGGTCACCCTCCATCGGAATATCAAAATTCATAACTCTGTTTCTGTTCTTCTGAATATATTTGTATTTGTATTTCACATATCGGGTGTGCAGGGAGGTCGAATTAAAATTTCAGGTACAGGTAGAATCTCTACTTTACCCGACGGCAGGAACAATTACTTATTGTTTTTTGGTCTAAGGGGGGAATTCAATGAAGTGGAAACTAATTTATTTCTCTGTCTGTCTTTCCGCTTTATATATTTTTTTTCATGAATTGGATATAAATATCCTTCCGTTTCCGCGTTGGACAGATTCCGTTTTACGCAAAATAAATACAAGTAAAATTACTATTATTTCGCGGGGACCAATAAATTTGTTCACGATGGACAGATTTCCGCATTATTCACGTTCAGGATTAAACAAGTTTTACTGTAGTATGTTTTGATCCATCCATCTTGTCAGTGTCCTTACTGCTCCATATAGCTAGCGTCTTAAAAGCCTCTCTTATGTCTTCTCTTGGCGGAGGTGTACTACTGAAGATGGAGGGTGTATGGGAATTCTATGGAGTCAAAAATGCAGATTCTCTGGGGGATGAGACTTCTTAGTCCTGGAAGGCAACTCATCTAAGAGAACGACTTTTCAAAATCAAACTCTGGTCCTCCAGATTGAGGGTTTTGCGAAGGGCTGGTAACCCTTCCATGTAAATTTAGATTACTCAAATGCCCCAAGTATCTTCCTGTTTTTATTTCAATAACATATACTGATTTTCATTACCAAAAATATACATTTCTGACCGACTAAGCGTTTTTTTTTTCGTTTCAGGTGAACTCCTACACCTAATAGTCAGATTTTACTAGTTAAGGAACTCGACTTTACTATTTAATTAACTGCTTTATGCCAAGTTTGATTCGTTAACGGACAGAGACACGCACGCATACACACACACACACACACACACACACACACACACACACACACACACACACACACACACACATATATATATTGGATACTAGTTGTTCTAGATGAATACTAGATAGGATCGGTGAACAGTTGTATTTTTTTAAATCTTGTAACAGAACTGCCCCAATAGCTTCATTCCTTAGTAATTCGTTAAAATATATATAACCCTATGGTTCTAACTTTGCGATATGGTTTATTGTTTATCTGCGATCATTTGACCTCCTATAAATTTACTGATAAATTCATACAATTCTTTAGGTCTTGAAGGGACGTTAGGGAACTTATACCCGCGCAGTCATGAACCTCCGGGTTCCAAACTGCCAATATGTGGTTAATTAATCTCCAATCATTTCAGTGGCACATAAAGTTAAAATTCCTAAAAGAATGTCGGATAGTATTTTATATGATTTCGATAACACAGAAATTCCACGATAATTATTAATATCGGTTTTGTCACCTTTTTATAGATTGGACCGGTGGTGGATTTTTCCATTCTTGTGGCAATTCCTCCTAATTATTCTAGATTAAAAGTGCGTGTATTCTAGTACCACTATGCACTTTACTTGCCTCAGGTTCCACGCTGAGCGTATAGATGGAGTTAATGCGGTATGTTTTCAATTAATGCACAGTTCGGAGACCGCTTTACTTAGATGATGTATTCTTGTATTGTGTACAAATACGAATGTATGTTTATGTTTGTGTAGTGTAAAGTATGTTGTATGAGGCATGATTATGAAGAGAAGGGAAAACGTCAAACCCGGTGCCAGCAGGTAGCCTACCTTATCGATAAGCACCAAGGGGGCCGCCAAGCTTAACGTCCCCGTCCGACGGACGAATCACTATTAACAGTACCACATGCCTTCTCAACATATGTAGGCCTACTGTGAAGGGGTTTGCAATTTAAAGCAAGAATCTGACGCATAATTTAGCGGTTAAAATTGTACACCATCACTTCTCTGGCCCCGAGATTGAAAATTTTGTAATTAATTAAATTAACTTAACAATCGAACTTTTTATCCCTGCTGGGTAACGAACCCGGACCTGCTAATCGGGAAGCAGGCACGCTACCACCTGAGCCAGCACAGCATACTCCAGATTAAAAGTATGATCTTATGTAATCATAACTACAATGATAACTGTAATCTAAATTAGCGTTATACCTCATTAACTCTTCATTTGGATGCCATTATGCATCAACTGGCTATGTGTCATTATGGTAGGGTGGGGCCATTTGGACCATGGGGCTATTTGGATCAAAATAATTAACGAGTTCTTTAAGCATATTATCTGCGCAGCTCAGACACAATTTATAGCGTTTTTTCTTGTGGGAAGTAGTAGAAGAAAATGTAAGAGGAATTATCAAAATCACTTTCAAGTTATTGGCGGAATTTTAATTTGAAATGGGTGAGGTAAGTGACAAGTGTTTAAAAATAGCTGCGATATAGTTTTTAAAGTGTTGAATACAAGTTCTGATGGGGAAAATGCTTGATAAGTAGTGAATGCTCTGTTACTATAATTTCCTGTGAAGCCCACTGTGCCATTCTATGTGACAACTAGTGACATATGTTGCCTGTTCACGAAATCGCGTCAAGTTAAATACATTTCACTTCCTTGAGGCTATTTGAATCATTCGCTAAGAGGTGATTTCCAGAGATCTGAAAATTTCTCCATTCATTATTTAAATACTTTACTAAAATGTAGTTAATCAATAATTCATTATTTTAATCTAAAATTTAATATTTTCGACACTAAAATGCCTGGCAATGACCAAAATAAACGTGAAGTACTGAATGAAAATTCGTCAAAAAGCCAACTTTATCAAATATTTTTCAAGCCTTTGACAGCCAGGCTTCTGTTATTGCATTGTCCTCCTTTTCTGAGGTACTGCTAACGCCACAGAAAAGCGTAATAATGAAAGCTACAAATAGAGCGAAGAGATCAGCTTGTCACTTAACATCTTTACAAAAATTTAAAACTAAAAGAAAATTAAGTTCTGATAAGGTTATACAAGCAAGGTTGGATCCTACTAAAAGCCCCAGTGAGGAGCCTAAAGTCAGTGTAAAGAGACGAAACGAAATCAGGGTTCTTCTAGATCCAGCGAGTCGTCAGAAACATCATCGGATGAATATAACATACCGTGCTGCTTCTGTGGTGTCAAATATTTCGAATAAACGAGTATGTGAAAGGTGACTGAATAAGTCGTCAGAAGTGTCGAGAATGGTACCACGAAATTTTTGTAGGTGCAAGAGGAAGGAAGTAGTTTATTTGTGGTAAATACATTTGAACATATTTAAAAACTGTTTTAAAATGTAGTGTAGTACTCAAACATGTATCTTCAAATATCTTACATGTAATCCAAATAGCCCCACTTATTTGAAACTTTATTTTTAATACAATGTTCTGTTTTATTATTATATAACAAGGAATTATCAATATAATTGTTATGAATACATAGAGTATTTTACATAGATATTTAATTATTTCATGGATTATTTTAATTATTCAAATAAAACGTTGTTGAAATAAAGCTTTAGATATATTATATTTCGGGACAGAGTTTTGATTATGGGAGAACAAAGTTTTCAAGGCTAACTGTAAAATCTCTGCATGTAGACTATGGAATGTTAGTACAGTTAGGGGAGATGTAGTCAAAGCTAAGTATTTAACTCTGGCAAAGTAAGGGACTCGGTCTGTCTGTGTAGTGTGCTGATGGGTAAGTCTGCTACCATTTTTCTTAACAAATTCGCTAGGAACAGTTAGCAATGTAGTCAAGTATCATAAATATTTTAAGACTGTGTTTTTTTCAAAGTTTAGGAATTAGTAAATACTTATTAAAATGTAAATTAGGGTAGATTGACAATCCCCCATCTCCCTCTCTCAAACCTAAAGGAAGTTCGAATGTAGATTTTCTTAATATAAGTTTAGATTAGTTATTTAAAGTTAGAATACTTAGGGTTATTGTAATCATTATTCTCTAGAAATAAAAATAGATAAATTAAGATTCCATTTATTTATGTTCAAAACACGTATGCATTTATAACTAATAAATCCATATACTAACGCTCGGCTAGAACCTCATGCTACCAACATTTTCAAGTCCCGAAGGTCCTAAGCCCTAAGAAAACCAGCAGTTCGTAATAATAATAATAAAGTTTATTTTACCTGTGTTTGTTTAACAAATATCTCAAATAAATGCATTTACTTTGTTGTGTATGATAGTACGCATTCATGAGACATAAATGGTCTTCAAATTTGAAATTAACCAAATAGCCCCACCTTACCATATGTAAATTTCGAGGAAAATACTTTTAAAGTTTAAGTAAATCTTCACTATTTATTGTAGCACCAGACTAACAATACTGGATATTACAAGTTATTTTCCTTCTTTGATAGTTATGCATCAACAATCGAGCTTTCTAGGCCATGGCATCTCCGTCTTCCGTAAGCTGAGGCTCTTATCTTTCAATGTGTTCCTGGAAACTTTTTTTTAATGAATCTTGTTAGCACATGATGTTGAATAGAGTGAGCCAGTTAGAGTAGGTTCTGCATGACCCACATAATTAACCACGCGGAGACGGGCTGAGAGTCGCTCTTCGCGGAAAGTTTGGTTCTCGAATACCGGCCTAAGAGCGGGAACATTTGTTGCTTAGCTGTATGATGCAAACTTTAGATAAGCATTTACGAATATATGGTTTCATAGCCGCTTGTTGCAAAACATAGAATCTCTGATACATTTTCTTCAATAATAAGGCTATATTTAAAGATTTGACACTAAAAGTGTGCATACATTTACGGTACTTTATGAGCCAGTGCAACAGATGTCACCAAAATCCCATTTTTTAAAATATGGCGCATAGCTGATTGATATAGAACACAGTCCAGTTGACAAACAAACACTTATCCTGCCAGTTATTTAAATGTTTTGGACAGCTAGTTGTTACTGCACTTTATTATGCTATTTGATACAAATTTAAGTATTTTCTACTTGATTGTTTATCCATTGTTTTAGAAGCAACAATAAATAAATGAAATCAATGTATTTTATAGTATACATTGCCAATTTAAGGGTTAAGGACCTCAGCTTCGTTCAGGATTTTCCGCCAACATGATATCTCTTTAGCAACTCTACGAGACTCAACTGTTCTTATTATATCTGGCTTCCTATAAAGACCATGTAGTTCATTGTTACGTATCTTCTCCATTCACCTGTCTGTTCACCTCTCTTTGGCCCAAATAATTTTCTTAAGTACTTTATTCTCAAATACTTGTAATCTCCTTCCCTCCCTTAAAGTAAGAGTCCATGTTTCGCACCCATATAATATAACTGGTAGAATAATAGTTTTATATATTTTCAGTTTAACGTTTTTTGAAAGGAGTTGGGACAGCAAGAGTCTATGCAATGCATAATAGCACGCATTTCCAGAATAGAGCCTATGTTTAATTTCTTTGTGTATCTCATTCCTATTTGTGATTATTGTTCCTAGGTATTTGAAAATTTTTGGACCAAAGAGAGATGAACAGACAGGTGAATGGAGAAGACTACATAACAATGAACTACATGGTCTTTATAGGAAGCCAGATATAATAAGAACAGTTAAGTCCCGTAGACTGCGATGGGCAGGACATGTTGCGCGTATGGGGAATGAAAGACGTGCATGGAAACTTCTTGTAGGAAAGCCAGAAGGAAAACGCCCAGTTGGTAGACCAAAAATGAGGTGGGAGAACAACATTAACTATGATTTGAGGGAAGTAGATTATACAGGGAATGATTGGAAAGCATTAGCTCAGGATAGGGATGTATGGAGAGCTTATGTCCGTGCGGCCATGAACCTACGGGTTCGATAGTGCCAGTGAGTAAGTAAGTAAGTAAGGTATTTGAATTCAGCCACTTCCTCAAAATTTCCCTCATTTGTCATTAGCTGTCCATTTCCATTACATAGGCCTGATGTATTTCTATGTGTGACCATATATTTAGTTTTATTGATAATAGGAATAATAATAATAATAATAATAATAATAATAATAATAATAATAACTGACTCATTGGCAATACCGAACCCACAAGTTCACGACCCATGCAAATATAAGATCCCTATCTTCAGCTAAAGTATCAAATCATCCCCTGTGTAATATTGACCTCCTTCATAAATATCCTCAACTCATGTCTAGCTCAGGGTCGTATCTAGGAATGAGATGAGATCAAACCCCCTATATAGAGGTCTGTGAATGACAAGGGTGCCGGCTGACCACGCCTGACGCACCATCGCGGGGCAGATGAACGAAATGAAACGAAATTGATGAGATGAGTATGGAGAAATGATTGAATGATATTGTGGCAGGGGAAAACGGGAGAAAACCTGTCCAAGCTCCGTTTCGTCCATCACGAAACCCACATGGAGTGACCGAGACTCGATCTAGGGACCCCAGCGCAGCTGTGAGAGGCGATCATGTAACCACTTGCGCCACGGAGCAACCTACCTCCCATAAATCATGGTTAATATTATTCTTCCATCTCATTCTCTGCCTATTTACTGGGCGCTTTCCCTATGGTTTTCCTGCAAGGAGTTTTTATGCCCCTCTTTTATACTCATTCGTGCCACGTGTAGGCAAACATTGTCACATACCTTTGAAATTGACAATGGGTTAAAGTAAGGAGATGTACTATATTCTCTACTACTCAATTTTGTTTTACATAATGTCATCAGAACGTTACATGATAAAGAAGCCTACAATTCAGTGGTATTAATACGTTGTTGGCATATGTTGATGGTGCATATGTTGATGATGTAGTATTATTAGGCGATAACAATGAGATACCAAGGGCCAACAGACAAATTATATTGATTTAAAATAAGAAACTGGGATTGGAAGAAATATAAATAAATGCAATTTATGACCACACATAGAAATACATTAGGCTTGTATAATGGACATTGACAGTTAATAACATATGAGGGAAATTTTGAAGAAGTGGCATAATTCAAATTCCTAGGATAAACAATTACAAACAGGAAAGAAATTAAACATAGGCTCAATTATTATGCATTACAAGGATTTTTGTCATCCCAAGTTCTCTCAAAAACATTTAACATACAAATATATCATCATCATCAACAACAATAAGGATTAAGCCCAATGACCTGTTCCGATCTCATTATAGGTCGAATTGTTCCTTCCATATCTTCAATGGTCTTCCCAACAATCTTCTCCCTTTTGGTTTATAATTATACATTCTTCTTGGTATGCGCTGTTCATTCATTCGTAATACGTGCTGAAGGTAAGCATTTTGATAGTATTTTATTCTTTCACAAGATTAAATATATTATGTTCTGTTCTTATATCTTCGTTTTTCTTTTTATCGGTCCTTTGGTATCCTGCTATTGCTCTCAACATCTTCATTTCTGCGGCCTCTATTTGTATACTATCTGCCTTTGTTAATGTCCAGGTTTCACATCCACAGATAAAATATGTTGTGATATTCCTAATCTTTTGTCCGTATATCTTCGTTTTACAAATATATGAAACTTTAAATCTTCCAGTTATATTACATGGATATAAAACGTGTACTCCTACTTTAAGGGAGAAGAAAGAATTGCGAGTATTTGGGAATAAAGTTCTTATGAATCTTTTTGGATAAAGACAGAATAACAGGCAAATGAAGAAGACTTACACAAAAGTGAGTTACTTGATCTTTATAGGAAACCAGTTTTAATAATAACAGTTTACGTTCGTAAAGTGCTATGGGCAGGGATGTATGGAGAGCTTATGTCCGCGCGGCCATGAACCTACGGGTTCGATAGTGCCAGTGAGTAAGTAAGTAAGTAAGTAAGTAAAGTGCTATGGGCAGGGCATGTGGTATGAATGGGGAACACAAGAGTGACATGGAAACTCTTTGATGGAGAACCAGAGAGAAAATATTCAATGGGTAAACCAAGAATAAGGTGGGAAAATAACAATAACCATGATTTGAAGGGGGTTAATTAAATAGGGGTTAATGGAGAACATAGTTCGGGATAGAATGAATGGACAGCTTATGTTCGCGCTGTCACGAATCTACGGCTTCGATAGTGCCAGTGTTTACTTAGTTACGCAGTTCCTGCGTGACCATTATTAATCAGTACTTTAAAATTCAATGTAAACCACGATCAGGTTATTGATTAAAATATTAAAATTATAAAATTAATTTTTTTATTTAGGGGGCACGCCGTAGCGTAGTGGTTAAGGCACTGCGCTACAAGACGGAAGATCGAGGGTTCAAGTTCCGGTGGAGTCAGGATTTTTAAACTGACCAAAACCTTCTGGCGGCACTATGGCCCTGGGGTCGACTCAGGCTCTAACGGAAATGAGTAAGAGACGCTTGTTCTGGGGTAAAGGCGGCCGTCACGCAGGGCTGACAACCCGGCTGACATCAAGTGTCGATTGTCTAGAAAAAGTGGGAGCCTTAACCTCCTACTACCCCAAGGGCCTCTCGAGGCCTGTAGTGGGATCACTTTACTTTACTTAGGAATATTCCACAATACAGTGTTTCTCCTTCACCCCAAAGTGATTTGTCGCCAGAGGTTCCCTTCTAAAGCATCTTCTTCCCTCAAATCTCTAGCTTCCATACTTCTCTTCACTCCATCCACCCATTCATCATTCTCTATAGGCCTGCCTCTTCCACTTCTTCCATTAGCTTTCCAATTAAGGATCTTCTTTGGTATTTTCTCTTCTTCCATTCTTATAAGGTGCGCATGCCATTTCAAATAAAATCCATAGATATTTAGTATTTTAGACTATGTTTTATAAACAGACGTTTAAATGGAAGTAGAATCTGACAGAGCTAGAATATTATAATAGTAAGATTGTAAAATCTGATTTGTTTTTCCAATATATGTATCATCAACACTTACCCTGTATAGCTAAATGTGTAGTGATTCTATGAAAGTACAACACATTACATCAACTAAAGCTATAAAATGGGCACATAATTTACATAATTGTACAAAAGAGAATTAATGATTGAATACATTGTAGATGTAATGAAGATTGTACAGATATTAATATTGGCAGAGTTGGTAATATTGTTAATTCATTTTCTCAACGCCTCATAATTACAGGACCAACACAATGTTTTACCCAGAATCCAGGTCGGCGAGGGGGGATTCACTGAGACTTGCTATGCATGTGAAAGAGAGTGGGGGTATATGGAATGGACATTTCAACTTGTGGTTTTTGGTTAGGGTGTCTGCAACGGTTGAGTGAAAAAACAAAACTAGGGATGAAAGGTTATGAAGGGATAAAACATGCATAAGGGAAGGGGTTTGATTCAGTTTACAGGCTTCCAATAGCGTGCTAACTTATTTTAACCCACAGCCACGCAATCAGAAATTTTATTTTTTTATCTCACGAATTGAGAGGCGAAAAAAGTAAATTGGGATCAGATACTAATGCGTTGACAATAATGCATACAGTTTGTTAACCCTATAGAATAGGGTCTTTAAACAGTGCTCACTAGGGGTGAAAAGACGCCTCCCTCCTATTTTTATTTCATGTATGTTTGGGAATTCTCCCGTACACAGAGAAATAGTTTGGCGACACTAGCGTTAACACACTTCCCATTTTTTGGTATATTTATTTTTCAGCGATAGTGCGTTTTGCCGTACTTACGGCAATGGCGACTATGATTGAAAGTTCAACTTCCAACATTTCGGGGTTGCCAACCTAAATAACTATACTGTAATATTACATATTACAAACCTCGTGCGGGAAGAAAAACCACTGCCCTTCATGTATACTACGTACAATGTATATACAAAATATATTCAAAAGGTAGTGATAATATACGTTATACGAAAGAACACTGCATTTTAAATTAACTGGACTTTATTTGAAACAATACAAAACAATAAATACGTACTTGCCGCGATTTTATGATTGATTGGTGTCACGGTCTGCTGTAGTCTGAACTAATAAACATTGCCCACACTTTTAATGTTAGTCAGTTGTTTATAATGAACGCAGATATTTCCAACAAAGATATTATTGTACTATTATTTATTATTTTTAAAACAGAATCGCGCAAAAAAAATGTACAACGGACGTTTGTGAATTGTTTTACAGAATCTAGGAAATGTTTAAAATCCGAGCGATAGCGAGGTTTTAAATTTCCGAGATTAAACAAAAACCGCTTCCTTACCTCGTATCGTAATATAGTACTATTTCCTGTACGTAAAATTTGAATTGCAACAATTAATGTATTTCTAATCATTATAACTAGTATGCTGTGTAAAATCCTATTTTAGTCAGGTTACAATGTTTTCACAGCTTCTGACACCCAATTGCCAATAGAATGAGTCCCATAACATAACAAAAACAAATTAATTATATTTGACACGAATCGTTCGGTCTATCCGTTGAACTTCTCTTACAAGCCTGCTCTCCATTGCTTTACCGATACCGTTCATCCATGTTGTCCGTGGTCTTCCTTTATTTCATCTTGATGGATTGATGTAACCCATTCATAAGCCAACCTTAGCCAGTTTCATTAGGTGTCCATACCTTATGAGTTGTCTTGTTGATAACTCACTGGCACTATCGAACCCGCCAGGTTACTGTATTATTCGGTATTCTATCTCTTAAGGATAGTATATATATGTTGGTGTGTATGTACAATCTATTCTGTAAATATATATTTGTATAGTTGTGTTGGTTGAATGCAAGAGAAGGTCTTCTTCTCCTTCACTTCGCGAACTATTATCTATGTCAACGGAGTTGATAGAAGGGACGTCATTTTACTACCCCCACTACTGTAGGGGTGCATACAATAACTAGGCCAAAGCTAGGAATGTGGCTGTTACCAGTTATAAACCAACTCCCCCAAAGCTGTGAACACCAGAAAATAAAATATTATAATTTATCCTTTTTCAGAGCATTTTTGTAAAAAATATGATATATATAGTTTTTAATTCCTGACTTATTTTGTTATACTTTGAATTTATATTAAGATTTCTATAACTAATATAATACAAAATACACAGTTTTAGAATGATAATTTGCGGGGTGGCAGACCGGCCAAGGGCCATCTATTGTTAATAGTGTGGTTCAGTATTGACATTGTATTGACAGCACAAAAAACATTTGTCTTTCTCAGTAGACTGTTCTTAGTTCTAGCAGTGTGATAGATTTTATAATTGTCTTGAAAATTCAGTTAATACATAATTTATTTAGTAGAATTAAGAGTTTAGTTAGCGTTTAATAGATTGTAGATTGTTTTTATACATTTAAAAACATTTTTAGATACTAATTATTTTTTTAGTAATACTTAGTGCTTAGTTATTGTGTGATAGATATAAGGAAAAAACAGTTAAACGTTTGAGTGTATATATATATATATATACATTTTAGTTTCGGTATACATTTGAACATAATTTAGACACTGTAGAAGCTGGGATTTAAATACGCATACAAAGGAGATGTTAAACAAGTAGAAACAAAAAAAAAGTATATATAGGTATAAGTTTTAAAAATAACTATTATATATTATATTACTATTATAAATTTTCGAATTGCTCAGTATTTAATCCAATAGCCTATAATTTTATTTTCATTACATCATTTAGAAGACTGATGTATTTGTAACAGAGAGTAGTACCTTCCCCTTTACTAGCTGCCTGTATCTGCTAGTGGAGTATTAACTGGTTTGAAATAGAGAATAGGGAAATTGCTTGTTCCGCCTCACAGTTGTTCTGTCCATAATTCCACTGGCCTTCCTACATTGCTTGAACCTCTTGGCTTGTAGTTAAATGCAGCTTTTGGTAATCTTGTTAAATTCATTCTTTCTGCGTGTCTAAAACATTTATGTCTATATTCTTTGTTTTTATCATTCACTGGATATACAATACATGTAACTCTGTTATTATATCTTGTGCAGCTTTATGTAGAGAATGCCTTATCCCCTTAATTCTGCCCAAATAGAAATAAAACATTATTATTATTATTATTATTATTATTATTATTATTATTATTATTATTTTATCTTATTATTATTATATGATTATTATTAGTGGTGGTGGTAAAGAAGGCCTTAATGCCTAACAGTCTTACCAGGTAAAATAAAACGAGAATAATTAATAAATAAATAATCATAATTATAATAATCATAATAAAGTAAAGTGATGCCCACAACATACCCCCGGATGTCTCTTGGGGTAGTAGGGAGGTTAAGGCTCCCACTTTTTCTAGACAATCGGCACTTATTTATGTCAGCCGGGTTGTCAGCCCTGCTGTGACGGCCGTCCATTACCCCCCATAACAAGCGTCTGGTACTCATTTCCGTTAGAGGCCTGATTCGACCTCAGGGCCTAGATTGTGCCGCCGAGAGGGTTTGGGTCAGTTTAAAAATCCTGACCCCAACGGGACATGAACCCTCGACCCTCCGGCTTTTAGCTCAGTGGCTTAACCACTACGCTACGAGGAGTAATATCTAATAATAATAATATCATAATAATAATATCATATGGATACTAATTAATAATTATAGTTATTATGTTATTATTATTAGGTATAGTCCCATCCATGTTATCTTTACCTTGTCATGGTGGAGTGGCTTGCGTGCTTAAATGATCCTGAGAGCTATGCCGGCAGTAGCATTGCTGCAGATAGGGTTACCCATGCCGGACTGGTCAAAGGTGATAAGCCAGACGAAAAAGTACCTTGGTCGAAGGAGTGACGATCTTTCACCGTAAATTCACCGTAAAAATACAACCGTCAAGAAATACGGACATGGGTTCAACTGGGGGTAAAATTTTCCGGAGGTAAATCCCCCATTCGGTTCTCCGGGCGGGGACTACTTCAGGGACATTAGCTCAGGATAGGGATGTATGGAGAGCTTATGTCAGTGCGGCCATGAACCTACGGGTTCGATAGTGCCAGTGAGTAAGTAAGTAAGTATTATTATTATAGTTCCTTTTCTCAACCTGAATGTGCTACTTATTGCAACTAACCAATTTCTTCAGGTGATGGATGGACATCAGTCCCACACTGACCAATATAATCTCTATATGAATTAAGAGCTGCCTCCATTGAATTGAAAAATTCCAAGCTTCTATTTTTATTTTTTTTTAGTTACGGCTGAAACAAATGTTAAAGTATTTTGATTCCTTTTGAATGTAGAGCTTTGAGTAAGAGCTTTTGCTAACAGACGAATAGATTTAAAAGTCATACGGTTGATCGGACACTCATAGCAATTGACGAATTATTGGATACTTGTGTCCCACCTGTCCAAGTGAGAACACAAGCCATGTCATGACGTGTACAGATCGCTCTATGTTCGCATCATTTACCATCGTAGACGAGTTGCCAACATAAAAACTTTCCCATTACAGTAATGTTACAAATTGCATTCACATGTTTCTATCCCTTTTTTTTGTCTTCTCTCTCTGTCCATGCAAGCATTGGCAGCCTTGTAGCTTCGAATAAAAATTGCACTCCTCTTATCACTCTTGTGTCTGTGTGAAATATATTAATGACAGGGATTTAATCAGATTATTAAATTTGGCCATTTAATTGGTCGCACAATATCAATCATTCCATTGTCATCTCATCCCTAACATGTTTATGATATCTGTGAGAGAACACAAGAAATTATGAATTTTAGGATTCTATGGCGGCGGCGTGGACTAGTGGTTATGCTCCTTCCCTCTGGACCCGACGGTTGCGGGTTCAAACTCGATCAGGGCCGATAGATTTTTTAGGAAGGAAAAATCCAAGGAACAAGTCCTCCAGAAGGGAATTCAAGCCCTGGGTCTCGGGTCTGAAGATTTTCAGGCTCGTGAAAGATCCTAACAGTCTGCTAACAATCCCTCTTCATAGTACTTCCTCTTACTCTACTTTCTTCACAGTTGTCTCTGCCCTCTCCTGGAATTTCCTTCCTCAAGGTATCATGGGTTATCGCACGCTTGGCACTTTTAAGTGACGTTTATATAGTTACCTGTTGTCTAATAATTCATTTTTCTCTATTTATTTAAATGTATACTATGTAATTAAAAATTTCCTCGTTATTTATATATCTTACCTGATTATATTTAATTTGTTAAACCGAGAGTAAATCAAAATACATTATAAATAATAATTGTATTGTATTTATAACATGTAATCGTTTATGTTTATTTTAATTTACATGTAAGACTAGAATTTTTTTTTACTTTTTAAACCTGGTTGAGTGGCAGACAAGGCCTTAAAGCCTTAAATCTGCCTGATAAAATAAAGTTATTATTATTATTATTATTATTATTATTAATCCTGAATAAAAAAGCATCTAAGTAAAATTTACAGATCTCAACACCCTAGTAATACCTTAGTTGCCCGCTAGATGTCTCATTGATTCGGTATGTTGACCGTATGCCAATCTTGACATATATGGGCAAATAAGTTATCAAAATTAACTTGGACCAGTAACTCCTTACAAAGGAGAGGCTATGGCCCAACATTGGACTACGCCACTATATATATGTAGATAGATACAAAATTATGCTTTTGAAAATTACAAAGGGTTAAAGCAAGGAGAATGTCTCCTCTAAATTAATAGTTGTACTAGAGCATGCTATCAAATCTTTAGAGGATAAATAAGACGTATAGTTGGCCGTGGGGACTAGTGATTTTGTTCCTTGTGTCTAGTTCCTTGGGACGAGGATTGAAACCCGGTCGGGCTCGATTGTTTTTGTATAATGGAAAATTACAAGGGACTTTAAGCCGTGGGTCTCGAACCTGAAGATTTTCAGGCTCCTAAAGAAACCGCAAGCCTGACTAAAGAGATCTCTATGAAAAATTTACCGACCGTTATCCATCCAAGTAATACCTTAGTTGCCTACTAGATGTCTCATTGAGGCGACGTGCCGAACCTGCATCACTAGCTAACGTCTAAGGGTAAATAAGAGTAACTAAATTATCTTGGTTAAAACACCTCACTAGGGAGCACCCTATTCCCCACACGGAGAAGAACAATATATATATATATATATATATATATATATATAGAATGAGGTGTACAACTCAATGATATTAATAATCTGGTTTGAAGTGAACATATATTAAATTAAACAACACTAATATACAGGGACTGGAAGTGTTACACTTTGAAAGGCTTATTTTAGGACATAAAGGACCTTTGGAACATGGATTACTTGTGACGGTAAGATAGCGTGTGATTTGTGCTAGCCGAGCGGTATGGCTGATGACTTTATTAGTTGAGGTTAATTGAGATGATGGATGAATAATTAAACAACTGTAATATACTATATTTAAAACTATAAGCACAACTTTATATATAATTACATATAGTTAACTAGCCTAACTTAATTATTATTACATAATATTTGAGTGAGAAAGAGAGAGGTTATACTATAGTAGGTTGATACTTCGCCACATGACCTGACTTAATCGTAACATATTCGTAACTTATCCAACTTTCATAGCTACTTCAATTGGTTCCTATCAACGAGTTATAAATCTAGTAGCAAAACTCATATTGGTTCCCTTTCTAAAAACCCCAATATCCTATTAAGAATTAACATGGTACAGACTTACCTCCAGTAATTCTGTCGACAGTCAGACCGCCTTGATCTCCTGACCATCCTTTTATATCTCCCTCTGAAGTCCTAACTGTAAAACTTATTCTGAGGTTTGTGTGTTTACCCCACTCCTAGTCCTCTCTCTCTCTCTCTCTCTCTCTCTCTCTCTCTCTCTCTCCAAGCATAGCAAGTTCAATTGCCACAACGGTACTTTGTTCTGGAAGTTTCCAGGATCAAATTCCTAACGGTATATTGTCACTACATGAATCTGAATTTCAATTAAAACGAACATTACCTATAACATGAGGGTTTAATAAGACTAATAGATAACTAATTAAAATTATGTGGTCCTAGTTATCCTATTTATAACAGGAAGTAAACGTCAATATAACTAAATATCTGGTCATACATAGAAGGGCATTAAACTATGGAACTGGACAATTAATGTAAAATGAGGGACATTTTTGAAGAAGTGGCTGAATTAAAATAACTTGGAACCACAGATTATTTTAATACCGAGGAGAAACTACGTACAGTGACATCTATAAATTTACGATGAACTACAATGGTAGCGCTGTTTCGTAGTAACAGAATATGTAACTAAATAAAACAAATGCAAGGCACACGGCGTGTTCACTCGGGATTATGGGAAATTAGTCATTTTCTAAATTGCAATTTTTAACTGCCATCCTTTCGTTCTATGTAGACGGTACTGTAAAAATGATATATTATCTAAAGTTAAAAATCATTACTTACATTTTATTTTACTCTAATTCGTAAATAAATTCAAACTTGTTTACGTTATTAATATGAATCTATTTTCAAACACGTTTTAACTGATGCCCCAAATGGGAGTCAATGACCAATCACATTTCAATGATTTTTTATTTACAACCAATCACAGTCGTGTTTCGCCTAGAATATACCAACTAAAAAGTTTATCACAATAAGGAAATCACCTCCTTTTTAACATTCCGAATAGGTCATAGCATTATTTTGCAGTGACTGACCCAGTAAGAAATAAGGCTACCAGATTGTGTGTATATATATATAGTGCATGAATGCCAACACATAGCGCATGCGGGAGTTAATATGAAAAAATGTATTTTTTCCCAGGTAATAATAACATTCCAGAAAAATATAATTGTCATATTTACATCAGAGGACATCAGAAATGAATTAATATACAGTTTGATGTGTTTCATTTTTTCTCCACTAGAGTGCATTCTTACAATATTGCGTTCCTTTGACAATAAATAATATGATCTGGTTGCAGTGATTAACAAAGAAGCAAATGAAGCATACCAATCGTTTCTCATTTGTTTTCAAACATCGCCGTTTTATATAGATATTTTAAAATAACCACATTTAAATAACAAATGCCACTCTTGATTTCCAAATTCTCTAGATAAATTGGAAATCACTCGTGGCATTACTTATGATAAACCAACTAGAAGTGATACAATTCTAAGATTTGTTAGATTAGGAAGAGTGATGTTAGTGTACAGCCATTTAAAAAATGTGAGTGACTTTAAAATGGATTTCAGATGTACGACATGGCTAAGATTCTGCAATAAATATTGTATACAACATAATAGGGCCTACATATTGTATAACATATGTATGTGAGAATAAAGGGGTAGGTCAATTGTACATATTTAAAAGAGCTCATAATGCACGTTTTTAAAATTGAATAAACGAAAATAAATTAACATGCTTTGTTTATTTCCATTCTTCCCTTCTGTTAAAATTAAAAGAAAAAATATTAAAAGAAAAATCTTGAGGTCAGATGGTGGTGTATTATAATTAATTTTACTAACAGACGGTACTGAATTTCATATTAGTACCACAAAAAATCGAAAAATAAAATAGACGTCGTTAGTTCTACACTAGCAGCGCTTGTGGCATTTACGCGAAACTTGTCCGCGTTCTCCTCTGGATACTCTGTGACTAAGAACAATAATTAAAAGAAGAGAGATGCAGAAAGAAATTAGACATAGGTTCAATTCTGGGAACCCATGCAATTATTCATTACAGAGACTTTTGTCATCCAAACTTTTCTCATAAAACGTAAATCTAAAAATATGTAAAACTGTTATCCTTCCAATTAAATGGCTGCGAAACACGGTCTCTTACATTGAGGAAGGAGAAAATATTAAATTTATTAAGAATCGGACATGTGAGTGGAGACGACAACGTAACAATGAGGTGCGTGATGTTTATGAGAAACCAGATGTATAACAGTTAAGTCTCGTAGACTGCGATAGACACGATATGACCCTCATCTGTGCCGCTTGCAATTTTCATTTGATTTTAGAATTTAGTATCCATGGCGATTGAAAAATTGAAGATGTATAAAGCATCAGGTTCAGATGAGATCCCAGCAGAACTGATAAAATCAGGGGGAGGAAAATTGATGGACAAGATACGCTGGTTGCTTAGTATGATTTGGGAAAAAGAAGCTCTTCCAGATGAATGGAAGGAATCAATTATCGTACCAATTTATAAGAAAGGAGATAAAACTGATTGCAACAACTACAGGGGCATCTCATTACTTTCAACTTCGTACAAAATTCTAACAAATATATTAGTAAGCAGACTTACTCCCTATATTGATGACATTCTAGGAGACCATCAATGTGCATTTAGAAGAAACAGGTCTACAACAGATCAGATTTTCAGTATAAGACAGATTTTAGAGAAGAAATGGGAATATAATGGTACTGTACATCAACTATATGTAGACTTCAAAAAAGCATATGATTCAATTAAGAGGGAGAAGTTATATAGTATCCTGCTGGAGTTCGGAATTCCTAAAAAGTTGGTTAGACTTATACGAATGTGTCTAAATGGCTCAAAGAGTAGGGTGCGTGTAGGCAAACATTTTTCAGACACTTTTGAAATCCAGAATGGGTTGAAGCAAGGAGATGCACTATCTCCTCTACTATTTAATTTTGTACTAGAGCATGCCATTAAATCTTTAGAGAATGAGGAAGGCTTGCAACTCAATGGTATTAATAAGATGTTAGTTTATGCTGATGATGTAGTACTACTGGCCGATAGCGAGGAGATACTAAAGGCCAACACGCACACACTATTGAGTAACACTAAGAAATTAGGACTGGAAGTAAATATCACTAAAACTAAATATATGGTCACAAGTAGAAATTCAGTATATAATGGAAATGGACAGCTAATGACAAATGAGGGAAATTTTGAGGAAGTGGCTGAATTCAAATACCTAGGAACAATAATCACAAATAGGAATGAGATGCACAAAGAAATTAAACATAGGCTAAATTCTGGAAATGCATGCTATTATGCATTGCAGAGACTTTTGATGTCCCAACTCCTTTCAAAAAACGTTAAGCTGAAAATATATAAAACTATTATTCTACCAGTTATATTATATGGGTGCGAAACATGGACTGTTACTTTAAGGGAGGAAAGGAGATTACGAGTATTTGAGAATAAAGTTCTTAGAAAAATTTTTGGACCAAAGAGAGATGAACAGACAGGTGAATGGAGAAGACTACATAACAATGAACTACATGGTCTTTATAGGAAGCCAGATATAATAAGAACAGTTAAGTCTCGTAGACTGCGATGGGCAGGACATGTTGCACGTATGGGGAATGAAAGACGTGCATGGAAGCTTCTTGTAGGAAAGCCAGAGGGAAAACGCCCAGTTGGTAGGCCAAGAATGAGGTGGGAGAACAACATTAACTATGATTTGAGGGAAGTAGATTATACAGGGAATGATTGGAAAGCATTAGCTCAGGATAGGGATGTATGGAGAGCTTATGTCCGCGCGACCATGAACCTTCGGGTTCGATAGTGCCAGTGAGTAAGTAAGTAAGTAAGTAAGTAAGTAAGTAAGTATCCAATTTTCGCTGCTATATGTCTGTCCTGATTTTACAATTACATTGTGTAATCTAAATTTGGTTTCGGTTAACGTTTTTTACCAAAATTTGTTTTTATGGCTCCATTTGTTGCATTGTATTTCTGTATCTTTATCTCATACTGTATATACATTTTGGTCATCGTCATTCTACTAAAATATGCCCATAGTATTATTACACAATCCATGTCCAACTCATCTGACATGTGGAAAAATTTAAAATCAATAGGCCTCTGCCAAAATAAACTACAAGGAAAAACAGCTGACCTACCACTAGATGAGTTGGACGACCATTTCACCCGCCTCTCTACTGACAACAACCCGCAACACAAACAGTGATCTAATGTCATACTCCCCACCCATACGAGACAAATTCTTTTCTCCTTCATCTCACCTGATGACGTCAAAAGGCAGTATTACGTATTAAATCTAAAGCACAAGGAATAGACATACAACAATAACTCTCCTACAAAAAAATAATTGACATTCTCCCGACAATAACCCACATTTTTTAATGCCTGTATAATGACTGGGACTTATCCCAGATTCTGGAAAATGGCTCTAGTTCGTCCTACACGGAAATCAAACACTCCCACAACACTCGATGCTTATAGACCAATTAGTATTCTTCCGTGTTTGTCTAAAGCACTGGAACATATAATACACTCACAGTTAACAGACTAGCTCACCACACACGACTTACTTGATGAGCATCAGTCTGGTTTTAGAACAGGACATCATACAAGTACTGAACTACTTGACACTGTAGAGGACATAAAAGACTCAATGGACAAAAGCAAACTCACCGCAATAGTCCTACTCGAATACAGCAAAGCCTTTGACACAGTAAGATATAGATTTAATGCGAGCTAGACTAAAGACGCTACATCTGTCGGAAAACTGCCTTGATTAGTTAAGATCTTACCTCACTAATCGTCAGAAATCAGTGTCTGTTAAAAATCGCATTTCTTTCTGGCGTTTGGTGAAGAAAGGGGTACCTCATGGCGCGTCCTTGACTCTCTTCTCTTCTCCATTTATATTAAGGACGTGACCAAGAAACTACAAAACTGCAAGCAACATCTTTACGCCGATGACTTACAGCTTTACACACACTTTAGGCCTGACGAAATTAATGAATACATTGACAAAGTAAACACTGACCTCAGACATATATGTTTATGGTCCAGACAATATGGGCTGAAACTAAATGTAAACAAAACGCATGCAATAGTTGTCGGAAAACCAAGACTATTAAACTCCATAAAGAATAACAATATGCCGGCTATCATGTTAGATAACGAACAAATTCCTTATACCGACGTCGTTAAAACTTGGGACGTTACTTAGATTCTAATTTAAATTGGAATACCAAAATAAAACAAACATCTAAAACGATCTTCTCCATAATGCATTCGCTAAAGCGTCTCAAAAAATTTCTTCCTACAGCTCTTAAAAGAATTTTAATTCAAACCTTAGTGATGCCGCATTTTGACTTTGTGACGTTCTACTAACTGACATAAGTGACGGATTGTCGGACAAACTGCAGCTTGTCCATAATATGTGTATCAGATTCATATATATAATGTTCGAAAATACGATCACATTTCTCCATTATTCCACGAATTGTCATGGCTACATCTAAAAGAGAGAAGAAAACTACACTGTCTAATTCTCTTATACAAGATCCTACATACCTCGATTCCCAATTATTTATCATCTCGTTTCCAGTATCTATCCTCAAACCATAACTTAAACACAAGATCACAACATAGTCTCCTGCTTAATATACCGCAACATAGGACATCACATCACACCATGTCATATAATACTTTCACTTCTCGCAACTGGAATTCCCTACCACAAGAAATAAGGGGCTGCCGGATATTGGCATCTTTTAAAAGAAATCTAAATTTATATTTGCTCTAACCTCGACTTCATCATTACCCAGTGAAAGGTACATATGTTAATTGGTGTTTGTCATATAAATTATCATAATTATACTATTATTATTATTATTATTATTATTATAAGTTATTATCGTATAAAATATTGTTTGTGCATGAAATTTACATTACAACATTTAATAAATTTGTACTCTTTATAATTAGTATAGTATATATATATATATATATATATATATATATTTTGTCTAATATTTATTTGTATTTGTGCTCATTGAGTGAAAGAGAAGGCCTTATGGCCTTAACTCTGCCAGAATAAATAAAACATTATTATTATTATTATTATTATTATTACTATTCCTTCTAAGTATTAGGCCAAGGCCTGTTACGATCCTATAGAAAATTTTCCCTCCAGCGTTTCATAGAACGGCCCAGAGATCTTCGTCCTCTTGGTATATAATTATAAACAGCTTTGGGGATCCGATTTGAACTCATTCTTTCAAGATGGTGTTTCCAATTTAGTTGGCACTGTTTAATATATTCCAAAATTGGCGTAGTCTTCAATTCTTTTAAGATATCGGTGTTCCTTTTCCGATTGAGGGTCTTTCCACTTTTCAGCGGTTGCCCTTTTACCAGCCGGCTGCTGGCCCTTCACATCCACATGTGTCAATCACAGAGGTAGATGATCAACAGCCAGTGTAGGGGTGACATGTGGTTAGCATGTCGAGTCCCCCAGCCGTTATAGCTGGTTCCTCAACCTGGAGCCGCTACTTATTGTAGCTACCCAATTGCCTCACGATGCTGGGTGGGCACCGGTCCCATACTGGCCGAAATACCATGAGAAAATTTCTTCCCCCATGGAGACTCGAACCAGCGCAAGTCCCGTAGCTCTGCGCCAAGGCTTCCTACCTTAATCGCTCGGCTACGACCCCATTTGGTTTAAACCGTTGCTCTGCGCATGAATCTCATTTCACAAGCAGTTATTCTGCTTTCATGTTATCTTTTTAGTGTCCGTGGTTCACTACCATAGGTCAAAATTGGTCTAGCCAGTGTTATATAAACGTAATCTGGTGTTTTTTGTACAAGGGATGGTTTCATAACTTGATTAATAATTCGCAAACTTTTATTATAACTAGTAATTTTTTCAGGGATATCCTTTTCATTCCAGATAGAGAGATAATAATAATAATAATACTAATAATATTATTATTATTATTATTATTATTATTATTATTATTAATTATTCTCAGTGTCTACAAGATAGGATATTTGAAGATCCGTAAATGTTTTAAAACATCTGTCATGAGAACAACCTCTATAGCTTCATGTCTTCGGAATTCGCTATAGAGTGTTTTTGAGTAAAGTTAGAATAACCTGATTCTAAACAGACGAAACATATTTTTGTGTTAAATTTTCAGTTTGGGATTTATTTTTAAAAACTGAAATGTTGTCATCGTTTAGGCGGAGTTTATTGTCTAGGTACAATGGGTAAATATTTGGGGTCATTACGAACTGAATCTCAGGAACACGTCATGTAATAAAACACCTTCTGACAATCTGTGACGTTTGTACGTATGTGATTACGAAATCCACTGCAGTGTGTAGGAAGGATCTCTATTATGAATACGCACAACCAATACGTTAATTAATAGGTTGTATGACAAGTAGCTCAGAACATCTGTGTCTGCCCATAATTTCTAGCAGTAATTACACGTTTCCTATTGTACAGTGTTCACCATAATACAAGTTAAATTCTATGCGGCGAGTGTCACATTTATCCTATGATGTGTGGATGTAAAGCTGTGTTGGCAAATTCTGAGAAATGAATTATGTAATAAGATATAAGGCTTCCTAAATACATGATATCTATAACTTGTTATACCACGCTATAAATATTATTTAGACATTTTAATTATTTTTGTAACACTTCTTACTTATCGCTTGATTTTTAATTTAAATCCTTTATCTGGAATATGAACTGTCGCTCATTTTTAATTAAAATTTTAATAAATATATTATATTCCACAAATGGCACTACTTACAACGTTCAACACGAAAGTAACATCTTCGATTAATCACACAATTTTACAAACGTATAGAAATTGTACGCGATTCTTCAGAATAGAACGTTAACATTATAGCGGAATTATTAAGTAATTAAATTAATATACAAATAATTCCTAATCGAATTAATCAAAATATCAAAACGAAAGTAACTCTATGCATAAATATAAAATAGAAAATACTAATCATAACTGTATCTTATAATATATAAAAATAATGAGAAACTTATGAACATCACGAAAATAATATAAAAATCCCTATAATAATTAAATTATAATAAAAATATTACAATTTCATTAGACATAATATTGATATAAATCAAACAAAATTCATACAAGTAAAATTAACAAAGAGTGGTGATATCACCACAAAACCCAGCAACAAAAATAAGAAATGAATGATAGTTTTACATATTTGAATATGTCTTAGAAATAAGAATAGTACGAACCCATTGTAACCGTCATTTACTTAATTATTTAATGATTCCGCTATAACATACAATCGCATACATAATCAAGAAAGCGCTGGGCTGAACATATATGTGAAATCGGAACAGGCAAAGATCTAATCCGTGAAAGAAGAAGATAATGATGATGAATTGTACAGCATCAGTACTTGTATCCCAAACCCATGACTAAACTGCATACTTTACTGTTTCACACTTCTAAATGATAGTGCTTTCCACGGAGAATCTGATGTCATCTCAAACTCCATTTCGAAAAAAAGTGGCCTACCTGGTTCTTTCCTTGTACCAATCATATAGAATAAGTGTTGTTAAAATAAATAAATAAATAAATAAATAAAATAAATAGTCATATAATGCAAATACCGCCTTACTCACTCAGCTGATAGCATGCTGCTACCTGACTAGCGGACCTGGATTCCATATCAGGCGGGGCTGAAAATTTTAAATCCAAAATTAATTTAATTTACTTAATTTATTTGAAAAATGTTTAATCTGAAGGTCAGCAGAGGTGATGGTATGCAATTTTTAATCGCTAGAATGTGAAACCAGATTTCTTCCTTAAATAGAAAAGTCTCCGAACTACGAATGTTGATAATGTTGATACCGATTGGTTTGTCGGATGGGAACGTTAAGCCAAGCGACCCCCATGTTTTTTTAGAAGATTAGGCTACCTGTGAGAAATAGGTTTTACCTTCTCCCAGAAGGCAGATCCTTCATACACTTCAGAAGCACATTAACATATATTCTTCTTCTTCTTCTTCCTTTCAAGTATTAGGCCAAAGCCTATTACGATCCTATAGAAAATTTTCCCTCCAGCGTTTCATAGGACGGCCCAGTGAGTCCTCTTGGTATATAATTATAAACAACTTTGGGGATCCAATTTGAACTCATTCTTTCTAGATATACTCATTCTACACTTCTCTCTTTACTCCGAAGCCCCATGGTGTGACATGCCTAGATGCCCCTTGCCCTACCAGCTGACAGCTGGCCTCACATCCACATGTGTTAATCACAGAGGTAGACGATCATCCAACTAGTGTAGGGGAGATATGTGATCAGCGCATCGGGTCTTCCAGCCGTTTATATCTGTTTTTTTCCTCGGGTGCGATGTATCTTCCTTCATCTTTTTAATTTTTGATGTAGAAATTGCCCTCCTCCTTCCTATAACAATTATTAGGCATTCCCGCCAGGCCTAAAAAATGTTGAGGGAAAAAAGTTAAATTTACTCCTGTAAATATAATTATAAATTGAACTTTTGCTACTTATTGCACCTATCCAAATGCCTCACGATTCTGGGTGGGCACCGGTCCCTTACTAACTGAAATGCCACGAGAAAATGTATTCCTCCATGGAGACCCGAACCAGCGTAAGCCACGTGGCTCTGCGCCAAGGCATCTTGCCTTAGCGTAAGCCACTTGGCTCTGCGCCAAGGCATCTTGCCTTGACCACTCGGATACGGCGCACACAATACAATAATACATTATTTAGGCGAAGTGGTCTGCCGAAGTGGTGCTTAAATTGCAAACAGTTCACATTATCGCCATCTTTCGATCCAGCGAAGAACGAAAAGTGTATGGATGGCATAAGAACAACACATATTCTATATTACTGGTACAAGGAAAGAGCCAGGTAAGCCACTTTTTTTTCCAAATGGAGTTTGAGGTGACATCAGATTCTCCGTGGAAAGCACTATCATTTAGAAGTGTGAAACAGTAAAATATACAGTTTAGTCATGGGGTTATTTACCTCCAAAGTTTGGGATACAAGTATTGATGTTGTACAATTCATCGTCATCATCTTCTTCTTCTTCTTCTACTTCTTCTTTCACGGATTATGCCTTTGCCTGTTCCGATTCACATCTGTTCAGCCCAGCGAATTATTGGTCTTCCTACCGATTTTCGTCCTCTAGGATTATACATCAATGCCATTTTTGGTATCCTATCCTCTATCATTCTTTGCAGATGTTCTATCCAAATGTTCCTGTGTTCTTCTATTTGTTGAAGAAGTGCTTGTACTTTTAGTTCCTCTCAAATATTCTCATTTATAATATGTTCTTCTCTTGTACAACCTTTCACAGCCTATAGGAAGCTCATTTCCGCTGTCTGAATTTTACTGCTCCCCCTTCAGGACCCAGGTCTTGCTTCCATACGTCGCCACTGGTTCTGCCATCGTTGAGTAAAATCTTAGCTGCGTATTATTTCTAACTTTTTTCCTCAGTGTTTGCCTGATTGATCCACAAATATGCTGAAATTTCTACGTTTTCCTATTTACGTCTTGTTCTTCTTCGTAAGTTATATCGCAGCCCAAATACTAACCTGTTCCAACACTATTTTCTATTACAATTATTGTTCTTACTGGGTACCTTCCATGGAACGCCATTAGTTTTTTATTTTGAAATTATCATATTATATTTCTTACATGTCCACCGCTGTGGTCTCGAGGTAGTGTGCTGCCTTGTTTCGCAGCGGGCCCGGGTTCGATCCCCGGTCGGGCAGTTTTTCTGGGTGAGGTTTTTATCGAGGCTTTTCCTCACCTGTAAGACAAATGTCAGGAAAACTTTTAAGACCCAAACGGTCCCCGAAATAATATGGACATCATCATCATCATCCTTATTATCATCATCATCATCATTCTTCACCAGTGTGGTAAGCAACGGGAAGCTACCACACCTACAATTCCCTAGTAAATCTGCAAGCATAGCATGAAAATGTTATGATTGCAGTGAAGGATCTGCCTTCGGGCAGAATTACTATGGATGGATTTCTTACATGTATTATTAATTGAAAAACTGCTTTATGTAGCCTGTACTCTCTGTCAAAAATTTTGCTATATCATCTACAAAACATAATACATTCAATGTTTTACAACTAAAAGTATGTTTTCTAGATTTCAAGGAAAAAGTAACTTGCCTATTTCTTCATTGTATCCCTCATATAGCCTATATATTTATCGTAATTTTTATGCTTAGTGAGTAGGATTGGTGAAGAACTGAAATAATAATTAAAAACATTTTCGGGTACAGTTCCAACAGGAATTCGCTAAAAATGACGTAAGTCAATTTAACAATCTCCGTCGCCTTCTGTACACCCCTGTTTGATTCACTAGTCTCGTAAACACTGCAAAAGAAATCCCTTAGTCTTTTTCAACACATTTATATACACTATTACTTTATCCCAGCGACAAGGCAGACCAAAACTTTGCACTTTGGTGGCAACCTCCAGGCTGGCTTGTTTGAAAAGTAGTTTCGCCTGCACTAGTGATGTAGGTATCTTATCTCTACATTAGGGGGTGGGGCGAGGATCGTCGTTTGTCCCGGAGTAACCATGCTATGGCTTGGAAAATAACACTTGAGATTTATAACTTAACCTCTTTTTGAACGTCTCAAAGGAAAAGAGGGGAAAGTTTTGTCCTCTTTCTTCTTCTACGCTCTAAGGGATAAAATTCCTGTTCCAAGTCTACTTCAGTCATGAATAACAAGTTAGCAGAAACTATTTTACGTAACATACAGAGTGAATGTAGTGCAAGAGCTAACGTTTTCAGTTATAATTTCCTCACAAAATTACATAAGAATATGGAATGAAGATATCTGCAGAGAAAACCAATTGGTTTTCAAGGCGTAGGTCCTATTAGAACAAAAATTGTACTTGACAACAACAATTTGGAGCAGGTGAATAATTTTACATATCTAAGATCCAACATCTCATATAAGAATAAAAAGGATGTAAATGTTAGATTACCAATTTTTTAAAAACATTTTAGGACTAATAAATTATATTTTCAAGTCACAATTAGTCCAAAATCATGCAAGACAAAAGTGTATAAAACATTGCCCCTTCCAACTCTTCTGTATGGTGGCGAAGTATGGACATTAAAACAGATGCGCTTAGATCTGATGACTGCAGGATACATACTAATGAGTCATAAAAATGAAGCTATTTTATATTAATTGCACATGGAACCCTTTTGAAAACAAAATGTTTTATTACTTACTTACTTACTTACTCACTGGCACTATCGAACCCGTAGGTTCATGGCCGCACGGACATAAGCTCTCCATACATCCCTATCCTGAGCTAATTCTTTCCAATCATTCCCTGTATAATCTACTTCCCTCAAATCATAGTTAATGTTGTTCGCCCACCTCATTTTTGGTCTACCAACTGGGCGTTTTCCTTCTGGCTTTCCTACAAGAAGTTTCCATGCACGTCTTTCATTCCCCATACGCGCAACATGTCCTGCCCATCGCAGTCTACGGGACTTAACTGTTCTTATTATATCTGGCTTCCTATAAAGACCATGTAGTTCATTGTTATGTAGTCTTCTCCATTCATCTGTCTGTTCATCTCTCTTTGGTCCAAAAATTTTCCTAAGAACTTTATTCTCAAATACTCGTAATCTCCTTTCCTCCCTTAAAGTAAGAATCCATGTTTCGCACCCATATAATATAACTGGTAGAACAATAGTTTTATATATTTTCAGCTTAACGTTTTTTGAAAGGAGTTGGGACATCAAAAGTCTCTGCAATGCATAATAGCATGCATTTCCAGAATTTAGCCTATGTTTAATTTCTTTGTGCTTCTCATTCCTATTTGTGATTATTGTTCCTAGGTATTTGAATTCAGCCAATTCCTCAAAATTTCCCTCATTTGTCATTAGCTGTCCATTTCCATTATATAATGTATTTCTACGTGTGACCATATATTTAGTTTTACTGATATTTACTTCCAGTCCTAATTTCTTAGTGTTACTCAATAGTGTGTGCATGTTGGCCTTTAGTATCTCCTCGCTATCGGCCAGTAGTACTACATCATCAGCATAAACTAACAGCTTATTAATACCATTGAGTTGTAAGCCTTCCTCATTCTCTAAAGATTTAATGGCATGCTGTAGTACAAAATTAAATAGTAGAGGAGATAGTGCATCTCCTTGCTTTAACCCATTCTGGATTTCAAAAGTGTTTTATTATAAATCAAAATAGATGCAGTATGTTCTTCGAATGGAAGATTACAGTATACCCAAGTAGATTATAAGCTATCAGCCTGTAGGAGGAAGAAGACCAGGACGTCTACTCAAAAGATTTCTGGATAGTACTTCTATTGAGGCCGATACAGATCAATAAATGACTCTGGCCTCAAAGTTAGTGAGTTTTAAACACATCCGGAGTCGATGGAGTTTCTAGGATGCAAAAAAAAATCGAGTAACAAATCCGGGAGGAATTAAATGCATGGATCCCAACTCTGAATATTTTCACGTAAAAGAACTTGACACCTTAAATTAGAGCGTCTAAACAAAAATTTGGCTAATCTATGCCAGCTTACCACCTGTGAATCTCCGATCGGAGAACAAGAGACTGCTAGCGTCATGTTGGCTAACGTGATAACACGCGTTCCCACTAGAACTAATTGCCAACATGTTTACTCACGTATAAGGGGATTCTATCCAAGGAGTCCATCTATATTAGAGGGCAAATTAGGGCGAGAAAAATGGGCAAATTAGTGTTAGTTTAATTAAGAATTAGTTGGTTATTTTGACTCACCTCACATTTCTTAATTTTTATTACCTGGTTTCGTCGCTTTTGCGCGACATTGTCGATGGATTTCAACTAGTTTGCGGTTGTCCATAAATTCTTGAATCTTTTATACCGTCATCTTCTTAACAGTTGTTCATACAATTCGTATTTCTCTTCCTTACGACTTCAATAACATAAATAGTGTTAGTTTGTTCAAGTTAGGGTGAGAAAATGGGCGAGATGTGTTACTTTGGTCAAGATAGGGCGAGAAAACGGGTGAATTGTGTACTTCAGATTAGTTAGCTTGTTTTTGTGATAAGTTGGCTACACTGTCTAAGCTATGACTAATATATACTTTACATTCTAAATATGCTGATTTTAGTATAACTTTGAGCTCAACTATTCACTTAATTATAAGATATTTATTATTATTTTTAGGGAAAACAATCAACATATATATTTCTCCCAGGTAATTACTCACATGCTGCAACAATAAATTGCGTGTGTCTCCGTTCTTTATTTTAATTTGTGTGGGAGGTACGGTGGCAACATTTATTCATCATTCACCTTTGTATTGATTCTTTGTGTGTCAGAGTGGGTTTTATGATTTGAAACTTTCTCCTACGTTTGCTTTGTTTTATATTTTTCCTAATACCTTTAATTACCTTCTTCAGTCTGGTAATCTATGTCGTTTGTTTACTTTCCTTTGCATTTTTTATTTTTTCATGTGCTAGATTTTATTTTACATCTTAAAACTGGTTCCTAAATGTACGTAGGCCTATTTTGTTTTCCTTATCCCTTTAGCTAAAACTTTGCAATGTAAACTATATATTCTATTTGTATTATTTCTGTAACTCGGCTGCAGCCGAGCAAGAGCACTAGCTCATTCGAGTGTCAATATTGTGTAAAAAATTTATTTGTGACTATTTAAATCATGCCCTGAATGTAGTACGGTGCAATTAGACCCAAACCTCAACATCCAAAGTAAAATTTCCTCCATCTCCAAATTGTTCAATACAGTCCACATATTGTTTGGTAAAAAGTTACACCATTTTGAACGTCGGGTTTGGGGGAGGGGGGAAAAATTGGTAAATTAGTAGTTTTTATCAGTTTTTCTTAAATATTTCGAACACTATGCGGTTTAGCGCAAAACGTGCCATGTACGAACATAATGCACATTAAATTGCGGACAAAAATGGTCCTGTGCATAATCTTAATAACGTGAACGGTTCCAGAGTTACGGAGGTTGTAAAAGTATACAATTTTTCGTAATGTTTAGATTTCTTGGGAAAAAATTATATTATCAGCACTAATGAAACTAATTTTTTTGATACAGGATTGTGTTTTGTAAAGGCAAATTGCGATTTTAGTGGCCGGTGGTATGTTAGTGACAAGACCTTGAAGGAACGACAACCACCTTCTCAAGGGGCGCTACTTTTAAGGGAAATGAGGCTTCCACAGGCCTAGGCCATATAAACCTGTGATACGGAGAAACTCACTCTGAACTTTCTCTGTACAATTCCGAATTAAGAGTGAATATCTTTCAAACATAAATTATTTTAAAATATAAAACTATTATCTTTATTATAATTTAAGATATATAAATATATTATTTTTATTCATAACATTTTTAAATCTACAGTTTTTTGGAGGTTTTTCGTTAGAAAATTTGCGTATTTGGCTGTATATTGCAACCATATTTTATTAAAATTTTTGGAGTTCAGTCCTCTTCAAACATAACACCCTCCTCTTCAAACAAAGTACCCTCCTCATTTGTATCTTCGTCATGATGTCCGTGTCCCTGTTATCACATCCTAGGCCTGAGCAATTACTGCATATGCTTGAGCAGTTTAGACCACTCTTTCTGCACTCGCTGTTACGGACACATTCGTCTTTGCAAGCGCACTCTATGAGGGGAAGTAATTCCTGGGGAGCTGCAAGACGTGCTGTTGTAATTGGTCTCAGGTGTTCGCCAATCTTCTTCGACTCCCACTCGATCGGATTATTCTTCTCATTCAGTCACTGCTGCACCTGGTGGTACGTTCTAATTGAATGCTGCCTGGAAGCTGCTGAAGTGGGAGGAAATGCAGCCAACTTGAACAATGCTTTGCAAATAGCCTTCAAGTAACACTGGTAGCGAAAACAATCTGGATCTTCAGTGTTCTTGGCTCCAAATATCGCAAGAAAGAAATGCTTTCCAGAGTCAGCCACTGCACTGGAGTCAGCTTTGGGGTTGTAGAAGACTAGTAGTTTCGTACGAAGAGCGTTGTTAGCTTGAACTTTTCTATACGGTGTAATTTTTCCCTTTTTGTAGATAGCCGATACAATGTCACATCTTGTGAAGGCGTATATTGCTAAGAGCACACCTTTCATATCACCAATGCCTCGCTGAATTCAGAAATAATGTATAGTTTTTCCTGCTGATTGCCTTTCTTTGGTACCACCATTTTCAATTTGTTCTCTGAGGGTGCGTGGACAGTCAACAAGACCAGTAAGTCCATGTCATCACGCTTCAACGTCTTTCTTAGTTTCTTCAATTGCTGTTAAAACTATTAATAAGTTAGCGTCACCCGTTGCTTGATGAACTGTGAAACCACCTCTTTGCAAGTGCACTGTAAGGAGAGAAATAAGGCCTAGTTTGTTTTTAGCGTTAGCTAGAAATTCACTTTGATTGATATTTACAGGGATTGAATCTTCTACTTTTACTTCAACGTTAGTGGTAGAACGTGATCTGCTTAAGTGTTCATCTTTTGTGTTTCGTTGGGTCGTATCCATCAAAAACAACAGTTGCTGGCCCATAATGAGTAATTATGTAATTTGTGTATTAATCGCAAATATGTTTGAATGTAGCTGGGCATCGCCAGACAACATGATGGAGGTGACCTCCATCAATTATGAAGGACACGTTATCTGAATCTGTGGTGATTGATGATTCATTTGAATCTGGAACCAAAGCAGTCACCATTGACGATTTGCTTGCCTTCTTCATTAAGCCAAATTGTCGAAGAGGGATGGAGAATAAGCACATAATTCAAATTGAAATATTTCTTCAAGTTTCTCGATGTAAGAGAGTGTTTGGGTTCACACCATACAGTGTTGTTAATTGTCATAGACTTGGTTATAGAGGCTATAGACGTAATAACGAACTTCCTTTTCATATGTATCTTTTCGAATGTTTTATTTCCAATCTCGTTCAAGGCTAGGGTTCCAACTTCAAACTCTTTATCATAGTTCACGTTTTCATCTGCTATAACACATTAAAAGGTTTCAACACACACTCCGCCATCATTCACACCCTTTCAAGCGATTATCACTAGTTCGCACAGTATTCTAAAGACGAAGAATAAAAAAAATGACAGCAGAACTTCACTAGAAATAACACTCATAAACGCATTCAACGGGTCTCCCAATACGATTGAGCCGGCTGAGGGACAGAGGAAAAGAGAGTAGATGAGGGGCGGGCGGCAGTTGCTGGGTTCCTAACGCACGATTCTAGTTCCTAGTATTTTTACGCTTCTTACCCTCTGCGGAGTCTCTTAGCCTCTTTTGGACTACAATACGATTGTACAATATTACTTGTTAATAAAATTGCTTAGTTATTTCTATTTACACAGTAGTTATAATTTCATTTTTCCAAAAAAGTTAAAAAATACGAAGAATTTATACTTTTACACCCTCCGTAACTCCGGAACCGTTCGCCTTTGCAAGATTATGCACAGAAACACTTTTGTTCGAAATTTAACGTTGATCGTTTTGTATAGGGCATGTTGTGCACTAAACCGCATAGTTTTCGAAATATTTAAGAAAAACTGATTAAAAACTACTAATTTACCAACTTCTCTCCTCTCCTCCCCAAACCCGACGCTCAAAATGGTGCAACATTTTACCAAACAATGTGTGGACTGTATTGAACAATTTCGAGTTGGAGGGAAAATTTTACTTTGGATGTTGGCGTTAGGCCTTTTTTTTTTTGGACTATTTGCACCGTACTAATGGGAGTCAATGACCAATCACAATTCAATGGTTTTTTATTTACAACCAATCACAGTCATTTTTCACCTCGATTTTATCAGTTTAATTTTATCACTGTAAAATAAAGTTCCTCCTTTTTAACATTCTGAATAGGCCATAGCATTATTTTGCAGTGACCGCATGTGGCTAGCAGATTGTATATATATATATATATATATATATATATAGTGCACGAATGTTAACACAAAGTGCTTGCGGGAGATAATATAAAAACATTTTTAGCAATTGATTACACAAAAAACACTGTTTGCACTTTCTTAAACGTATTTTTCCCAGGTAATAACGTTCCAGAAAAATATAATTGTCATATTTACACCATAGGACATCAGAAATTAATTAATATACAGTTTGATGTATTTAATTTTTTCTCCACTAGGGTGCATTCTTACAATATTGCGATCCTTTGGCAATAAATAATATGATCTGGTTGCAGTGATAAACAAGTGAAACATTACGTATCTCATTTGTTTTCAAACATCGCCGTTACATTAAACATATATATATTTTAAAATAACTATACTTAAATAATGATTTTTGAGTAAATAGCTTAATTTTATTCGTTAAATAGTCCTAACAAATGCCACTCTTTATTTCCAAATTCTCCTCACTTCGTGAGTCGTGAATTTATCGATAATTTGGAAATCAAGAGTGGCATTTTTAGGACTATTTAACGAATAAAATTAAGTGTTTACTCACAAATCTTTGTTTAACTATAGTTATTTTAAAATATTTATATATTTAATGTAAACGGCGATGTTTGAAAACAAATCAGAAATGTGAGGTTATGTTCATTCACTGCTGCTTGATCATATTATTTATTGTCAAATAAGATAGCAATATTGTAAGAGTGCACCCAAGTGGAGAAATAATGAAACACATCAAACTATATATCATAATCAACATTACGGGTTATTCATTTATTTTTTTAGTAAACAACTCAGTAAAATCAAGGAATATTTTAATTATTTGCTATATTCTAATTATTTGTTGGAGAAAAATAATGCTTTGACCTGTTCAGAACATTAAAAAGAAGGAGCTTTCTTTATCATAAAAGCAGGAGCTGATAAAGATAAATCGATAAAGAACGAGATGAAACACGACTGTCATTGGTTGTAAAACAAGATTCGTTGAAACGTGATTGGTCATTGACTAGCATTTGTGGTATGAGTTAAATAGTCTAGATAATTTGGAAATCACTCGTGGCATTATTTATGAATAAAATTTTGTTTGTTCTTATATTTTCCCATCCAAGTTGTGTATATTGAAGGACGGGTGCTAGCACAGTTCTCTCGCTGACATATGTAGCGAAATGCGCGTAATTAAAATAGCTTGGTTAAATTTATAACTTTCTCACTTGGTGGTGTACGAGTATGTGCAGGCAGACAGAAAAATATATAGAATAATACTATCAAAAGGGCACCATAGCGCCAGCGGGTACTTGGTTGGGGAGCTTGTCGTAGAAACTAAGAACTGTGTTGTATCAGAGAATTAAGTAAATGGTGTTTGAATATTGTGCGGTTCCAGAAACGCCCATCTATTAGTCCTTACGTTTGAGAATACAACCTCACTTTATAATGTAATCCTCTTACCATTTCTGTGTGGAACAACAAACATACGTTCCCTATTGTCTTGCTATCTGCTTTCTCTTCCTTGCACCACTATACGTTTACATTTCAATATACAGGGCTGTTCCAAATTAAACTGTGAAACAAATTATCGTTTTATCGAATTGCCAATACATAAAGCGATATAATGTTCATTCATTCATTTTGAGAATTTTCCTCATCATTGAGAGTTTTCACCAACTAATCTTAATAATAAATTTTAATAATTACATGAGTTTTTAAAAAATGCATGAATGCCTACACCAGTTTTGAATCCTGCCGATGATGGGACAATCCCGAAAGCGCTACAGTTAAATAATTAATTAAGTTGAGGAGATGGACCTTTCAGATGAATATTCCATAATTTGATATTATAACATTGGTACATTTATCTATAATTTTGCGATGGAAAGGTTAGGAACATGTGGTTCGTCATGACGTCACAAAGTTCTTAGGATCCTCCTCCTATGAGATTAGATACAGTCAGGACATAAGTTTTGAGGCTCCCCAAATCAGAGAATCCCGTCTAATTTAGTTTAGAATTTAGTTTAGGTTCAGTGACCGCCCTCGCTTGGGTTCCTAAGTCTGGTTAGGTTAAATGGCTTCTTTCGCGTCTATTTACTTTTTCCCATCTTTGTAAAGTTTTTTTTTTGCTGAGTTTCCAACATTTCAGCAATAAATTTAAGTACAAAAATATACATGCCAAGTCACGAAGATTAGACATTGTTACGATTTTACTCCACAAAGAAATGCGTTACACAGAAATAAATGTAATTGGTTTGAACATATACAAAGAATGCCAAATAATCGTTTATGAAAACAGCTGCTTCATTATAAACCTCTAGGCCGAAGAAATGTAGGAAGACCAAAACGTCGTTGGAAATACGACCTGTACCTGCAGCATATAGTGCATCGGGGAGCGGAACCTTGAAGATGATAATAGAAATGCGAAGAGAAAAGAAATCCAGAGATGTTTAACTTGTTGTATGTGCGTCACCGCTTATAATAGTTACTCGTAATCGAACGCTTACTAATTCACCTTCTCGATTCCTCGGGTCATCTAATTTATGAATAACATTTATGTCACAGTGTTCTACGTGTTTTTCCGTTTAAAATGAGTCTACACACGATATAGGTCCGATGATTGCTTCGATTACTTAATTGATTAATAGTTTATAAATTTTATTTCTTTCTTCTGATTTATCGATCGACTCAATTGCTCATTTTAGAGGAGGCTGAGTGAATGGCCGGCTACAGCCTTCATCCGTTGCACCAAATTTCCTCATTGAATTCTGAATGTTATTCTTCCAGGTTGTTCTTGGTTTTTCTTTTCTGCTCCTTCTTTCAATTTTCCATGCATAGACGGCCTTTGGTAGTCTTCCATCCTGCATTCTTCTTATGTTTCCACATCATTTTTGCCTTCTGTGTTCAATCTCATTCAATATACTTCTTCCTGCATTCATCCATTTCTTAATTTCTGTATTTCTAATACTTTCCAGTCGATATTTTCTGGCAGCTCTTCTCCAAAAATCCATTTCAACTGCAGTTATTCAGTTGGCATATTGTGTCATTGTCCAAACTTCCGATCCATATAACATTATACTTTCTAGTATGAACTTATAAATTAGTTGTTTTTGTTCTGTTAATTATATTTTGACTCCATAGTATAGAATTTAATATTCCTATGTTTTTTTCTTCCATTACTGATCCTTTTTGCTAATTCTATATTTGATGTTCCATCTTTCTGTGTAATTAATCCCAAATTACAGAAACTATCGCCCTTCTTTATCTTTACCCCATCAATATACAATGTTAAAAAATCAAAATACGTACCTGATAAAATACGTACTGATGACGCAACCTACGTAAATCAGACCACATAACTCCAGTATATGAAATGTTGTCTTGTTGGAAGACAGGCGAAAGATACATTGCCTCTGTTTCTTACACAACACTTTGTCCACCTCATCACCCCTTTATATTTCTACTCGCTTTCATGCCCTATCCTCCCACTATAACTTAAACACACGATCGAGAGAAAATTTTTGGTCTAGCTGTTCCTCTAAATCGAACATCTCACTATTCCTCATCCTTCATTCTTGTTTCAGCCACCCGACTCTGGAATTCCTCCCCTCATATCAAGGACTGCCCGACTCAAAAACAGTTTAAGAAAGAAACTCACTTGATATTTCCTCAGACAATATAATATATAACCGTGTTCCATGTATACTTTTATTATTCCTTTATATTTTAAACTTCTGTACCAAGCCATTTACTTTATCAAATTATAGGTTATTATTTTTGTTATTATTATTATTATTATTATTATTATTATTATTATTATTACTATTTTTCTTTCTTTCCCTTGTCAACTTTATGTTTCGTAGTCTATAATTATCTATTATGTATCATTTATCATAATTCTTATTGTATGTATAATATAGTCGGCCGCGGTAGACTAGTGGTTTTGTTCCTTGCCTCTGGTCCCGAGGGTCGCGGGTTCAAACTCGGCCGGGGTCGAGGGATTTTTTTACGATGGAAAAATCCAAGTATCAAGTACTCCGGGAGGGACTTTAAGCCGTGGGTCCCGAGTCTGAAGATTTTCAGGCTCGTAATAAATCCTTAAGCCTGAATGAAAATACCTCTAAGCAAAATTTACCGAATTTTCCCGTCCTAGTACTACCTCGGTTTCCTAGACGTCAGAATGAGGTGGAACGCTGACCACGGACCACTCAAATGACATCTATACGAAAAAGAAGTGTAACTAAATTAGTATGGTTCAAATTCTTCCCTGTAGGGTGAGAGCGCCTAAATCTCTGTAAAGGGAAACATGGGCTTACAAGATAGAAGAATATGTATAATTTAACCCTGGTGAAGTGGAAGAGGAGACTTTGCCGTCTTAATTCCATCATGTAAAATACATAAATAAATAAATAAATAAATAAATAAATAAATAAATAAATAAATAAATAAATAAATAAATAAATAAATAAAATAAAACAAAATAAAGCAGTCCTCAACAAAATTAAACTTCTGTTTAAGAAACTTCGCCAAGAGGTTAAAACTATGTATTAAAATAAGTTTTATAAACACAAGTTCAATTTAATTTAGGACGACTGACTCATCAGTTGTTTATTTTAATATCTTAACATTGCATTACATTACCTCACCGGTGTTTTAAATTAATTTTAGAAGTATTGATGTATTAAGCTAGTGCTGTTGTTATGAAAATATTTTTTTATAAAAATACGTATCTTCAACGAACCTACTAAGGGATCTGTCAACCATTGCACGTAGAAACCTACCTTGAAATTTGTCCCAGAGAAGGGGTGTGTTATACCAAGGTCGTGTCAAAAAAAAATTGCTTTTTTAATTGCAAGACACTAAAATTCAGCTCCAAAACTCTCACTTAAACTACACGGAAATAATACAACTCTTGAATTGGTGAAATGGATAACTCTGACAACCTGCCAAACAAGACGCTTCCCGCCACACTATAGACAGCTTTACTTACGCAGGAAGATCATCTGCTTCGCACAATGGGTTGCCATTGCTGGATTCTAGTTTCCATTTCTGTGTCGTGCAGTTAAAAACGGCAGATCAGATGATTTTTTGGACATGGCCTTGATATATCACAATGCTTCTCAGGGACTAATTTCAAGGTAGCATTCAGCATGCTATGGTTGGCAGTTTCTTTGTCATTAGACAGAGAGAATAACCATGACAAAAATGTGTACATATGTCTGCGTAGTAGCCGAGCGATTTAAAGGACCATGCCATGGGGAAGAGGTTCGGAATTTGCGCTGTTTCTAGTTCCCATACTAGTACCAGTATCTTCTGCTCTCTTATCAAGAGCATAGGGCATTAACTAAGCCGTTCTAGCGAAACCTATTCTGAACCAAAACCAACAACTCTTCCCATATCTTACTTTCCCTTATGGCTTCCCAGTCCACTCCTTGTCCATGAAAATCGTCGTCTTCCTCTTTTTCTCTGTCCATTAGGGTTCCATAACACGGATTTTCTCTAAGTATCATTATGATTATTCTTAAGAATATGCTAATTCATTCCCATTTCCTATTTCTTCGTTTGTCTCTTTCCATAGATTCTGATTAGAAATGAAATTTGGCCAATATATGCTAAGTATTTTCCTCACTCACTTGTTTTAGAAAACATCGGGGATCCTTGTTATCTCAGAAGTCATTTTTCTCAGTGACGAGTTCCCATGAGACTACATTTTCTCATGGAGTTTCAGCGAGTATGGGACCATGCTCAGAGATAATCCGAGGCTGCAGGTTGAGAATTCGTCATGCTGACCTCATGTCACCCCTATACTGACTGGATGAACGTCCACTTCTGTGATTACACAGTGAATGTGAAGCCAGCAAGGCGTGTCACGCCAAAGAGTTTTGTTAATATATAGGCCTATTTATATTGTGTATGTAAATGTTCTAGCAGCAGGGATACATTTTTTTCGGAAACTAACTTGGGATGTAACAATCAAATAAGACAAGTCAATTTCGTTAAACAGCAAATTCATACCATTAGGAGTGTGGGTCAACTAAACGGAAAATTTAAAAATCGCTTTAAAGGCAGTAATTAAAATGTTTAACAACGAAACTCGGTGCCATTCATAAAACTGCGTCACGCAGAACTGCGTAAATTAAGCGAATTCTTCAGCAAGTCGAATTTATGATCCCATTTTGGTGGTTTACGAAATATATTTGTTTTGTTAAAATTAGAAACTTAATTTTTGATGCCAGCTTATTTAAAAGTATCGGCGAAAACAAATCATTCGTAATCTAAGTTATTGTCTATTTACTTATTGTATCTAATTTGACACCAATTTAAATATCTACCGATTAATTTTTGTATTACTTTTAATTTTTAAAAAATAAATTAAACTGATGTACCTTATAGGAAACATTCAAAATATCGTCCACCATTGTGGTCTCGAGTCTCTCTGCTTTGTCACGCAATGGAGCCGAGTTCGATTCCCATTCGGGACAAATTTCCTGGGTGCGATTTTTTCGGGGTTTTTCCTCACCTGTAAGACAGATATCAGGAAATTTTAAAACCCAAAAGACCCCGAACACCAACTAGCCATAATTTACATCATTATCATGCTCACCTCAATTAGATTAAGTTTAGGATTAAGGCCCCTCCTGGCGCATCAATATCATCATCACCACCTTGGAGTTGTGGGATCGAGGTAGAGTGCTGCCTTGTAACGCAGCGGGCCCGGGTTCATTTCCCGGTCGGGACAAGCTCCTGGGTGAAGTTTTTCGGGGTTTTTCCTGACCTGTAAGACAAATGTCAGAAAGCGTAGGGCCCAACGGTCCCCGAAAATTGCCATCATCCTTCACCGGCGTGGGAAGCAACGGGAAGCTACCACAACTCTAATTCCCTAGTAAAGCTACAAAGGATAGAGTGAAAATGGTATGATTGCAGTGAAAGACCTGCACTCGGGCAGAATTGTGAATGGATATAGGTCTATATTATTGGGGCAGTGTAACACCGCCTTCCAGGCGCCCCAACCTGAGAAGTGGGTTACAAATACACAAATGCCAGGAGAAAATAGCATAAATGTCATAATGACAACCTGGAGGCATTCATAAAAAACATCAACTTAAGGTTAATTAAGTTGTATTTAGTGACGAACCTAACATGGCGGTTGCTAGAGTCAATTTGTGGACGTCTACTAAGTAGGGTCTGTGAAGATTTGTAACTTATTTTGAAAAATAAATTAATAAAATAACAATAGCAACATTTCTTCGGAATTTTCTGGAACTCAGTATTAAATAATGTTTTTGCTTCAGTGTGTTTTGTCGTACTTACAGTAATGGCGACCATGATTGAAGGTTCAACTTACTACATGTAGGGTTTGACAACCTAAATAACTATACTGTATTACATATTACAAACATGCGTGTGGGAGGTAAGACTACTGTCCTCTATGTATACCATAAACAATCTAGGTCTATATACAAAAAATATCCAAAAGGTAGTGTTAATATACATTACACGAAACAAATCACTGCATTTGAAATGAACTGAAATTTATTTGAAACATTATAAAACAACAAATACGTATTTTCCGCCATTTTATCATTCAATTGGCCTCCTGTGTCAACTAATAAACATTGCCCACACTGTTAACGTTAGTGAATTGTTTATAATGAACGCAAATATTTCCAACAAAGATGTTATTATTGTACTATTATCATTTATTAATTTGAACACCATCGTACGTTTGTGAAGAACCAATCTCGCATCATAATATAGTATTATTATAATATGCACTGTGCATAAAAGTGTTAATTCCATTAGAAGACCGTACGACGTTAAAAATAATTATGAATACAACACAGTCATGTTTAGTGACGTAGTTGAATAATTTAAGTATTATTGGAATCTATAAATCGTTTGATTAGACTTAACGATTATTGGATGTACGTTTCCAAAAACCCGAAGTTAACGGGACGCATATGTAATGAGTATAATTACAAATTGACCCTGTTATGTTACTATTATTGGAACACGCTTGTTGTATAGATTATCGCAGATCAGCATTTCAACATTTGATAGTGCAGAAGGGGAGAGAATCCACAGAATTTACTGCCATTGTGATAAATTAAATTCTAAACCCTCAATTTAGACCATACCATCGTTATAGCCTCCCCTTTTCCTCCCGGTTCCTATTGTCTCTCCTATCTCAGTTGAATTCTGATGCTGCACAAAAGCTATCGTCTGTACATATCCCTATTGCTCCCTTATAAAAGATACCAAAGCCCCCTCACACCATTCTCCTGTCCGAAATGCATGAGTTATGTGATTATTTCATTAAAACGGTCACATATCAACAGCGATACAAATTGGACATTTGTCAGAGATGGTAGTGGGAGAAGATAAAATCATTCTGAATATGAATTTTAAAAAGTTCGTCACGCAAGAACTCTGTAAACTAAGCGAATTCGTCAGTCGAATTTATGATCCGACTTCGCAGATTTACTGAAAATATATTATTTTTGTTAATTAATTGATGTGTCCAGTTTCGTTCCGAGAAAACATAAAAGGCAGCAGCTGGAGCAATTTTATATTTCCATTTTCAGTTAAAACCTTCACTTCTGATGGTTCATATCGCCAATTTTTAGAGAATGGCTTTCTAATTTCATTTCAGTAGCAAACACAAAACAAAATCGAAAAACGTGGCCGCTAAAGTGATTTTAGTTAATACCGAAGAAATTAAATAGTGACTGCTTGGGATATTTCTCATTAAAATATAATATTTTTAAAAATGTGGCTTCGTGGTACTAGCGATTAAACGGTCGTCTCTAACCGCTAGGGTCTCGAGATCAAGTCTCGGTTTCTCCATGTGGGTTTCGTGGTGGACAAAATGGAGCTTGGGCAGGCTTTCTCGAGGTTTTCCTCCGTTTCCCCCTTACACAATTTCATTCCATCATTTCTCTATACTCATCCCATCCATTTCGTTCATCTGTCCTGCGGATGGTGCGTCAGGTGTGGTCGGCCGGCACCCTTATTATTCACAGACCCCTTATAGGGGCTTTATCTTATCTCATTCTTCGACCCGACCATGAGTTGGACACGAGTTAAATATATTATTAAATATTATTTTTTGATATTACATACACTTCTCTATCAATTCTTCTTAGAACTCTGAAAAAAGAGCATATATATATATATATATATATATATATATATATATATATATGTGTGTGTGTGTGTTTATAATTACATTTTTGACATTGAGCAATGCAAGCTTAATATGACATAAGAAAAATAAATGATCGGACGGGACTTGAACCCGGACCTCTGGATTTATATCCCAGTGCGCTACGGATTACGCTACCGAGCAAGTCTAGTACAAACATTCATTTTTCTTATATCCCAGTGCGCTACTGATTACGCTACCGAGCAAGTCTAGTACAAACATTCATTCATTTTAAAGAAAAATGAATTTTTGTACTAGACTTGCTCGGTAGCGTAATCGGTAGCGCACTGAGATATAAATCCAGAGGTCCGGGTTCAAGTCCCGTCCGAGCATTTAGTTTTCTTATGTTATATATATATATAGGTATATATTGTGGAAAGCAACGGGAAGCTACCTCACCTACAATTCCCTAGTAAAGCTGCAAGCATAGCATGAAAATGCTATGATTGCTGTGAAGGACCTGCCTTCGGGCAGAATTACTATGGTAATATATATATATATATATATATATATATATATATATAAACTTATATATGTGTGTGTGTGTGTGTGTGTGTGCGTGCGCGTGTGTCTCAACGCTCTAGGTGCCGACATTTTGTTTTTCCGGGACCAAAGCTGGCATATAGCAATTAATTAAAAAAGTAAGATCGAGTTTAATAGCTACAACATCGGTCGAATAGGAGCAGGACTTTATCTGAGAACAACATTTTTAAATCACTCTAGCACTCGCAGTTTTCGGTTTCTGACAACTGAACTCAGTATACGTTATTGCAATTAAACGATGAAGGTATTTCCAAACATCTGCGAAATCCGATCATAAGAAATATGAGTTAATCGGAAACCTGAAATTTAAAAAAAAATGCTCTAGACGCCTGTTTGCTTTGTCACAAAGTAACTGTATTATTTAATTAACAAAAAGAAAAAGGTTAACACAAACTGCAAACTAGAAAATTTGACAACAATGTTGACTTGCTGAGTAATTTGCACAGTTTACACAGTTCGTTAGTGATGCACTTTTTAAATTTTTGCTTGAGGTTAATCCCTAGACTAATTGTCCGATTTTGTTGGTAATCGAACTGGATCATACTGTTAGTAATTGATTGTTAAATGCCAGGTTTCGAACCTAGGATCTCAGTCGGGGCAGCCGCGCGCCTAACGAAAGTGCTTTAAAGCTTTCACTTTACTCAAAATTTAGTTTCAACTGAATCCTTCGATACTAATCAGCAATTTGCTATTGCCTTCTGGGTGAAACTATCGCATCCTGGAAAAAACCATTGAAATTCAAAATATGTATCCTTAGAAAAGAGTGTTCTTAATTTTTCTCTTAGCTATAATGAATGGATTTAACATTAATAAAAGAAACTAAATTAAGATACCTATTTTACGGACTATAAGACACACTTTTTTCTTCGAAACATTGCCTCCAATATTCAGGGTGGGTCTTATACTCGAAATTAATATAAAAAATGTCCAGTGTTTGATTTAAAATTCCCGTCAGTCTTAACAATTGCCGTATATTCGATGCCGCGGGAATTGTCTCTATCTGACAACATTGGATTCAACTGGAAGCATCAGTGCATCGATGCGACGAACATGAGTGCGGGGATTCACAAGCTTGCAAACACTGTCTCCCTCCCGCCCGCATCACAAACCCAGATGCATCATTGCAGTCTACGAAGTCAGTGAACTTGAACAAATGGACGATGGATGAAGGGAGCTTTAAAACGTCATGCAATCAAACACGTATTTCAGTGGATAAAACAGTCGTGGTCTAGAGTGAGAGAAGACATTATTATTAAATCTTTCAAGAAGTGCGGCGTAAGTAACGCTCTCAATGACAGTTAAGACCATCTTATATATGAAGAGGATAACGATGACAAAGAAGAAGAAAGTTCAGATGACGACTTTTAGGGATTTGAAAGATCAGAACGGTTTTATAAACTAAGAATTTTTTTTTAGTCTGGCTTTTCATAATCTAATAATACAAATGGTTAACATTTTACTTTTTTAAAAATGCTTAAAAGTTAAGGCGCGTCTTATAGTCCTTAAAATACGGTATAAGAAATAAACTATATATTTTCAAACTTACAGATTGAATAATTACATATTGAAACGCCTAGAAACAACATGTTGATAGAATGCTAGGGGAAAGATTTCCAAAATTATTGCTGAATTATAAACCACACGGAAGGAGAAATGTTGGACGTCCAGACAGTAGATGTTCTGAACAATTGTAACAATTCTAGCTTTCATGTAACTGAAACGAGCCAACTGGCTTAATCCTGGGATGAAGAAGAAGAAGAAGAATATATTTGTTTTATATGGGTTTCGATCTTTTTTGTACGAATGCTTAACTGCATAGAAACAAACCCTTAATTAATACAATTTTAATGAAGTCAAGCAATCAGAATGAGAAATCTATTTTTTATCATGGGTTACATTTTACTCCATCTTCATAGTAGTCTGTCCTTAACTGACAAAGTAATAAAATAAGAAGTGGAAGTAATATAAGTACACAGTTTTTAAGGAGTCCGTCGCCGTGGCGTAGTCGGTAGAGTCCCTACTTTCCACTCCGGTGACCCGGGTTCGATTCCCGGCGGGGTAGGGGATTTTAAATCTCCACCTTGGGTCTGGGTGTGTGTCCTGTCTTGTGTTTGTGTGAATAAGATAAAAAGGTTAACTAAGGTAATACAAAAAGGAATAACAGTGTAAATGAAAGAAAACAACAAAGAAAGAAAGAAAAAAAACATACATTAAAAAAAAGGATGAATTCCTTTTAGTAAATATAAACAAAATGTCATACATTTTGGGAAGCAAAGTCTTCTCATAGAATAATATATTTATACCAGAAATGCATTTGTTTATTACTTTGCGATGATGTCGAATATTAGTATGCGTTTTACACAGTACATAGGAGACGTAAAATGCAACAAATTCTTCCTTTGGTATTTTTTTGATTCTATGGTTTGTTTTAACACAAATTAAATTAAAATAAATAAACATTTTTGTTGATATTTTACAAGAGGAAATTGACAAAATTGCAGGGGCGTATTATGTACTTTATTAAAAAAAATACTATAGGAAAAAAGTTGTCCCATTTCACGTCTTCTCTCACGACAGACCAATACTCGCCATCATTATCAAGGAATATATCAATAAATGTATGGGCTATTCTTTTCAACATATGATACGACTCTCGTAATTCCTTCATAAACTCCTGTCAAATTTTATTCTTAGTCTTCCATTTTTCAAATTATTTCCCATCATTTACAATGACTTTTACATTCTAAAGACTATTTCAATATATGTTTCTATGATATTTACCTACATATGTTTCATGAAGGCCTAGCAGCCAAATTGATTTTAACTAATATTTTAAGCGAAAACAAAATCGTGTTCCAGTGCAGCCAATATAAAGTATGTACTAATTAACTGTACACATATACTTCAGAATGTCATAACTTTCTATTTATTTTTGGGTGTTGCATTCTTTCACAGGTAAGAGCACTTAAATTGCGTTAGGTTAGCTTTTAGGTTAGTTAAATATCGTGTATAAGTTGGCTGCATTCCGTGATTTCATAGTGTGAACCGCTTCGCGTTTGTTAGCGCATGCGCATGGTGTATGGTTGACATTTTAAAAAATTGTTCGCCGTCGCGTCACATGTTGTAAAGAATCCCCAATTTCTGTAAGATTTTTTTCTGTGAAAACTATATTTTCAGCTCAAAATATACAAGACATTTTATTATGTTTATCATAAGGAAATCTAATTAAAATCTGCGTACTTACATCATCTCAATCCTGTATTGTAATACTTACAAGGGAATTGTCAACCATTGTATGCCGAAACATACCTTGAAACCTCTTCCAGAGAAGCGTTGTGAGAAAGCAGTGTCAAAAAATTAACCGTTTTTAACTGCAAGGCACATATATTCAAGAGATAAAAACTTTAAATATGTACCTTTTTTGACAGGTGCCGTCGTCCTCAATTGTGTTAAAATATTATATTTTAAATATTTTAACACAGTTAAGGACGATGGCACCTGCCAAAAAGGTACATATTTAAAGTTTGTATCTTATGACTATTCACCTCAACGGAATTTGATATGAATTGTATTGTTATTGACAAACATTCAAGCCAGAATCTAACGATTTCAACTCAGTGTGTGTAGAGAAGGTGGATTCCCTTTTTGAGTAAGAATAGAGTGAAGTGAGGAGGAACGCGGCGCGAACAGCAAGAAGTGTACGTATTAAGATGTTTTATTTATTTGCGATAGTTTAAACGAGAGATTTGGCGCTGAATTTTTGTGCCTTGCAGTTAAAAACGGCAGATAATTAACTTTGACACGGGTACTGTACATCATAAAACGCTTCTCTGGAAAAAAAATCAAGGTAGGTTTCGGCATGCAATTCGGCATGATAGATAAAATTAACACAACATTTTGTTTTATTAAAGGGATACTTGAAAAACGGGAAATAAAAGAGAAACGAATAATTTACGTGGGTTGTAAATACACGTGCTGAATCAGCAGTCCATAAAATTTGAGGTTGATTTTGACAAAGAGATAGCAGTCCCACCTTTCTGAACTTTTTGACACATACAAATGGGTCACAGCTTTTGAAAGCTCTGTTTTTCAACGATTATGTAGGTAACTAGGATCTGGTGATGCTTTGATGTAATTTATATTACTGAAAACGTTTTTAACTGGAGCATAATTGTACAGACGTGGAATTTGTAATGATACAAACAGTACTTTCTGTTTGCAAATGTTAACACACCATTGATCTTAAATCTCATTAACTCAGGTATTATCTCTACACATATTTCTCAAAGAAGCAGGTCATGTGTGATACTCATTTTACTATTGAGTTACTTTCGTTTTCATTACAAAGATAATAATTATTTTATTACATATATCAGAAAAATTTAGTACACTATATGCAAACATAGTCCACCGCTGTGGTCTCGAGGTAGCGTGCTGCCTTGTCACGCAGCGGCCCGGGTTCGATCCCCGGTCGGGGCAGTTTTTCTGGGTGAGGTTTCTATCGAGGTTTTTCCTCACCTGTAAGACAAATGTCAGGAAAACTTTAAGGCCCAAACGGTCCCCGAAATCATATGGCCATCATCCTTATCATTATCATCCTTACCATTATCATTATCATCATCATCCTTCACCGGTGTGGAAAACAACGGGAAGCTACCACACCTACACAATTCCCTAGTAAAGCTGCAAGCATAGCATGAAAATGCTATGATTGCAGTGAAGGACCTGCCTTCGGGCAGAATTACTATGGATGGATTGCAAACATCAATAAAACTAAATACATGTGTACACATAAAAATACGAATATAATGGAAATGGACAATTAAAACATATGAAGGAAATTTTGAAAAAAGTGAAACAATAATTATAAACAAGAATGAGGTGCAGAAAGTAATTAAATGTAGGCTTAATTTTGGAAATGCATGCTAATATGCATTACAGGGACTATTGTCCGAACTTCTCTAAAAAAAAGTTGAACTGAAAATATAAAAACTGTTATAAAATATACTCAACTCGTGTCCAACTCAGGGTCGGGTCGAGGGTTGAGATGAGATGAAGCCCCAATATTTATAGAGGTCTGTGAACTACAAGGGTGCCGACCGACCACTCCTGACGGACCGTCACAGGGGCGGATGAATGAAATGAAACGAAATGGATGAGGTGAGTATGGAGAAACGGTGGAATGAAATTTGTGGCAGGGGAAAACCTACCGAAGCTCCGTTTCGTCCACCACAAAATCCACTTGGAGTGACCGAGACTCGATCACGGGATCCCAGCTGTGAGAGGCGAGCGTCTAACCACTTGCGCCATGGAGCCGCCTAAAAAGTGTTATTCTCTATGTTATATTAATTGGATTCGAAACATGAACTCTTACTTTAAGGGAGGAGAAAAGTTATGAGTATCTGAGAATAAAGTTCGTAGGAAAAATTATTTTGGACCAAGAGAGGTGAAGAGATGGGAGAATAGAGAAGACTAGATAACATTGAGCTACGAGATTTTATTGGAAACCAAATATAGTAAGAAGAGTTAAGTCTCGTAGATTGCGATTGGCAGGACATGTGGCATGAATGAGAAATGAAATAAATGAAATTAAAGAGGGACATGGATTTTTTTGTAGAAAAGCATAGGGGAGAACATCTAGTAATTAGGTAAAATGAGGTGGGAGAATAACATTAACCAAATTTGTGGGAGGTAATATACACTGAGGATGATTGCAAAATATTATTTCAAAACAGGGATGCATGTAGAGCTTATATTCGAGCTTATATGAACCTATGGGAAGATAGTGCCAGTGGATTAGTCATCATCATCATCGTCATCACCATCATCATCATTAAAAATCACGGATTAAGCCCATGTAGCTTGTTCCGGTGTCATAGATTTCTCATTCAAAAAGTTGGATCCATCTCTTTTTCGGTCTACCAACATTCCTGCATCCTCTTGGTTTGTAATTAAGTATAATTTTTGGAATACGAACATCTTACATTCTTTGAACATGTTATTTCCAGTTTTTTTCTAGATTATTTTATTTTATCTAAAGTTTTAAAAAAATATTTAGCTCATTTCTAATATCTTCACTTCATTTTTTATCTAGAATTTTGCGGCCAGCCACTCTTCTCAGAAATCTCATTTCAGCTGCTTCTATGATCTTCTCTTCTCTTTTAGTTAACACCCAAAATTCACTACCATACAATAGTAAGGGGACTGCCACTACTTTATAAAATTTTAGTTTTGTTTCCTTTCTTGTGTTTTTAAATATTCTTTTAATTGTTCCACATGTGAATTAGTTAACTAGTTAATTATATGTAAAATAGGTGTTAATTTTGGATGAAAATAAAGGTGAAGTTAAGATAATGCGAAACAATTTCTCGATGTACGCATCCGTTCAATTTGTTTTGGTTGGACAGTTGTTGAACTGCGTTTGCTACAACTCCGGAATTTCAATTAAGTTCAAATTACATTACTATATCACTGCATTGACTCAAACACTCTTACAGATTCCGAAATAAATTTAATTAAATAATATATATTTATTTTAAATACATGTAACTGTAATCAAATATAATATACAGTATAGTCAAGAAACTATTAAAAAGTAAAGTGATCTTCTATAGGTCTTAGCGGCTCTGAAAAAACTGGATTTCCTTCCCACAAAGTACGGAAAATTGTGTCCCGAATAGAAAAATGGAAAAGAAAATGTAAAGTGATCCCACTGCATGCCTTAGGATGCCTAGGGGTAGTAGGTATTAAGGCTCCCAGTTTTCTAGACAATCAGCACTTGATATCAGCCCGATTGATGGCCGCCTTTACCCCCAGAAGAAGCGTGTGGTACTCATTTCGGTTAGTGATAATCGGCGACAGTGCAATGATAGTGCCAGAAGAACGTTTGAGTCAGTTTAAAAATTTTGATCCCACCGGATCTCGAATTTTCGACCTTTAGGCTTGTAGCGTGTTTCTTCAACCAATTGCGCTACTGTGTCCCCCCTCCCCCCCAAAAAATTGTAGTGTATAAATTAGATCCCAACTTATTACCATTACGTAGAAATCACAGTGTGGAGGTTGACTGGATCGTCCCAAAAAATTCTAACATTTTCATGAAATCGGAGCTTGTAACCAAACTCTAACACCACACGCATATTTTTTTCATTTGTCATCACTTCCATCTTTATAGTGCAGTAACTTTCTTCCTGCAGCGTAAAGCCTGGTCTACACGTAACTTTTGCCGTCAGTCTTGCAAGATCATGCCAAGTTTGTCAAACAAAACTTTGCGTGTGTACGGCAAATTGAACGTTTTGCTTGAACTGAATGAGGTTTGACTAGCTCGCAAAAGACTGATGGACTGGAGCTTTGTGTACAAGCAAGACGGCGGTTTGACCCAAAGACTGAGTACAAGTTTGAGTAGTGTAGCCGCACGATTTTTGTGTCAGTCATTTGATCATGCAAGACTGATGACATAACGTTATGTGTAGACCAGGCTTAACTGAGAACGTTTTGCAAATGTTTTTAGAGAAAGCATCCTGACGTCAGTGAAACCTCCATAGCATTAAACGTATACGGTAATATTTTGAATTTTATGCAGTGGCCTATCTGATTCATCATTTATGGTTACTTGTTTAATTTATTGTCCAATTATTTTTTTTTCATTAAAGCATTTTTATTTTCAACAAATTAATAGTGGGTATAACTAAACAAAAACACTAGAATCGTCAATATGTAGGATCATGGCCGCACGAGCATAAGCTCTCTATGCATCCCAATTCTGAGATAATATTTTATAATCAATCCCCTGTACATTCTACATCCTCAAATCATGGATAATATTATTTCCCAACCCCATTCTTGGTTCACCTACTGGGCGTTTACCCACTGGTCTACCAAGACTTTCCATGCGCGTCTTTCATTATTATTATCATCGTTACCATTGGTATTATTATTATTATTATTATTATTATCATTATTATTATCGTTATTACTTTTTATAATCATCATCGTTTACAATTATGATTATTTTCATTACAGTTATCATAATAATAATAATAATAATAATAATAATAATAATAATAATAATAATAATAATAATAATAATAATAATAATAATTATTATTATTATTATTATTATTATTATTATTATTCCATCCATAGTAATTCTGCCCGAGGAAAGGTCTTTCGCTGCATTACCATGCTAAGCATTGCAGCTTTACTAGGGAATTACGGTATAGGAGTGGTAGTTTCCCGTTGCTTTTCACACCGGTGAAGGATGATGATGATGATGATAATGATAAGAATGATGATGATGATGATGATGATGGTGATGGCAGGATGATTTTCGGGGACCGTTGGGCTCTAAGCTTCCTGACATTTACCTTACAGGTGGGGAAAACCCCCTAAAAAAACCTCACCCAGAAGCCTGTCCCGACCGCGTGACAAGGCTGCTTGCTACATCGAGACCACACAGTGGACATTATTATTATTATTATTATTATTATTATTATTATTATTATTATTAACATCATCATCATCATTGTTATTTTCATTATCATAATTATCTTTGTCATTATTATTATTATTATTATTATTATTATTATTAACCCGCTGAAGCCTGTCCCAAGCCAGGCTGGTAAAGGGCGAGAGAGAGGAATGATAACCTCGATAAAAACCAGGGTTCAATAGACTGTGTCTAGTGTTCAGGTACTGCTGTTGTCTTTTCAATTTGGCGTTCGTTTGTCAAGAGCTAAAGAAAGAGAACTTTCATTAAATTAGCCTGGTCCTCCAGGTTGGAGATTGTACCAACATGCATGCTCCTTATCCTACAAAAAATATTGAAAGATTTAAATAAATTATTATTATTATTATTATTATTATTATTATTATTATTATTATTATTATTAAATTTCTGTGTTTTATCAGTGAGTAATAGATACAGGTTCACTGCATTCAGGTAAAATGTACAGAATGTTACTAAATGTATGATCTATTTTTCTTTCAGTCAGCGGATTGATCAATGATTCTGAGGTAAACAGTGTAGGTACATTTTACCTGTTCATACTATATCCGTCATGATTTGAAAATTAATGAAACGTTACATTTGACATGAAATGTGTTTGAGATAACATCATGAATTAATGACTCAATTTATGTGTTTTTGATTTTGAATGGACTTACTTTAACTAGAGTTACATTCATTTTCACAAAGCAATTTTAATTTTAAATGAAATTACCTATAATATATTTATGATTCCCATATAACGGTATATTCGAACTTTGTTAGTGTAAAATTACATGGAATTACTTCAATATTAATACAACACTCAGTGCAAACATTAGTTCAGGTGATTCTAGCGCAGAGGACTACTTATTCGACTTTAAAGAAGAGTTCGTCACGCAGATACGGGGGGCAAACTGAGCTAATACCACAGTAAATCTAACGCATGTTAATATTCATGCTGATTTATTGAATTCATATTTTATTTTTTAATTGAATTGTTTGTATATACGAGAAAACAATCATGGCGGATGCTAGATTTTTTAAATTTCGGTTCTCAGGTAAAACCGTAATTTCTAATAGTTGTTTTGCTCTGATGTTTGGAGAATACCTCTCCCATTTTATATCAATAGCATTAGTTGAGATTTGTTGGAAAAAAAATGAAAATTTCCGTAGCTAGAGCGATTTTTAAATATATGTTTGAGGTTAACCTGCATTCGTAACAGTCCGATTTTGTTAGTTAACGAAACCTATAGGCCTACTAGTTTTTTTCCAGATATAATGAGAACAGTTAAGTCTCGCAGACTGCGATGGGCAGGACATGTGTCACGAATGGAGAATGAAAGACGTGCATGGAAGCTTCTTACAGGAAAACCAGATGGCAAACGACCAATTGGTAGACCAAGAATGAGGTGGGAGAATAACAACCATGATTTGAGGGAAGTAGATTATACAGGGAATGATTGAAAAGCATTAGCTCAGGATAGGGATATATGCAGAGCTTATGTCCGCGCGGTCATTATCCTACGGGTTCGATAGAGCCAGTGAGTTAGTTAGTTACTTAGTTAATACTACGTTTTTAATTGATTACTATGTATCGAGTTTGGTTCCGTAAAATTCAAGAGTAAATAAGATCGATGAAGATATGTAAAAATTTCACTGGTCAACATGATTTTTGTCTCATGAGTACCAATAGTTGTACTTAATGCAGTTTTTTTATCGTGTTTTCAAATATGTATTCGAAATTTCTCCATCACCCACAGATTTTTTAATTCAATTTCAATTAATGGATTTAAATAATTATTTTTTTAATGAGGGGGCACGCCGTAGCGTAGTGGTTAAGGCACTGCGCTACAAGCCGGAAGGTCGAGGGTTCGAGTCCCGGTGGGGTCAGGATTTTTAAACTGACCCAAACCTGCTGGCGGCACTATGGCCCTGGGGTCGACTCAGCCTCTAAGTGAAATGAGTACCAGACGCTTGTTCTGGGGTAAAGGCGGCCGTCACGCAGGGCTGACAACTCGGCTGACATCAAGTGCCGATTGTCAAGAAAAAGTGGGAGCCTTAACCTCCTACTACCCCAAGGGCCTCCTGAGGCCTGTAGTGGGATCACTTTACCTTTTTACCTTTTTTTAATGGATGTTTTTTTCGTCCATTTGTCTATTTGGCGCAGTAAGCGATGAGCACGGGGAACACTTTCATCAGGAGATTTCAGCTATGGAAAATATATTAAGGCAAATGGAATGCTAATATGCTGGCCTATTATTATTGGACCATCAAGAGGGATGCTCCACAGGCGAAATATAGCAGAAAATCGTCATTTATTACTTTCAAGGTGAGTCCGAATGTTCGAATATTGTGTAATTACGAATGTAGAAAATATTAAAGTATTGGAAATTATAAAAGCATGTCTCTCGGAAACCTTGCGTGATGAAGAAACACCGATATCATTATTTGAATTCAGGAGAAAAAATACTATCAGGATCACATATTTTTCTTTCTTAGACAAAAAAAAAAGTTTATTTTTTATTGCTCAGTGTTATTTATTTATTTAGCAGGTTTCACGATGCTTCACAACATCGACCTGCGCCAAATTAATCTACTGTCATTCTCCTCTATACCTCTGCCATTCCATTGTCCATCGTCCAATCATGTTTCCCTCGTGCTGCTCTAATCATTACGTATCCTCGTTATTATTGGCCATCCTCTTCTTCTTCTACCAAATGCCACCCATTCTAGTGTTCTTCCTGGGAAGCTGTCTTCTCTCATTCTTTTACATGACCATAAAAATTTGTTTATTTTTTTATTAAATCCACAATTGAAGTTTGAAGATTCGTCTTTTGTTTAATTACACTGTTTATTTAATGTAAAATTATATGTAAACATATTTTCACGAGAACCACTTTAAATTACTTCAATTCTTCGGAATTCGGAAAAATAAATTCCTATTTTAGTACTTCTAGTACGAAGTGATGATGATTAAAACCCTCTGTTCTGGACCAGAACCTGATGAGGTTCCGTGGCACCAAATAACTATGTGACTATCGGTAAGGTGTGTGGTCACTTTTCACAAAGTAAATAACTCAATCAAGAATAATACTTTATAAACAGCAAAATATATGTATGTATGTAGGTTATATATATATAGTTCTCGCGACATCTAGTAATAATGGAGAATATAATACATATATAAGAAAAATAAGTGTTTGAATTGGATTCGCCTGGTAGTGTAATGGATATCACGATGAGGTACAGACTCAAAGAGCCGGGTTCGAATCCCGTCCAGGCATTTATTTTTCTTATCATACCATATTAAGCTTGCATTGCTCAATGTTAAACATTTAATTATAACATCTATAAAGCTTCACTGCTATAAGGTAAAAATATTCTCTTTAATTTGCTTACTTGTTATAGTCAGCTACTAGATGGCAGTGAAGACCGAGTTCTCGCGACATCTAGTAATAATGGAGAATATAATACACATATAAGAAAAATAAGTGTTTGAATTGGATTCGCCTGGTAGTGTAATGGATATCACGCTTCTTATCATACCATATATATAATATATATATATATATATATATATATCATCATTATCATCCGGTATCAAGGCAGCTGCCGCCGTCTTCCGAAATACCAAACGCCACAGCTCTCTGTCCATCCATTGATCTTCCTCCAATCCTCTGATATTCATAGCCGCTTGTAACCATTCTATCCAAGTTTTCTTCGGTCTTTCTCTCTTCCTCCCTTCCATTAGGATCCATTTCATAACAATTTTAGGCAATTTTTGCTCTGGCATTCTCTTGACATGGCCATAGCACTGCAATCTTTTGTTTTTTATAATGTGTATGATGTCCAGCTCCTCTTGTACATCCAAAATTTCCCTTATTTCTTTATTTCGGATTCTATCCATTATAGATTTTCCATCTGATCTTCTTAAAAACATACATTTCTGTACTTAAAATTCTTTCCATTTCCTGGTAGGAATTTGCCAGACTTCAGTACCATATGTTAAAATGCTCTCAATTATGGTTTGACATGTTTGCAATTTTCTATTTTTTTGTAATATTCTTGCTCCACCAAACAGAGTTTATTTAATGCTTGTTTTTTTTTGTGTGTGGTTTTATTTTTAATTTCCACTGTGTTACCGCCTGAATGGTAAAATTTTGTTCCTAAACAAGTGCATTCAATACTAGGTTTGTGTGTATATATATATATATATATATATATATATATATATATACATATACACATATATATATATACATATACACATATATACATATATATATACATATACACATATATACATATATATACATGTATATATTCCCCGTTTTATTTCAATATCATATAAACGAGTTTCGTTGTGAAAAAAATATCGGTCATTAGGTCGATTTTTAAATTGTCTCTTCTGTTTAACCCCATTCATAGTAATCCCCATTCCTGCGATTTTGTTGGTTAAATAAATTGATCTTACGTTTTTAAATGATGCTATATGCTAATTTTGGTTTTTTACTTCAATGTATTTTTACTCCTACATATGTATACTTTAACTTTAGTATGTTAAAATTAAAAAATTATGATTAGGGGACACTTGTCATTACAACGTCATCTCAAAAAAACTTCGAAATGAAAGAAAATATGTAGAACGGTTATTCTTCCAGTTAGAGAGTTTATATTGGAGGAGAAAAGTATTTGGGAATAAAAGTCTTAGCAACATTTTTGGACTACAGAGAGATCAAGAGAGAGGTGAATGGAGAAGCTTACATAGCAGTGAGCTTCATGATCTTTATTGAAAACAGATGTAATGAGAACAGTGAAGTCTCCCAGACTAGTATGGGCAGGACATGTTGCTGAAATAGGGAAATTAAAGAGGCGCATTCAATGTTCTTGTAGGAAAACCAGAGAGAAAACACCCAATAGATAGACTGAAAATAATGTGGGAGAATAATATTAACCATGATATGAGAGAGCAAAATTACATCGAGGATGATTTGAAGACATTGGCTCAAAATAGGGATATATGAATAGCATATATTTTAATGTTTATATTGACGATATCATACATAATTGGCAGATAAATTTGGACTCACATTTCAAAATAAGAAATAAGATCTTAGATACCTTACTTTTTGCATACGATCAAGTTCTAATATCCAGCTCAGAAGATGGTCTACATAATCACTCTTTCAATTAAATAACATTATACAGATTAATAATTTAAAAATATCAATAAGTAAAACGAAAATCTTAGCTTTTAAGGATCAGATACCGCAAGAGCTAAAATAATTCTGGAGGTGAAACCCACTGAACAAGTGAACCATTTTAAATACCTGGGATATGGATATTTTCTATTTTAAAAATGAAGATCTGTTTAACAAACATAATAGATTTAATTATATATGTGACACAATTAAAATAATATTTAAAAACACAAGAAAGGAAACAAAACTAAAATTTTATAATGCAGTGGCAGTCCCCTTACTATTGTATGGTAGTGAATTTTGGGTTTTAACTAAAAGAGAAGGAAAAATCATGAAGCAGCTGAAGAGATTTCAGAGAAGTGTGGCTGGCTGCAAACTTCTAGATAGAAGGCGAAGTGAGGATATTAGAAATGAGCTAAATATTTTTAAACTTTTGGATAAAATAAAAGAATCTAGAAAAAACTGAAAAGAAAATGTTCAAAGAATGAACGATCATCGCATTCCAAAAATTATACTCAAATACAAACCAAAAGGACGCAGGAATGTTGGTAGACCGAAGGAGAGATGGATCCAACTTTTTGAATGAGAATCTATGAGACCGGAACAAGCCACATGGGCTTAATCCGTGATTGTTGTTGATGGTGAAAAGTGTATGTCCGTGCTGCCATGAAACTCCGGGTTCAATACAGCCAGTGAGTTAGTTATGATTAGGGGTTCAAATGTTAGTTTTCATCATATATTATTTCTTCCATTGTTAAGAGTATTGATAATTTTAGAATGATGAATTTGAAAGAGAAATTGTTCTGAATACGAAGGGATTGTGTATTGTTTCCAACAGTTGGCACGACCGCTTCAGGGGATTGTCGTGCGTACAAGTTTACAAAAGCAACATTTCAAGATTAAAGAGAGCTTTGTAAATTGTATTCATGGAAATGGAACATCCTAAATTCTAGGAACATGCATACAATCTTGATGCTTTTGATATTGTTTCAATTTATTACACACACCGAGTTCTATGCTATTGCAGATTAGTTATTAATTGCAAAATTATTCACAAAGCAAAGGCAACGTCATAAAATATACGATAAACAAAACAATATCAACAACTACAAGAATAACTACATCAGGACACTAATGATAAGGACCAGATTTTAAAAAAATGATTGAAAAAGATAAAAACATAAAAAAAGGGAAACAATATATATATATATATATATATATATATATATATATATATATATGTCCCGTCCAGGCATTTATTTTTCTTATCATACCATATTAAGCTTGCATTGCTCAATGTTAAATATTTAATTATAACATCGATAAAGCGTCACTGCTATAAAGTAAAAAATGTTCTCTAATTTGCTTACTTGTTATAGTCAGCTACTAGATGGCAGTGAAGACCGAGTTCTCGCGACATCTAGTAATAATGGAGAATATAATACATATATAAGAAAAATAAATGTTTGAATTGGATTCGCCTGGCGGTGTAATGGATATCACACTGAGGTACAGACTCAGAGATCCGGGTTCGAATCCCGTCCAGGCATTTATTTTTCTTATCATACCATATATATATTATAAGTAAGCAAAGTTTATATGTAGATAATCAAATATTAACTAGCATGGGCCATAGAACACAAAACAATAAAACAGCGACAATAAACTGTGGAGTAAAACAAGGATGCCCACTTTCGCCATTACTTTTTAATATATATATATAGAATGTGTCATACAGAATTGGCAGATTGTTTTAACTGAACATTTTAAAATTGACAATATTTTATTAGATACTTTACTATTTGCAGACGATCAGGTTGTGATATCTGAGACAGAAGATGGCTTACAACGGGCAATTTACAAATTAAGTAAAATACGTGAAACACACAACTTTAAAATATCTACTCTAAAAACAAAAGTTTTAGCTTTTCGAGGGTTTGAGCCACTAAGAGCAAACATTCAATAAGAGGATAAAATAATAGAAGAAGTGAGCAATTTTAATTATCTGGGATACAATGTATCATATAGAATAAGTAATAGTTTTAAAAAACTAAAAGAACACGCTTTATTAGAAAAACTAAAAAATGAAAAATAATTTTAATTTCCAATACGCTTGGGATAAAATAATGTCCAACACATTTAGAATAAAACTAGAGTTATCAACAAAAAGAAAATAATTTTACCATCAAAAGCGTGGGGTGCTCTATACCAATTAATATATTTGATAATAAACATATATTGGTTAAAGTAAGCTCTCTAAGAAGAAAATGTAAAAATCATATAGAGCACCCCACGCTTTTGATGGTAAAATTATTTTCTTTTTGTTGATAACTCTAATTTTATTCTATATGTGTTGGAGATGATTTTTTTGTTGACCACTTTATTTTATCCCAAGCGTATTGGAAATTAAAATTATTTTTCATTTTTTAGTTTTCTAATAAAGCGTGTTCTTTTAGTTTTTTAAAACTATTATTTATTTTTTATTTTTTAGTTTTAATATTTTACAGAATGCGATAAAAATTTAAATATCTTTTAATTCGATACTATTGTAGTATGAGCTAAAAGTAATACTCTTCTATAAAAAAAAACCCTCCCAGCCGGATTTGAACCAGTGACGTATGGATTACTGAAATTATATACCACTAAGAGTTCACTGCTCTACCAACTGAGCTTTTACAACGATTGACTAAAAACTCGACAAGTCCGCAACCTATTATACCAGTTTTCATTTTTTTGATTTTCGGATGATTCTGGCCAGGATTTTAGAAACAAAATATGAAATTATTGTATTGTCACGGGTCCTCTACACGTATACAAAGTTTCAAGTCGATCCAATGTTTCTAAGTGGGTGAAAATCGCGTTGAAAGATTCCGTTACATTGATACAAAAACACTTTTTTTTTGATTTTGTGATGATTATGGCCAGGATTTTAGAAAATAAATATGAAATTATTGTATTGTCACGGGTCCTCTACAAGTCGATCCAATGATTTAAAGTGGGTGAAAATCGCGTTGAAAGATTCCGTTACATAGATAGATAGATAGATAGATAGATAGATAGATAGATAGATAGATAGATAGATAGATAGATAGATAGATAGATAGATACAGGTGAAGCTAATATAAAGCTTGTAAAAAGTGAAGACATTGAAAACAAAATAAATATATTTAATTATATGTGAGGCGCCATAAAACGAAGTCTCAATGGAACTAGAAAGGAGACAGTTTTAAAATTTTATAAAACATGGCGGTTTCAACACTACTGTATGGATCGTAACATACCAAGAACCAGGAACGAAGAATAGAATCATCAAAAATGAGGTTTCTGAGGAGTGTGGGTGGCTATACAATAATGCATCAAAGGCGAAGTGAGGATATACGAAGAGAATTGAATATATTCAAACTGTTAGATAGAATTACACAATACAGAGATGAATGGATGAACCACATCAATAGGATGGATAACAATAGAATTCTGAAACAGATTCTTCATTACAAACCATAGGACGAAGAAATGTTGGAAGACCTAGTAAAAGATGGATAGACCAATTCTAACATGAGATCGGAACAGACCAGCAGGTCTAATCTTTGATGTTACTCCTGATGATGAGAAATAAGCACAAGGAAATAAATAGTCTGTATAAAGTCTAATTTATAGTACGGTTTTGCTGGTTTTTTGAATATACAGAGTGCGGCATGAGTCAGTTAATCACTGAACATGGTTGCAAGGATAAAAATGAAATTGTTTGAAACTGGGGTTTGAATAAACAGTAGTATTTGAAATATACAGTCAATATACCCAATTCACCAATTAATTATTAAAATTGTCAACATGTTTCTACAGCTAAGCTGTCATCCTCAAGACCAGATATTTACTCTTACAATATCTGATCTTGAGGATGCCAGCTGGGCAGTAGAAACATGTTGACCATTTTAATCATTAATTGGTGAATTGGTTATATTGACTGTATATTTTATCACGAATAAGATCTGATTTGTATTAATAAAAAGTAGTGTTTGAGATTATATTCTGAAGATCCCGTATTCAAACCCCAGTTTCAACCAATCTCATTTTTTCCTTGTAACCAGGTGCAGTGCTTAACTGACTTATGCCGCATTCTACATATTTATTTGTGAACTCTTAAATTTGCCAAACACAAATTTCTCATAGAAGTTATTTAAATGCCCCAGGTCTCAGTGAATATAAAAATAACGATTTTTTATACTTCTACAGGACGGATTTCACTGATATTTCAAGAATACCTTCCTAGTTTTAGAATATAATATACCATACAGGGAAATTAATGATGTTCAACTGAAATTAAATAGATTTAGACAATTCTACGGAACAATACAGAGAACATTGAAATAAAAAGTACAAACCACACGGTTTGATAAAGTAATTGCCATTTTCTTCTTGCTTCGTTCCTTTGCCTAATTAGGCGTAGGATATAACAATTTAAAAATGCACGTTACCATAATTGTATGAATAATTATAATAATCTGAAATGTACGCAATTATATTTAAATAAAGAGAAGCCTGGATGCCCTCCCAATGTAGAGTCATCCGAAAGTCAAACTTGGCAAGATCCCGCGTGATCGACTATTCCGATTGAGGTTTTAAGCGGTTTCCCTCAATCCAAAGAGCAAATGCTGGAATAGAACCCCAAAAGGTCCGCTTCCGACTTCACTCTGCTAATTAACTTCAAATTTGAATTCAAAATTTAAACCGGGGCTAATGTATTTTACAGGAATCCGGGGTTCTACCTATTAAGGAGGACCAAAATGGATCGCTCACCGCCAACACTTAAGCGATGGCCGCAGAGCTTTCCATCTATCTATCTATCTATAAAGTAAATGCATTGTCAAATAAATTAATAAGCACATAGATTAAGCTGGATTGGACACACACACACACACACACACACACACACATATATATATATATATATATATATATATAGAATGGATGGTGAAAGGATGGTAAAAAATATCTACAAATCGAATACCTAAATGTATTGGACGATCCAAAAATGGGAAGATTATGTTGTAAATTATATAAAATTCATTAAGAAAAAAACATTGGAATAAATGTGTCCAGAATATAAATGTACGGGAAGAACTTGTTGAGACGGGCAAAGCATTCTCCAATTGAAGCTGTAGCGCCGTATTAAGAAGACGAAGAATTGCATTATTTTTATATGGCAGTGATAACTGAATATTAACTGCAGATCAGCTAAAAGGAATAGAGTCTTCAGAAATGAGATTTCTTCGATTTGTGGTAGGTTGTACGTTGTTAGATCATAGAAGAAGCATAGACATCATGAATGAACTGAATATAAAATCAATTACGGCAGTGACCGAAATATATAGGACTAATTGGAGATACCCTATTCAACGCATGTCACCAACTAGAATAGCAAAAACCGTCCTGAACTATAATCCTATAGGAAAAAATGTTGGCCGACCTATGAAGAGATGGCGTGAGCAGTTTTAAACTGGAACAGGCCAAAAGGTCTAAACCTTTATGTCTATGGTGATTATGACCTTCCTAGTTTTATTTCAACACTAAATTTTGAGTTTCGTTGCGGAAACTGAAAATTGGGATCGCAAGAGTGATTTTAAATTTTCGTTTCAGGTGAGCTCCTATTCCTAATGGTCCGATTTTGCTGCTTAACGCACTGGACCTTTTTTTAAAATTATTATTTTATGCCGAGTTTTGTTTCCAAAAAATGTGGCCGCTATAGAAGTGAGAGTAACAAACACACATGTACAGGGTGGAAGTAATATAAGTGCACAGATTTTAAGTACGAATTCCATGGGTGGAATAAAAAAAGTTCCAGTAATATTTGGTGTCAAATAAATACTTTTCTTTACAAACAATGTTTCTGTATAAACTCTTAATATCGTCTAACTCGATAAATATTTTTCGCACAGATCTAATATTCACATATATTATTATATTCTACAATGGCGTAGCCCAGTGTTGAGCCAGAGCCTCTCCTTTGTTAGGAATTAATAGACCAAATTAATTTAGTTACCTTATTCGTCAATAGATGTCATGAGCGGCATGCGGTCAACACACCGACTCAATGAGACATCTAGAAGGCTACTAAGGTATTACTAGGATGTTTGAGATCGGTAAATGTTGTTTAGAGACCTTTTTATTCAGACTTAATTAAATTAATTAAAACCGAAGACCAAGAATGTTTTGTTCCTTTGCAGTTCTGCATTATAATTTTAAGTTTTCGTGCAAATTATGTGGAAACTTCTGACGTTTTGGAATAAAAGAAGAGAAATGTTGCAATGTCGAAATGCAGGTAAGCTGTGGTCTTGAGTTCATTGCTCCCAGGACACCTGTTAATATAATAGAATCAACATCTTCAGCTTCGTATCTGCAGAATTTGCTAAAATGAAATGCATAATCAACCTATTATTATCACTTTAATTTTTTAAAAATCAGAATAGATAATAAGTTACATTCTCCCAGTTACATGGAACACAAATGTGGAAAAATATTTTAAGGAAAGAGAAGAGAATAATAGTATTTGATAATAAAGTTACCCTACACCATTCAAATATGTGTTGGACAATGAAATTTTAGAATGAGTAAATTAATTTAATTATTTGGGTTATATAATTTAACATGTAGACTTCAAAAAAGCATATGATTCAATTAAGAGGGAGAAGTTATATAGTATCCTGTTGGAGTTTGGAATTCCTAAAAAGTTAGTTAGACTTATACGAATGTGTCTAAATGGCACAAAGAGTAGGGTGCGTGTAGAACAACAGGTTTTGGACACTTTTGAAATCCAGAATGGGTTGAAGCAAGGAGATGCACTGTATCCTCTACTATTTAATTTTGTACTAGAGTATGCCATTAAATCTTTAGGGAACGAGGAAGGCTTACAACTTAATGGTATTAATAAGCTGTTAGTTTATGCTGATGATGTAGTATTATTGGCCGATAGCGAGGAGATACTGAAGGACAACACGCACACACTATTGAGTAACACTAAGAAATTAGGACTGGAAGTAAATATTAATAAAACTAAATATATGGCTGTAGCAGAATACTAATAAATACCTAGTACACATACAGGTAATTGTTCACTGAGCTTTATTTCTAACCTGTAAATAGCGATAAAGTTCTTCTCTCTGGAAAGTGGACTGTATTTTAGGAAATGCTGTGACACAAATAATTAAACAAATGAAGATAAGACTATATTTAAACAAGTAATTTACACGTGCTCACGTCTTGTTCAGTAAGTTTACCACGTGCTCTCGTCGCTTTCAGTTCTCTCACAAAGTACTTACACAGAGCGTCTCTCTTCTAATTCACTTAATAATGCTTATAATGTATGGCTATTGATTTCAGCCTTAATTTATCACTCACAGTTATTTATGTGCTCGTGTAGATGCTTAAACACTATGTGCAGAGGCGCACCACTAAACACGTCCGCCATCTACGAGACACACACACACACACAGACCGCTCGCTAGGAGCTCCACAAGCACAAGGAAGAGTGCGTACGCCACGCGGTTCAAACCACGAGAGGACTCAGGTTGGCCAACATTGACAACTCCCGCCAACCACTCAAGGCAGCCAACCTGAGGCGTCAACATGCTCCCCCCTTTGAGAGATCTCACGATTTAACACATCGGTGAATCTCTCAACACAACTGGGTAAGGGAACAAGTTTCACAATTGCTCGTCGAAATAATCCAGTTTTAGTCTTAAGGGTGACCACTCGCACCACACCATCGATCCCAGGGTGAAGCTGTTGGATCACACCAGTCTTCCATACCAGAGGTGGTAAGTTGTCGTCCCGAAGGATCACAAGATCACCGACAGCTGGGCACCATCTTCCGGCAGACAGCCATTTCCTCCTTAGCTGAAGCGACTGCAGGTATTGTCTGGACCACTGTTGCCAGAAAGACCTGTAGAGAGCCTGAACTACCTTACACCTTGTATCGTAGGAAAGGGGACAGTTGGCTATATCGGGAGGGATAGTGCTAGTTAATAGTCTACCGACCAGGAAGTGACTGGGAATTAGGTACATTTCTTCATGGGATTCACTGGGAGTGCAGATAGGTCTAGAATTTAGTACAGACTCGATCTGACACAACAAAGTACACAATTCTTCAAAACTAAGAATAGTTTTGCCTATAGTCCTTTTCATAAGGGATTTAACCGATTTTATTCCTGCCTCCCAAAGTCCACCAAAATGGGGGACTAGAAGGAGGAATAAATCTCCATTCAATATTCATATTTGCTATGTTCTCGGTAATAGCATTCGCATGATTCTTGACAAAATTCAATAACTCGTTATTGGCACCCACAAAATTTGAACCATTATCACTCAATATGAGACAAGGGCGTCCTCTGCGGGCAACAAATCTATAGAGGGCAGCAATAAAGTCCTTAGTAGTAAGGCTCCTGACCACTTCTAAATGGATATCCTTAGTTACTAAACATACAAAAAGTGCTATGTAAGCCTTGAATTTCACCTTAGATCTTGGGTTGTCTCCCTTTATTACAATTGGACCCCCGTAGTCCAAACCTACCTTAACAAGGGAAGACTTTACTCTACTCTATACTCAGGAAGTTTTAAAGACTCAATGACCTTGGACATCAAATTAGCAAGTAACAATGCGGCGCAGAGTTCCAAACGAGCAATAGTCTGTTGCTTCAATGGTGCAACTCTGGACTTAGAACACAACAAATGCACTGATACTTGATTGTTTTGCGATACATTACGAATATAAATACAGGCACCGTATGCAGATTCTGAAGCATCACAGAAGCCATGTATTTCCACACATTTTGCATTAACATAGGTCATTACATTTCTAGGAACACGAATATTATTTAACACACACAACTCATTACAGATTTCCAACCAACGTTGCACTATAGAAGAAGATTGTTCCAATAGCTCATCCCATTCTACCTTTAACTGCCAAAGAGCTTGGATGATGAGTTTACACTTCACTACCACACACCCTAAGAGACCAAGAGGATCAAATATTGAAGCTACAGTGGAAAGAATGTTTCTCTTGGTGATCCTTCCTTGATCTGGATTGATTTTGATCTGAATTTGGAATTTATCAGAAGAGGGATGCCAAATGATACCTAAAGTTTTGACTGCTTCCTCCTTAGTAAGATTACAAGGGGTTAGAGTTTCTCTGTCTTCTTCTGGAACATTAACAAGAGCGTCTGGACAATTTGACTTCCATTTTCTTAAATGAAATTGGGCACTATCTAGCACAGAAGACACTTTAACTTGTAATTCTTGTGCACTTTCCACGGTATCCGACCCACAAATGAAATCGTCCATATAAAAACAAGACTGTATGGCATCAGAAGCGATAGGATGGATTCCTTACATTGCTTAGATAATTCAAGCAAACATCTTGTTGCTAGAAACGACGCTGGAGCAGTGCCATAGGTCACGGTAGTAAGACGATACTCCCTTAAAGCCTCATCAGGTGACTCACGCCAGACGATGCGTTGCAAGTCCCTGTCGTCGGGGTGCACCAATATGCAACGATACATTTTAGCTATGTCGGCAGATAGCGCAACCTGATAAGTACGAAACCTCATGACAGTAGACAACAGTTCTGGTTGTATAGACGGTCCAACCATGAGCGTAGCATTCAAGGAAACTCCATTAGAAGATTCGCAACTTCCATCGAAAACAACTCGTAATTTGGTCGTTGTACTAGACTCTTTAATTACGCAATGATGCGGTAAGTAGAAAGTACTCTTGTTTCCTTCTAAGGGTGGTGCAAGCTCCATGTGTCCCAGATCGCTGTATTCTCTCATAAGTCCGACATAGTGTTCCTTTAATTGAGAATGTTTATCAAGCTTACTCTCAATGTGCTTAAATCTCTTAATAGCAGTGTGCTTAGATTCAGCGACCGAAGGAACATCAAGACGTATAGGTAACTTCACAATAAAACGACCAGATTCATCTCTTTGGATGTTTTCAACGAAATGTTGTTCACACGCTTTCTCTTCTGGACTAAGAACAGGGTTTTGCAGTTCGTCTAGCTGCCAGAACCTTTCCAGTTTTTTATCCAGAGAATCAAGTTTCACAAAATTTACCGAACGATGATCTACTCTTCTCTTAATACAAAGTTCAGGAAAGGCACCTGAAAATATGTAACCAAACTCTGTTTTGATCAACGTGGGGTATCCCTTCCTTCTCAAAGTCTCAGAACAAACAATATCATGGTACACGTCTGCGCCGAGAAGAAGTTCAATCGTAGCAGGTTTATTAAAGTTTGGATCACTCAACACAATGTTAGATGGAATATTCCAGTTTGAATGATCAATCTCGGTGGCAGGACATTGAGATGTGATATTCTCTACGACAGCCACAATTCAAGTTCAACCTATAGTTAGACACTCGGGACAACAATTGCACCTTACAAGTAAGACTGACTGGAGAGACATCTGAGTCTCCAATACCCACAATAGGAAGTTTGCACGATTGGTGTTGCAAGACCTAACTTGCTCAACAGATTTGTAGTCATAAAAGATAACTGGCTGGCAGAGTCCAGTAACGCTCTAACCTTAACTAACCGCCCTACTTTATCTTTCACATTAACACAGGCAGTGCTAAGAAGTACGTTTGAGCCTAGCCCGGAGGTTATCTTCATAGCAGTGGGAGACACAATAGCTGGATGCTCAACATTAGGCTTTCTTTCAAAATGTATTAAAGTATTGTGTTTGCGTTGACATTTGGAACAAGGTTTCTCTTTACAAAATCTCGCTGTATGCCCCTTTGAAAAGCAATTATAACATAATCTAATCTGACCAACTAAATGTACTCTATCGTCTACAGTTAATTGGTTGAATTCCTCACAATCTGTTAAATTATGTTTATTTGATTTGCAATTATGGCAATATCTCGATTTGCTGTCATTAGCAATATGGAAAGATTTGACTTTAGGCTTTACATCTAGTTTCTCATTCACTACAATGTTTTTACATTCACTGAGCTCCAAAGTTTGAGCCTTTCTCTCCAAAAATTCCATAAACTCGACTAAGCTAGGGATATCCGTAGCACCGTGTTTAGTTCCCACTCTGACCTATGAATACCTTTCATTTTACTCGATATAATTTCCTGCAACATTAGATCTGATAACAGAACATCACTCCGAAGATTCTCTATGGCATTAATATTGCCTTTTACTTGGTTAAGTACTTTCCTATACTCTGCAGCAGTACCTGTACTACAAGAAGGTAAGCTGAGTAAGCACTTAACATGCTGAGACAATATCATGCGTCTGTTGTCGTACCTTTGCTGAATTAACTTCCAGGCGGTACCAAAATTGCCTTCAGTTATCGCTAAATTATACTGAGTAATTGCCTAGGTTCGCCTTCAAGTGACGATAATAAATAATGAAGCCTTTGAACATTATCTAAGTTGGTATTGTTAATCACCAGGGACTCAAAGGTATTCTTAAATGAGAGGTATTCAGTCAATTCTCCTTGGAAATGGGGAATCTGAATAGCCGGTAACTTAAAACTACAACTCGATCTACTGGATGCACGTGACTCATCAAAACCATGACTATCTGTAGGTTTTTTGAAGACTTTCTATTAAATCCTGCACCTTGCCACACAACTCATAATATTCATTTTCAAAATCCTCATGATCCCTTGCATGATCCTGACCTGGCTTTGAATCTACTTCAAGCTCTAAGAAATTCCTAACTGCCTCAAACTGTTCCCAAATATCTCCTAGCTTACTTTGTCTAGCTACTAGGGTGTTTAGGGAAATGGTTTCACTATTGATATAATTTTCCAAATTAGTAAGGCTTCTTTTAAGAATGCCTCGCTTTTGGATAGCCTTTGCCTCACTTTCAAATGACATTTTGATAAATAACAAATTACCGAACACTATAACACAAAATATTTTATAAAATAATTAAAATATATATATAAATCGCACAAATAATATGGAAATTTGAAATATCATGTCAGCTCGACTCAATACTGAATGAGGTAGGATATCAGCTCTAAGATAGGAGATACAAGCATGCAGTAGTACTTATCTTTAGGTCTCTACTAGGATTTCCAATAGACCAGACATCTGTGGTACTCTAGAATGGGACACCACGCTGCTAGAAGGTCACAGCACCGTTGATATCAAAGGATAGCTCACTCGAAGATCTGCGAGGGGGTCGCGGTCCACTAGTTGATAACCGAAACACCACGTGGTAACGCTTTCACTGTCGCTTTGTTTAATATATTTCTTCATGTAAGTAATACTTTTTGTGTCACAATATCACGATTTTTCACAAGGCGGCTGTTAGATCCGGCCCGGAGGACCAAAAATATGTAGCAGAATAACAATAAATACCTACTACACATACAGGTAATTGTTCACTGAGCTTTATTTCTAACCTGTAAATAGCGATAAAGTTCTTCTCTCTGGAAAGTGGACTGTATTTTAGGAAATGCTGTGACACAAATAATTAATCATATGAAGATAAGACTATATTTAAACAAGTAATTTACACGTGCTCACGTCTTGTTCAGTAAGTTTACCACGTGCTCTCGTCGCTTTCAGTTCTCTCACAAAGTACTTACACAGAGCGTCACTCTTCTAATTCACTTAATAATGCTTATAATGTGTGGCTATTGATTTCAGCCTTAATTTATCACTCACAGTTATTTATGTGCTCGGGTAGATGCTTAAACACTATGTGCAGCGGCGCACCACTAAACACGTCCGCCATCTACGGGACACACACACACAAGACCGCTCGCTAGGAGCTCCACAAGCACAAGGGAGGGTGCGTACGCCACGCGGTTCAAACCACGAGAGGACTCAGGTTGGCCAACATTGACAACTCCCGCCAACCACTCAAGGCAGCCAACTTGAGGCGTCAACAATGGCCACACGTAGAAATTCATTATGTAATGGAAATGGACGGCTAATGACAAATGAGGGAAATTTTGAGGAAGTGGCTGAATTCGAATACCTAGGAACAATAATCACAAATAGGAATGAGATGCACAAAGAAATTAAACATAGGCTCAATTCTGGAAATGTGTGCTATTATGCATTGCAGAGACTTTTGATGTCCCAACTCGTTTAAAAAAATGTTAAACTGAAAATATATAAAACTATTATTCTACCAGTTATATTATATGGGTGCGAAACATGGGTTCTTACTTTCAGGGGGGAGAGGAGATTGCGAGTATTAGAGAATAAAGTACTTAGGAAAATTTTTGGACCAAAGAGAGATGAAGAGGCAGGTGAATGGAGAAGACTACATAACAATGAACTACATGGTCTTTATAGGAAGCCAGATATAATAAGAACAGTTAAATCTCGTAGACTGCGATGGGCAGGACATGTTGCAAGTATGGAGAATGTAATACTTGCATGGAAACTTCTTGTAGGAAAGCCAGAGGGAAAACGCCCAGTTGGTAGACCAAGAATGAGGTGGGAGAATAACATTAACTATGATTTGAGGGAAGTAAATTATATAGGGAATGATAGGAAATCATTAGTTCAGGATGGGGATGTATGGAGAGCTTATGTCCGCGCGGGCATGAACCTACGGGTTCGATAGGCCCAGTGAGTAAGTAAGTAATTTAACATTTTAAAATGAAGCTGATATAGCAAAGAAAATTAAAAAAATTCAAGAAAACAACGGGGATAATTAATAGTATTATGAAACAATATTTAGTACAAAATAATACAAGATTACGGGTTTATAAGGTTCTCGCAAGACCAGTATTAAGATATGGTAGTGAAGCATGGACAATACGAAGAGGAGATGAATACCGAGTAACAGCTAATGAGATGCGACTTATGCGCCATACAGCAGGCTATACAAAGTGGTACCATAAAAGAAACGAGGACATTATGGAAGAGTTGACGTATAACATATTCTTCACCTAATACAAAACTACCAGAACAACTGGAAAGCCCATCTTCAACGAATGTCATCTCACAGAATTCCAAAAGCTATGCTTCGTTACTGCCCCCAAGGCAAAAAATCGCTGGGACGTCCAAAAAACGCTGGATGGAAAATTCCTCTTTGAGACCGTAACAGGCCACATGGCCTAATATTTGCATAGATGATGATGCTGATGATAAAGTTCTTAAGAAAATTTATGGATCAAAGATATGAACAGACAGGCGAATGGAGAAGACTGCATATAACAATGAGCTGCAAAGATCTTTATAGGAAACCAGATATAATAAGAACAGTTAAGTCTCATATATTGCGTTGGATAGGACATACGACACGAATGGGAATGAAAGAGGGTCATGTAAGTTGCTTGTAAAAACGGAGGGAAAGCCCCAGGCAGGAGTGAGATAGGAGAATGGCATTAACCGTGAATTGAGGGAAGTAAATTATTATACAGGGGATGATTAGAAAACATTAGCTGAAGATAGGGATGTATGAAGAGCTTATGTCTGGGCGGCCATGAAGTCAGGGGTTGGATAGTGGCAGTGACTTCATTAGACTAGTCAATTACATGAAACATCGTTGTAAAGCTCTGGCCAAAATCCACCCTTTATCTTTAATAACGTTCTGAACTCTCTTATATTTATTATTTTCATCTGGTTTGCAATTGTATAACCTACTATTTCTCTTAAAATATCATCTATGTTGTTTCTATATTTCTCCTAAACCAACATTTTATTGGTCATAATTCCAGTATACGAAAAAAAGGATGTATCAGTTGGAAAACTGGAAACACTTTACAACATGTTACGCGAAGAATTTGTCTAAGTCCCAATCATACACCATGCGCTGCACATGCCAACAGATGCGAAGCTGTTTACACTATGGAATCACGGTATGCAGCCAATATATACACGATATTTTAAACTGGCGTCGTTGTCAACGAACCCAAAAGCTAATTTAACACAATTTAAGTACTCTAACCAGTGAAAGACCAACCTAAAACCTAAAGTAATGCATTTTGAATACTCTAACCTGTAAAAAAAAAGCACGCTGATTTAATTTAGTATAGGTTAATTAGTACAGACTCTATTTTGGCTGCGCTGGAACACAGAAAATTCATTAAAATCAATATGGCTGCCACGACTTCATGTAGTTCAATACCATAAAATAATATATTCAATTAATTGTTAGAGAACATGTAAAAAACATTGTAAGTGATGGAAAATAATTTGGAAAATGAAACTCTAAGAATATAATTTGTCAGGAGTTTATGAAGGAATTAAAAAGTCGCGTCACGGATTCAAACTTTAGCCTGAATATGTATTTAAATTAATATTTATTTAGAATCGGCCGCGGTGGACTAGTGGTTATGCTCGTCGCCTCTGGTCCCGAGAATCGTGGGTTCAAACCCGGTCAATGTCAATGGATCTTTTAGATGGAAGAATCCAAGGAGCAGGTCCTCCGCGAGGGACTTTAAGCCGTGGGTCCCGTGTCTGAAGATTTTCAGGCTCGTAAAATATTCTTAAGGCTGAATAAAATGGCACCTAAGCATAATTTACCAAAATTTTCAATCCTAGTACCTAATACTTTGAACGCTGACTCCGGACCACTCAATGGCATCTATCCAAAAACAAGTGGTAACTAAATTAATATGGTTAAATTTCTCTCCTCTAAGGAGGGAATGCCTAGGTATCGTTGAGAGACATAATAGCTTATAAGAAAAATATTTATTTTGTATAGTATATACTCCATATGTCCAGCATTGGGACATGGGTGCTCACTAGCGGGAATTTCTTAACCAAGCTAATTTAGTTACGGTTATTTACCTACAGATGCGAACTAGCGACATATAGTTAACACATTGCCTCCACGAGACATCTAGTAGACAACTAAGGTATTACTTGGATGGATGAATGTTGATTTATATTTTACCGAAAGGCCCTATTATTCAGGTTTGTGTTTCTTTAACAAGCCACAAAATCTTCTGATCCGAGACCCACGACTTAAAGTCTTTCCCTGAGGACTTGTCCCTTGGATTTTACCAGCCTAAAAATCAATCGATCTCGGCCGGGTTTGAAAGTGCGACCCTCGGGACTAAGGCAAGACACACAACTGTCGACAAATAAACATGAATTTGTGTGAATAAATGAAAGAAACAAACATTGGTAGTTGAATGCAGGCGTTCACGGCCGGTAATCATAATGTTAAGTGATTTCGGGCTATGTGGCCGTGGTCTATCACTGGTGTTAGTACCAGACGTTTCTCCCTCAACTGCGGAGGGCATCTTGAGTGGCGAGTGCTTCCAGGTGTTGCTTCCTGGTTAGGTTTTTACGAGTAATAAGAAGTCCCTGGGTTGATTACCAGTCATCCGCAGAGCAAGACTAGCGGTAGGGCTGCTACGTTATAGCCTTTAGTCAGGCACTCAAAGCAAGATGGAAAGAAATAGACTTCCAACATTGGCGTCCCAATATACTCCAACTAGACATAGGGACCAAGGAAGACCAAAACATCGATGGAAAAATCAAAACCATCTTCGTTAGGTTTACCATAACAGGCCACGTGGCCTAAAACGGATTTGTCCATGATGATGATGTTGAATAAATATTGAAATAGAGGAGTGCGCAAAATTAAAAAAAAAAAAGAGCTCTAATAAATTAAACGTGCGGTTTGTGGCGAATGGAATGTCAATCATAATCTGTATCAGAGAGCGCTCCCCTAAACGTACCTGCGATTAAACCAAGTCTAAATAAATAGAGAATGGCACATGTAGGTAGACAAGTGACGTCATCGCAATCAATACGTCAGGTGTTATTCAGATGTCAGTGAACGTGGGCGAAGAGACAGATCAAATATATTTTTCTCTATTTGAAACCATTTTGTACCCCTATTAGTGAACATCTATTCACATTAAAACAGGAAAATATTACTAGGGATTTGTTCCGTTCCGTATCAGCTTATTACAAATAAAAATGTATCAAGCTTGCTGTTTGCATGCACATGTTAACGCAATTATTTTTTTGGTCTAAATCGGAATTTGAACCAAATATCTTCTGTCAAGTAAAGTGAAGTGATCCCACTACAGGCCTCGGGAAGCCGTTGGGATAGTAGGAGGTTAGGACTCCTACTTTTTCTGGACAATCGGCACTTGATGTCAGTCGGATTGTCAGCCCTGCGTGACGGCCGCTTTTACCCCCACAATAGACGTCTGGTACTCATTTTCGTTAGAGGCTGAGTCGACCCCAGGGCCATAGTACCGCCAGAAGGTCTGTTTAAAAATCCTGACCCCACCGGGACTCGAACCCTCGACCTTCCGGATTGTAGCGTAGTGCCTTAACCACTACACTGTGTATATTAATACTTACATCTTAGACTTTCAATTTTTTTTTCATTATGAACCGTGACGATAACCTTCTCCGCTCATTTTGACTTTACGACATCAGGAAATAGTATAAAAACAAAACAAATTTAGCAGAAAATTAAAATAAATAAATAAAACGCACTCTGACACACAAAGAATTAATGGAAATGAGAATGTTGTAAATAAATCAAAATAATAGATTAATACGAAACTAAAGAAAGTATGAAACTACCACCAAAATAGCAGAATATAACAACAATGTTGATTTAGCATTTTTCACCCCTAAGCCAACATTATACTTTCTCTAAACATATCGTTACCGCAATAAATAAATTTCATTAAATAGGCCTATACTAAATCTACAATATATACTAAAACACTCTGAACGTAGATAAAGTATTGTAGGCAAAAGTTACAAAATTAGGTTTAGTTACTCTCTGCTCTTAGATCATATCGCTACTAAGGGTCGGTTTCACCAACAGAGGTAACTGTATTACGTCAGTTTAAGCTATGCATTATACAAGGGGAAAACTGGCGTAATACAATAATCTCTGTTGGTGAAATTGGCCCTAAATCTCTGCTTTTGTAACTGGTTGTCTAAATAATTATTAATTGGTTTATTAAATTTATCTGTGTTTTGTTTGCTTAATTCTGGATTGGATCTAACAGATTCTTCTTCTTCTTCTGCTTCATGAAATTAGGCTTTTTGACCTGTTTTCACATCAAGTGGGATTTAATGAATCCTCCCATCTAGTAAATGGGCGTCCAACATTTCTATGTCCTATTGGATCTAACAGATTAATTGTATAATTTATAACATAGGTATTATTTAAGCCTATAGATCAAGCAATTATGTCCAATTTAGCTACATGTAAGAAAAACTTAATATTTTGTCTATTCAACTTTTATAAGATTCATATGTTCCGTTGAGGTATTATTCAAATTGAAGTATACAATTATGGAATATTCACCTAAAAGGACCGTCTCCTTAACTTTATTAGTTATTTAACTTTAGCGCTTTCGGGACTAGTTCCATCATCAGCAGGATTCAAAACTGGCGTTTCACTGAATATCTGGTAGAGGGGATTACACATACTGGGTTCGTTTTGGTTTATCAGATGTTCGTTGTTGCTAACTGCTTTCAAAATTTCCATCTCCTCGAGATAAATGTACTCTGCCAGATCTTCAGTGAAACACCAGTTTTGAATCCTGCTGATGTGGGACTAGTCCCGAAAGCGCTACAGATAAATAACTAATAAAGTTGAGGAGACGGAACTTTTAGGTAAATATTCTATAATTTTATACTTTAATTTTGTCTATTACTAAATATTTTAGTATACATAAACGTACTATATGAAAGGTACAGGAACAAACGTAGAGAGCACGACGAGAATTTTTAAGAGCTGCGCACAACCCGATTCTAACTCCTTATGGCATATAAGGAGTCCTGCTGCCAAGCCCGAAATACAAAGGCGGTATTTGAGCAACATATCAACACTTCGTCATGCTATTATTATACTAGGTATATTCTCTATTTAATTAATTTACACCCTGTATATAGAAACTAATGTTTTCATTCTGTATCAGTTCATGCAAGAGAATATGTAACAGAGTTTAAAAATGATGAAAATAAACATATCGACTGTAGAGCAAACATTCCCAACAAAATGTGTGTCTGTTTAGAGATAACAGGACGTAATTTAATTTGTAAGTTGAATGGATTCTAAAAGCATTCCACACATAGTTTCTGTTTCACCTATTAATGTACTACATCACTGTTCAATACTGAAATTGCTGATTAACGATATTACTGCTGTATTATTGGCGCCACAAAACCATAAATGTAAATAATTTTGCCGCACTTTCATTAACTTCATTATACAAAAATTCTCATACATTTTATTAACTGAATCACAAATGTAGTCTGTAAGATAAGGCACAGGTTTACAACAGATCACTCTAGCGTGTCTCCTCTTGAATATTGATTTGGAAAATATCTCTCAGATATCTGAAGTACAAATACGGAGAAATATTATTTTATAAATCCACATAAAACTTGCATTTGCTGATGACATTATCATCATTGCTATGTTCATAAAAACGTCCGTCACGCAGGAACTGGGTGAACCAAGTGAATTCCTCAGAAACGAATTTAAGGTATAAGTTTGCTGGTTTACGGAATATATGTTTCTTTTGTTAAGAATAGTTGCCCCGAAAAGAGATCTAGCCCACAAATATTCGAAAGTTGAGTTTTCAGTGGATTAATGACATGTCCAAAGGGAATCACGGCATGGTGCGTGTAAAACTATCCCTGCTCTCTTCCAGACTGGTTTGATATATTTTTAAAAATTAGCATTCAAGCGAATAGTGTAACAAAATGGTGGAAGAAGTTAGTCAAGACATGAGTAGCAGTTTATGGATTAAATCTGTTTTCGGGGCAACTATTCAGTATTACAATAATTCATTTACTTATGTTAACTTATATAAAAATGTCGGAATGCAGTAAAAACAATCATGTATAACTGGAACAAACTCAATGGTGCTATCGAAACGTAGGTTAATGGCCGCGCAGACAAACGTTCTCCGTACATCCCTATCCTGAGTTAATGTTTTCCAATCATTCCCTGTATAATCTACTTGACTCAAATCATAGTTAATATCATTCTCCCACTTCATTCCTGGTCTACCGATTGAGCGTTTTTCAACTGGTTTTACTACAAGAAGTTTCTATGCCACTCTCTCAGTGCCCATTCGTGCCACATGTCCTGCCCATAGAACACAACCGTAAGAGAATCTATTGCATACTGTTGTATAGCCTAATTTAAAACAACTTTAAATAACATCTACTGATTATATTTTTCATTACTTGAATAAATAAATAAATAAATAATATATATACACTAGTAAATACACAGCGTGCGCTGCTACGCCTAAATAAATGAAAATGTATGTGCTTTTATGTTTTGATGAATAATTAAAAGGAAAAATAAATATAAATTTATACTTTTTAGATACCCCATGCTGATTACCCGGCGTTGCCCGGGAATCTACTTATCCTGATGTTCTTCACATAGATGAGCTGAAATACGAAAATGAATGTGTGTTATGTTTAGTTAAATAAGTAGAAGGAAACATTTATATCGTACGTAATTATTTTTAGATACCCCGTGCTGTTTACCCGGCGTTGTCCGGGAATCTACTCATCCCGATTTTCTTGGCAATAATGACCTGAAAAACCAAAATTAATGTACTTCGTATGATTAGTTGAATAAGTAAAATGAAAAATAATTATAAATGTGTATCGTAATTACTTTAAGATTCCCCGTGCTGATTACCCGGTGTTGCCAGGGAATCTACTTATCTCTATCTTCTTGGCATAAATGAGCTAAAAGACAAAATTCGTTATTGTGAGTTATCCGTGAAAGAATACCCGCCATGTTCTGCTATGCTTGCACAGGAATGTACGTACTTGTCTCGATCTTCTTGGCATCAATGAAAGACAAAAATGGTTATTGTGAGCTATTCGTAAGAGATAAACATATGCTGTCGCGGATTTTTTTGTAGAGCGTTTTGAGATGTTCAATTCTGTGTACATTACGTTTGTGTATTTGTTATGGTTTAGGCAGCGTAAGCCAATTAAGCGTCCAAAGAGCTACTTTTTTCACGTTTTCCTCCACAAAGGGCGATTTTTAAGGGTGTAGGAGTTGAGTATCACAACTCTCTCATAGCCTATGTTCATCCCGGGAATTTTCTGAACATTTTCCAAAAAGCTCCATCACAATCGGGGCAACGGTATGGCCGCGCATAAAGTACGAACAAACAAACAAACAAACATTAATTTTTATATATTAGATATGACAGAGGATATGACACCAAAGGTGGTATTGAAGTATAATCCTGGAGGATAAAGATCGGTAGGAAGACCAAGAAAGAGCTGGGCTGAACAGACGTGAGATCGGAATAGGGAAAGATATAATCCCTGAAGTTTGAAGATGATGATATATATGTGTGTGTGTGGTATTAAATAAATTATTATAAACTACATTGACAATTTAATGGTTACGATATGGTATACATTGCAACGAAGTAAACATTGGCGATTGCTAGAATCGATTTTTAGTTCAGCGTTTCAGGTGAACCCCCACTTCTAATGATCAGATATCACCGATTTTTAAAGAATAAGTTCCTCTTTTTTTAAATAGCTTATACCGAGTTTCGTTGCAAAACATCGAAAATTACGACAGTTAGAGCGATTTTTAAATTTTCATTTCAGGTGAAATCCTACTACACCTAATACAATTTTGCTGTTTAACCTAAACATGTACTTGTGCCAAATAAAAAACTCACAGACCTTACGTAAATTTCAACAACTTTTAGATACTACCAAGAAAAGTCAAACCAAAGACAATTTTGAAATTCTATAAAACAATGTCAGTCCTAACTATGTCACATGGTACAGAAACATGGTCTCTGATATCAGATCCGAAGAATATAAGAGACTGAGTTGAAACTGGTATTACGCGCAGCGTGCTATGCTCTTTTCGATCACACATTGAATGTTGACATCACAGCTATTACCGATCAACAGGTAAAGGCACATTATCACGTATGCACAGTGAGAGACTACCTCAAAAACTGGTTGCCTACAAACTTAACTGGAGAAGAAATCTAGGAAGGTTGATGAAGCGATGGAGAGGCCAACTCACCTGAGATGTAAAAAAAACCAGAAACTGCAATCCTTGTTATAATTGTATTATTATTATTATTGTTATTGTTATTATTATTATTATTATTATTATTATTATTATTATTATTAATGTAAAAGGCATATGACTCTGTACCCATCAACAAGCATCGGGTGGCAATGGAGAAGTTTGGAATACCTAAATCTCTGGTACATTTTATAAAAAGAAAGTATGATTGTAAAGCAAGTATTAAGGTTGGAAATAGAGTATCCTCAGAATTTGATATAACAAAAGGATGTCACCAACATTGTTCAAGATATATTTAGAAGATGTATTAATGAAATAAAATAAGTCATGTAGGGGAATGGAAATCAACATTAATGGCCGTTTACTGCAGAATTTATTATTCAGTGATGACCAGATTATAATAGGAATATAGAATATATTATTAGAAAGTTGGTAGATGCATTTGAGATAGGTGGACTGAATACAAATTATATCAAAACAGAATGTATGGTAATCGGAGGAAATTCAGAAGACCTACAAATAAATAATATGATAATTAAACGTGTTGAAGAATTTAAACATCTTGGGTCTATAATAGATACATCTGGTACTTGTGAAAAATATATTATTAACAGAGTAAATTGTTCAAGGAAGGCGATTAGATCCCTGAATGGTCTTTTATGGAATAAAAATTTGACCAGAAAAAAAAAGAAGAGATTATACAGACAATAATAGAAAGTATACTTACATATGGATCAGAAAGCTGGACAATAAATGAAAGGACGCAGAAAATAATCTTGGCGACAGAAATGGATGGATTACGGAGACGTATGAGATTATCCAGGCTACAACATATTCGAAATACATATATCAGACAAGAAATGGATGCACAAAAAACTGCTATCGAAAGGATAACAAAGAGAGCTTTACAGTGGTATGGATATGTACAACGGATGTCGGAAGACCAGTGGCCTAAACATGTGTTAGATTGGATGGTACCAGGCAGAAGAAAGAGGGGGAGAAGTAGAAGATCATGGTATGAGGGAATATATGATGCCATTATGAAGAGGGGTATGGAAGAAGGACAATGGGAAGATAGGAATCTCTGGAAAGCAGGAATCAAGGACAAACTGCTGTAAAATGGAAAGCCTGTAATAAGTAGTAAGTATTATTAATGTTTTCACACTCATTATTATTGTTATTATTACTATTATTGACTTGTATGGATGCGAAACATGTAGGCCTACTCTTACTTTAAGAGATAAAGAAAGAAAATACAGTTATTAAGGTTTTTTTGATAAAAGAGAGATTGACAGGAGAATGGAGACTATTACAGAACAGTGAGCTACATGATCTTTATGGAAAACCAAATATAACACTGGACAACCAAAAATAAACCTTTTTTTTGTCTCAGAAAGAAAAATAGTATTTTTTTCTCGTGAATTAAAATATGATATCGGTTTTTCTCAATCGCGCAAGGTTTCCGAGAGACATGAATTTATAATTTCAAACACTTTAATATTTTCTACATTCGTAACTACACAATATTCGAACATTCGGACTCACCTACAAAATAGAAATGACGATTTTCTGCTATATTTCGCCTATAGAGCAACCCTCTTGATGGTCCAACTATAATCGGCCAGCATATTAGGATTACATTTGTCTTGATATCTCTTTTCCATAGCTGAAATCTCCTGGTGAAAATGTTCCCCGTGCTCGTCACTCACTGGGCCGATATTTTCCGGGAATAAATCTAGGTTTATTAAAAAATAATTATTTAATTGAAATTGAAATAAAACAAACTGTGGGTGATGGAGAAATTCCGAATATATACCGTATTTTGAAAACACGATAAAAAAAACTGTATTAATTACAAATATTGGTACTCATGAGACAAAAATCATGTTGACCAGTGTAATCACAACGGTTAAATCTCGTAGACTGCGATGGACAATACATGTGACCCGAATGAGAATTGAAAACACCTTGTGGGGAAACCAGAAAGAAAGCTCACAGTAGCTAGGGCAAGAATAATGTTCAAGAATAATATTAACCACGATTTTAGGGAAGTAGATAATTCAGTGGATTATTGGAAAATATCAGCTCAGGATAAATGTTTGAACAGCTTATGTCCACATGGTCATGAATCTACGGGTTCGATATTGCTAGCGAGTTAGTTATATATTATGTACACTTAGCGACAAAAAGAACGGGCCGATTCTTGATCTCGAAAATTTTCAGTTAAACTCGCGATTCACACAAGTAAATTAATTGCACAATTGAGCTACAATATGTTTCCCTTCTTCCTTTGAAGGATTTTCTTTCAAGCGAATTAGCCAGCGTCCGCTTAGCTTACTGCTTAGTGGCTTGATTCGTATGCGAAAGGTCACAGGTTCGATTACCGATGAGGTTAAATTCTTTAATTGTTAAAATGCTTCCTATTTTATTCTGCCTGTCCATTATTAAAGAAAAAACGTACTAACTATTTAAAAGTATTATTATTATTTAATACACAAGTGATCTTCTTGGTGATAAAATATTAAAATATATATACAGTCAATATGCCCAATTCACCAATTAATGTTTTAAAATGGTCAACAAGTTTCCACAGCCAAGATGTCATTCTCAAGACCAGACATTGACTCAGCAGTCAATATCTGGTCTTGATAATGACAGCTTGGCTGTGGAAACTTGTTGACCATTTTAAAACATTAATTGGTGGAATGGGCATATAGACTGTATATATATATTTTAATATTATTATTATTATTATTATTTATTATTATTAATTAATTAATTTATTTATAAACAGGTTTACATCTTCCTGTATCCAAAGCTTTTTAATTTATATCTTCTTTCTCCATCCTTCTCTATCTTCACATTCCAATTCTTCCAGACCTAGCTTCCTCATACCTCTTCCTTTATCATCCATCCATTTAAATCTAGGTGGATCTCTCTTTCCTTTCCCAGGTGGAATCCATTCCAAACCTTGTCTGAGTTATCTTTTCTTTGGCATCCTACGTGTATGACCGTACCATTCTAATTGTTTGTATCTCACAAAATCTAATATTGAATTGTGAACTTTCATTTGTTGTGTGATGATTGTATTTCTGATTTTTTTCCAATTTAGAATGTCTAGTTGAGCGTCTGTAAGAATCCATTTCGGTAGACATAAGCTTTAAACTCTAATTTTTATTCAGATGCCAAGTTTCTGCACCGAATGTTAGTGTGCTTCGAATTATGGATTTATACATTTCTAATTTGGTATCCATTGATATTTTCTTATGTCACAAAACGCGTTTAACATTGTTATTACTGATCTGCCTTTTTGAATTATATATTTTATGTAATTTTCTTGAGTACATTTTGAGTTAAGTTTGATTCCCAGTTAATTACATTCTTCACATTCTTTGATACATCCCATTATTATTATTATTATTATTATTATTATTATTATTATTATTGTCCATCATCTATGGGCTATTATTATACTGGACTTAACATATACAAACTATATATATTAATTGAAGGGTGAAACTTTTTTCTCACTAATATATAATAAATAATCAAACATAAATATATATAAATATATGAAGCTATATTATCTTTTATTACATATATTTATAACATTAAAAAGTGGTACTGCACACACAATTAAATTTATACCGGTAGCTAAATAGTGTTATAGAGTTTATGAAGGCAGGAGTATTACTTAATATAATGTAAAGTGGACGTATATTACGTGGCAGGAATTAAATGTTATAGCACTTATAGGATGTATTTTGCAAAAATACAAATGAATAAAAAAGCGTTGTTGAAGGATTCGAACCCTGGTTTTCATACATATTTCATTTTCTTGTAAGTGGTTTAAAGATCTACGCTACTCGAAAGTTGGATACTAGTTGTCTAAATAGTGGTTGTCTTGTAATAATAATAATAATAATAATAATAATAATAATAATAATAATAATAATAATAATAATAATAATAATAATAATAATAATAACAATAATAATAATAATAATAATACTTTATTTATTCTGGCAGAGTTAAGGCCATAAGGCCCTCTCTTCCACTCAACCAGCACAAATACAAATAAATATTCGACAAATATAGATATACACTATACTAATTATAAACAGTTAAAGATACAATAAATGTAGCAATGTAAATGTCATGTACAAACAACATTTTATAGGGTAATAACAATAATGATACGATAATAATAATGTACTTTTGCACCATGAACGAGAGTTTAACTTTATTTGAAATGTCGCAATTTGAGTAATATGTCGAACACTCGTAAATATTTATAAACATGTCTCCTTCATTGTTCTTTAACTATTTAAGACGATTGAAACAAAACGCAGTGTATTTGAAACATTTAACAGTGCGTTACCTCGTGAATCACAGCATTAGCTTTTCGAGCTAGCGCAGTGGGCCATAACAGAGACTCAGCTTTTTGAAGCGGCTCATTCTTTTTGTCGCTAAGTGTACATTTCAAGGGATCAAAATGTTTTGTTAATTCGTTTTCAAATATGTGTTTCAGCAAGCTTCAACCTTAAACATCTGAACTCATCCATAAATCTCACTTTCAAGCTTTATAACATAAATAACTAAATCTAAATATTTGAAACGTGAATTAATCAATGTTTGTTGAATAACAAACTGTCTTTTTGGAATGGTAGATGGTAACTATTATTGACTCTGTTAGACGCAGAATCTACAAGAACATAAATTAAATTGTTTAATGGTAAATCTCTTTGTTAAACTTTATAAGAAAAACATGAAATGAATGGGAAGTAATTAAAATGAGATGTGAGTTTGTTTCAGCACTTAGAGGGTCTGTGGACTGAGCAATTGTCAGTAGAACAGTAACTAATGCACTTCATTAATTCAACTGTCATTTCCAGAGAGTAGCGAACAATACCCTGATACAAATCATGTCCCAACCTCTCTCTTAACAGTTCTGCCTTTTTTTCCTTTCCCCTCTGTATTTGTATCAGGTGTTTGATGGAGGAGAAAGCTGGACTATCAGAAAAAAAGTACAAACGTTATTGTGTTTCTCATTATTTAAAAGAAAACTTGTTTCAACAAACTACCACCTACGTATTTAGTGAAAAAAACTACTCTCTGCGCGGTAGTGCTGTTTGTCGTACTTACAGCAATGGTGACCATGATTGAAAGTGCAACTTCCAACATTTCGGAGTCTCCAACCTAAATAACTATAGTGTAATAAAATAACTATACTGTAATATTATACATTACAAACACGCGTGTGGGAAGTAAAATCACTGCCCTCTATATATACTATATACAATGTATAAGCAAAAAATATCCAAAAGGTAGTGTTAATTCTTCTTCTCCTTGTTTACTAGCCTGTTCCGGCTCCAAATTGCTGCTCTTTCCATCTTTTCTTAGGTCTTCTCAAACTTATTCTTCCTCGTGGCGAATAGCTGTATGCTGCTTTTGGTATTATATTCTTAGTCATCCTTGCCAAGTGTTCTTTCCAGTTTGTTCTGTATTTCACTATTGTTGTGTTTAATTCCTCTACTTTTAGTTGTTGTTTTATTTCTGTGTTATGATTTTGTCTGTTCTTTGATATCCCGCTATTGGTCTGAGGAATCTCATTTCAGCAGCTTGTATTCTGGTAGATTGTTGTGTTGTCACGGTCCATGTTTCGGATCCATAAGTAATAACAGGCACTGCCATTGTCTTGTATAATTTCATTATTGAGTCTTTCCTGGCTTTATTTTTCAAAGTTCTTTTTCGAGTACCTGTTATATAATTAAACTTATTTATTTTGTTATTTACATCTGTTTCTGCTGTGTATGATATTTCGTAACCTAGGAAGTTATATGTTACTATTTGTTCCATTGGTTTATTTTCTAATATTATCTTTGTCCGAACTGGATGAGCGCCCTTGAAGGCCTTTGTTTTTTTATTTTTCTGATGATATTTCCATGTTGTATTATTTTGATATTTCATTTAGTTTATATAGCATTCTTTGTAGTTCGTCCTCTATTTTTGCTATTAGAAACTGGTCATCTGCAAAAGCTACTGTTTTTATAACTATATTTCCTAAGTTAATTCCCCCAGTCGTCATTTGCTTCCATGATCTTATCATGTCGTCAAAATAAATGTTAAAAAGAGTGGTTGATAGTGGACAACCTTGCCTAACTCCTACTGTTCCCTTTGATTTATTTTTATTTTTGTTTTCTCATACATTTTTTAAATACTGATATCAAGTGTAGTGGAATTCCTTTTTCACTTAATATGTTCCATAATTTAGGTACAGATATTTTATCTAAGGCCTTCTTAAATCTATAAAGAGGATGTGCGTCTCTAAGTTCAAAATACATTATAAATATTAATTGTATTGTATTCATAACTTGTAATCGTTATATATATATATATATATATATATATATTGTAATTTAGATTTAGACTTTTCTTTTGTATTTTTTTAAATCTGGTTGAGTGGTAGACAAGGCCTTAAGGCCTTAACTCTGCCGGGTAAAATAAAGCTATTATTATTATTAAGTTGAATTCTCTTCGCTTCTCTATTATTTGTTTTAAAGTGAATACGTTGTCTGTGCAGCTTTTTCCTTTCCTAAAACCCAGACAGTGATCATAATTGTAAATGTCAAGAATCAATACAATCTGTAAAACATGTTTTATTCCAAAGGCAACGAGTCTGGTTAAACTGACTTTTAAATGATGATGAGACTTCTGCCACAACGTGTAAAGTGATTTTAAGTACCAACATTTTTATAAACATTTTATGAAATTCAAACGACATTCATAACAATTTGCAGTATTCTCTAAGACAATTTATCTATTTCAAAATTCTCATTCAAAATCACAAGATAATATTTCTCTTTCACAATGTATAGTAAAACATTGTTATAGTAAGCTACAACCCTAACATGCCTTTGTGGCGAAATAGGGTTTCAAAATATTTGGAGATTCAATAATAATATATTTTATATGAAATAAATCGCTGCTTTTAAATGAACTGAACTTTATTTGAAACAATATAAACAATACATATGTACATGACACCATTTTCTCACTAATTAGTCTCACGGTCTCCTGTTGTTTCAACTAATAAAAATTGTCCACACTGTTAACGTGAGTCAATTGTTTATAATGAATGAAAATATTTCCAACAAAGATGTTATTATTTCACTACTAATTATTATTTGGAAAATACCATCGCGCAAAAAATAATGTACAACGCACGTTTGTGAAGTGTTTTACAGAATCTCGCTAATAAAAAACCTCGCTATCGCTCGGATTTTTAACATTTTTCTCGATTCTGTAAAGTCACTTCCCAAACTCGCATCGTAATATACTATTTTTAAATTTACATGATCTTTAAATAGTTAATCAGAAACCTTTTTCTTTCTTCCTTCCTTTACTTATTTTTCTTCTTCATCATCGAAGATTAGACAAACTGATCCATAAGAAGATATACAGTTTTCCAATAGCAATAATTAAGGCTAGGGTTTTTATGTATAGAGCATTTTGTTTTACTTTACCGTTCAAGGTTATGCAATGAAAGACAGAGAAAGAGATACATTTACAATGATGCTGCCTTTAATTAAACTGTCAAACCAGCTCTGAGCTAATATATTTGCGGAAATAACTTGTAGAATAGAATGCGTTTCGCACCGGCAAAAGCGACAGAAAACACATGGTGTCAGTTTTCTTAGGGAACGATTATTAAAAGAAACAAACCCTGCCAAATAGTTGCGGGATAAGAAGTACATAACCTTGAGCGGTAAAGTAATACCGAATAGGTTGCCCCACACTTGACACTTAATTCACGCTTATACAAATACATGTTGACAAAACATTAATTTTTCTTGACAACTAAAGTTATTCTATATCATTCCATACATCTATCCATAGTAATTCTGCCCGAGGGCAGGTCTTTCACTGCAATCATAGCATTTTCATGCTACGCTTTGCAGCTTTACTATAGGCGTGGTAGCTTCTCGTTGCTTTCCACACCGGTTAAGGATGATGATGATAATGATAAGGATGGTGATGATGGCCGGATGATTTTCAGGGACCGTTGGGCCCTAAGCTTCCTGACGTTTGTCTTATAGGTGAGGTAAAACCCCGAAAGAACCTCACCCAGGAGCCTGTCCCGACCGGGAATGGAACCCGGGTCCGGTGGGTGACAAGGCAGCACGCTACCTAGAGTCCACAGCGGTGGATCTATGTCATTAATAGCTTTTTAACTGACTTTTCTATCTTGTACATCTTATATTTCAATCGTTAACTCTAGACTGAATGAAAATATTTTGTAAGTAATAATTATATTACAGACGTACCATGTATATTTATGTTTATTGTAATTTAGATGTAAGAATACTTTTTGTATTTTTTTAACCTGGTTGAGTGGTGGCAGACAGGGCTTAAGGCATTAACTCTGTCAGGTAAAATAAATGTAATAAAATAATAACAATAATAATATTATTATATTAATATTATTTATTATTATTAATATTATTATTATTATTTTATTATATTATTATTAATATTATTAATATTATTATTAATATTAATATTCTTATTAATATTATTATTATTAATATTATTATTAATTAATATTATTATTATTAATATTATTCTTATTAATACTTATTTTTATTATTAATATTATTATTACTATTATAATTATTATTACTATTATTATTATTTCATTCTTTTCTTACTCTTATTCTTCTATATTATTATTATTATTATTATTATTAATCTATTATTATTAATATTATTATTATTACATTCTTATTATTATTCATATTATTATTATTATTAATCTTACTTATTATTATTCATCATTATTATTAATATTATTATTTTATAATATTATTATATTATGATTATTAATTATTATTATGAATTATTATTATGAGTATATTATGATATTATTATTATTTATTATTATTTGTTATTGTTATTATAGTAACATCCAAAATATGTAGGCTACATATTTATGTAGTATCTGTTAGTCCACGTTTTCCTTAACAGAGATTTAGGCGCTCTCTCTCCCTACAGGGAAGAATTTGAACCATACTAATTTAGTTACTCTTGTTTTCGTATAGATGTCATTTGAGTGGTCCGTGGTCAGCGTTCCGTCTCATACCGACATCTAGAAAACCAAGGTAGTACTAGGAAGGGAAAATTCGGTAAATTTTGGCTTAGAGGCCTTTTCATTCAGGCTTAAGGATCATTTACGAGCCTGAAAATCTTCAGACTCGGGAACCATGGCTTGAAAGTCCCTCCCGGACGACTTGCACCTTGGATTTTTCCTTCGTAAAAAATACATCGACCCGGCCGGGTTTGATCCCGCGACCCTCGGGACCAGAGGCAAGGAGCATAACCACTAGTCCACCGGGGCCGGTGGTAATAATGGAAAAAATCCTCATTCGACCCTTGTGTTGGAGGTCTCTGAATAACAAGCATGTTGGCCGACATGTCTGACGCATCGTAACAGGAGGAGATGAATTAATGAAACGAAACGAAATGAATGAGATGAGTCCGAGTGTAGGGGAATGGCATTACATTTCTAGCAGCGGAAAATGGGAGAAATCCCGAGGAAAACCTGCCCAGACTCCGTTTCCTCCATCACTATACCCACACGGAGTTGCTGAGACTCAAACTAGGGATCCCGGCGGTGAGAGGCGAGCTTGTAACCGCTTGGGACACGAAATCGCCTAATATAATAATATTTCGCAATTTTGGCAATATTTCTAATTGTACACAAACATTTCTCAAAATATTCTTCTTCTTCTTCTTCGTCACAGTTCAGGCATTATACTAGCCTGTTCCTGATGCAAATTGCTGCTGTTTCCATCTTTTCTTTGTCATAAGTAATGCCACGAGTGATTTCCAACTTATCTAGAGAATTTGGAAATCAAGAGCGGCATTTGTTAGAACTATTTAACGAATAAAATTAAGCTGTTTACTCACAAATCATTATTTAACTATAGTTATTTTAAAGTATTTATATATTTAATGTAAACGGCGATGTTTGAAAACAAATGAGCAACGATTGGTACGCTTCATCTGCTTCTTTTGTTTATCACTGCAACCAGATCATACTATTTATTGCCGAAGGAACGCAATATTGTAAGAATGCTCTCTAGTGGAGAAAAAATGAAACATCAAACTGTATATTAAATCATTTCTAATGTCGTATGATGTAAATAAGGCAATTGTATTTTCTGGATTATTACCTGGAAAAAATACATTTAAGAAAGTGCAAACAGTGGTTTCTTTTTTTTTGGCGGTATAATCAATTGCTACAAATGTTTTTACATTAACTCCTGCAAGCGCTATGTGTTGACATCCATGCCCTATATATACAATCTGGTAGCCGTATTTCTTCTAGAGTCAGTCACTGCAAAATAATGGTCAGGCCTGTTCAGAAAATTAAAAAGGAGGAGCTTTCTTTAATATGGTAATTTTAATATTGATAAATATTTGGTGAAACACGACTGTGATTGGTTGTAAAACAGAAATCATTGAAACGTGATTGGTCATTGACTCCCATTTGGGGCATGAGTTAAATAGTCTTCTCAAACAACTTCTTTCTCGTGGTGAATAGCTGTATGCTGCTTTTGGTATTCTGTTCTCAGTCATGCTTGCCGAGTGTTCTTTCCAGTTTGTTCTGTATTTCGCTATTGTGTTTAATTCCTCCATTTTAATTGTTGTCTTATTTCTGTGTTGAGTTTTTTGTCTGTTCTTGGATATCCTGCTATTGGTCTGATAAATTTCATTTCAGTAGCTTGTATTCTGGCAGATTGTTGTGTGACACTGTCCATGTTTCAGATCAGTAAGTATAATAGGAACTGCCACCGTCGTTTTCTTAAAATACATAATATTAAACATATTAGTTTAATTTGTATTTATTTATTTTACTAAACGTTAAGTTTAAATTCAGATCAATATTGAAGAAATGGGGGAAGGAGGTCTGCAAAATTCTTGACTACGTGGTAAGAAGGGTTTTGTCAAATTTCTACTATTTCACTCTTAGACAGAGTAGGATGAAGTTTTAAGATTTAAGAGATTTTACAATGTAAATACTAGTGATTATGCTCCTTGCCTCTGGTCCCGAGGGTCTCGGGTTCAACCCGGCCGGGGTCGATGGATTTTTTAGGATGGAAAAATCCAAGAAGCAAGTCCTCCGGGAGGGACTTTAAACCGTGGGTCCCGAGTCTGAAATTTTCAGGCTCATAAAATATTCTTAAGCCTGAATGAAAAGGCCTCTAAACAAAATGTACCGAATTTTCCCGTCCTAATACTATCTTGGTTTCCTAGATGTCAGTATGAGACGGAACGTTGACCACGGACCACTCAAATGACATCTATACGAAAACAAGTGTTACTAAATAAGTATGGTTCAAATTCTTCCCTGCAGGGGAAGAGCGCCCAAATCTCTGTTAAGGGAAAACATGGGCTTACAAGAAGAAGATTACAGTGTAAATACCCATAACAAAGTCTTCAGAGCTTAAAGTCAATCACTATTTACTCTGTTTTTTTATTTACATAAATGCTACAAAACTCATTGGACTAAATCAATTCCAATGTATGGAATAGCGGATAATAGATTAGTAATAACTGTTTCACTAATGGTATATCACGGGATATTTACAGTTTTTACAATTGTTCAATTATTGTTCTAGTTGTTCTTGTAGTTGACGGAAGATCCTCGTAAGAAATTCTGCAACGTTGATTGTGTTAAAATGGAATGAAAAAATTTGGCGGAGTAGCAATTTGTAGTATAGCTGGTCGATTTCTAGAGAACGTGTTGCATTCAGTCATCAGATGGTGGAGCGTCTTCAGTGATTTTTCTGGGCAGTTGCAATAAGGTGAAGCATTTTCAGTGTCTTATGTAGGCCTATATTTATGCTATAGAGTGTATGGAATTATTCTCTGCCACTTTCTCAGCACTTCAGGTAATAAACTTTGCAATAGATACTAAACTAAAGTAAACCCGTTACTCTTGTACGACGTAATATCAGATCAAGAGACGAGATGAAAGGTTTGGTCTGTGATATACAATAAAATGAAGGCTGACTACGCCTGTAACACTATCACAAGAATCGATGAAATTAAACGAAATGGATGATATCAAAATGGAGGAGTTGTGAAATGACGTTGTTGACAGCGGAAAACGACACAAACTTCAACAAAATCCTACCCCGCCCCAGTTCCTCCACCAGGAAGCCACAAAAAGCGTACATGAGAAAAATTATCTAAAACAATGTGGAAATTAAGGAGTCCTAAACTAATATCATGCACCAACCAACAGGAAGAAGATATTTGGGAAGACTACGGTATAAATGGAAATATCAACATCGTAATAAAATATATGGGAATCTTTCCAAATTTTCTAGAAGAAGAAATTTGCGAAGACTCCGATATAAATAGAAAGATCAACATCATATTCAAGTATATCAGAATGTATTTCAAATTAGCGAGAAGAAGATTTTTGGAACACCCGTGTGTAAATGGAAATATCAGTATCATCTTAATATGTATCAGAGTCTATTCCAAATTTTCAGGAAGAAGAAATTTGGGAAGAACTTGGTATAAATGGAAAGATCAACATCATATTTAAGTATATGAGAATGTATTCTAAATTTGCAAGAAAAAGATATTTGGGAACACCCGTTTTAAATGAAAATATCAATATCATCTTCATGTATATCAGAATCTATTCCAAATTTGCAGGAAGAAGATATATGGGAAGACCATGGTATAAATTGAAGATCAACACGATCTCCAAATATATCGAACCATATTCCAAATATAGAGGAAGAAGATATTGCAAAGACGTAAATATAAATGGAAAGATCAATATTAACTTCAATTATATATGGATATATTCAAAACTTGCGAAAAGAAGAGATTTGGAAAGATCTAGGTATAAATGGAAATATCAATATCATCTTCAAGTATATCAGAATCTATTCCAAATTTGCAGGCAGAAGAAATTTTGGAACACCCTGGTGAAAATGGAAAGATCCATATCATCTCCATGTATATCAGAATCTATTCCAAATGTGCAGGAAGAAGATATTTGGGAATATCTCGGTATAAATGGAAATATCAAAATTAACTGTAAGTATATCGAAATATATTACAAATATACAGGAAGAAAATATTTGGGAAGACCTCGGTGTAAACAGAAAGATCAACATTATCTTCAAATATTATATAGGAATATATTCAAATTTTTCAGGAAGAAGGTATTTGGGAAGAGCTTGGTACAAATGAAAAGATCAAACATTACTTTTAAGTATATGGAAATCGGATATACACATATTTACATTTTATTATTATATTTATTATATTAAATTTCATGTAGTTTAACACAATTCAACTAGCCTGTCATCTACAGAATGTCTGATCAACGTTAACAGTTAAATGTATAGATTTATCTGTATTGGATATCTAGTAGAATAATCAAGCTACAATCAATTTGGTGAAGAGAAAAATGAGTTCAATTAATGCTAACAAGTGATACCTGGTTAGCCTATGAGGTTTGTCTATTCGTTTGAAAGGAGATTGGTTCAGTGAGCCAGTGATCAAGTCCATTAGTTGATTCACCAACAGATTGTATAAATGAATTGGAAGATAGTTTGTGCAGGTTTTGTTGGTTTCAAAGAGCAAATTGAACTGATAGTGATTACTGTACAGTTTAATAAAATTACATACCTTTGTAAAATTCACAGTTGTTCTTTGAGAGTTAGTTTACATACTGTAACGTCAAAATTAAATTAATCTTCGTTTGTCAATTGTCTTTTTATCTAATTATTCTGGGAAACATTTTACCAAACAAATAAATTTAAGCGTAACGGATCACTTTATTCGGTAGTGATTACATAATTTACTATTAAGAGTTATATTTGACCCAGCAGCAACAACAACAATAATAATAACAATAAAAATAACAACAACAACAATAATAATAATATATAATAATAATAATAATAATAATAATAATAATACATCCATAGTAATTCTGCCCGAGGGCAGGTCTTTCACTGCAATCACAGCATTTTGTTGCAATGCTTTGCAGTTTTGCTAGGAAATTTTAAATGTGGTAGCTTCCCGTTGCTTTTCACACTGATGAAGGATGATGATAATAATGATAAGGATGATGATCATGACCGGATGATTTTCGGAGTACATTGGGCCCTAAGCTTCCTGACATTTCTCTTACAGATGAGGAAAAACCCCAAAAAAGCCTCGCCTAGGAGTCTGTCCCGACTGGGAATCGAACCCGGGCCCGCTGCGTGACAAGGCAGCACGCTACCTCGAGACCACAGCGGTGGATAATAATAATAATAATAATAATAATAATAATAATAATAATACTATTATTATAATATTATTATTATTATTATTATTATATTATTATAGCGTAATGGTTAAGGCATTGAGCTACAAGCCGGAGGATCGAGGGCTCAAGTCCCGTTGGGGTCAGGATTTTTAAACTGACCCAAACCCTCTGGCGGCACTATGACCCTGGGGTCGACTCAGCCTCTAACGGAAATGAGTACCAGACGCTAGTTCTGGGGGTAAAGGCGGCCGTCACGCAGGCTGACAACTCGGCTGACGTAAAGTGCCGATTGTCTAGAAAAAGTGGGAGCCTTAACCTCCTACTACCCCAAGGGCCTCCGGGCCTGTTGTGGGATCACTTTTACTTTACTTTATTATTATTATTATTATTATTTTGTTCATGTGAATAGAATGCAAGAAGACAAACTTCTATTGGTTTAAGCATTAGAACAGCTGGACCCCCCAAAAAAGCGATGGCAGGATGACATAATTAAAGATATAACGGAAATGAAAATTAAAAATTGACCAGTCTGTATGCAGAATAGATCTCAATGGAGAAAAGTAATTGAGGAGGTCAAACCTTCACTGAAGTTGTCGTTCTCTACTAGAATAACAACATCAATAATAGGCCTAATAATAATAATAATAATAATAATAATAATAATAATAATAATAATAATAATAATAATAATAATAATCATAATAATAATAATAATAATAATAATAATAATCTTCATGGTAGGACCTCGGCCTGTTCCGCTCTCAGAATTCATCTTCCCATCGTCTTCTAAGACGTCTCACATCTCGATAGGCTTGAGGTTGGTACAACAGTGTTTGTATTGTTAGCCTAGAAGAGTCCATTGTTAAAATATGTTCATGCCATTTTTGTTTATAGCTTTGTATTTTTCATTTAGATTAAACATTTTTAGTTCTTCCTAATTGTTTCACTAGGAATGTGGTCTCTGAGTATATCCGGCTACGTGTCATGAGGAACTTCATCTTCCACGTTTCTAATAACTTCTGTCTGGTCTATTCACGGTCCCATTCTCTGATCAATATGTCACAATGGGAACTGCCATTACCTTATAAAAACTTTAGCATTGTTTATTTTCTTTGTTTCTGTTTGTAGTGTTCTTTTAATAGTCCCACACATACTTTGATTTTTTTTCAGATTTGTAAGATATACGACATCCTAAATATTTAAACTCTATACTTGTTCAATAATTTCATCGTTCAAAACTATATTCGATCGAACTGTATATTTTCCCCGAAATGCCATTGTTTTTGTTTCTTCGTTGAAATCTCGAGATTATTTCTCCATGGTTTTCTTGAGCAGTAGTGTGGCTTTTTGTAACTTATTTTCTGATTCTGCACATATGACCTGATCGTCTGCAAACATAATTGTGTCTACAATGGTAGTTCTTAGTTTAAAATGTTTACTAATAATATTGTACTAATAATAATGAGTAATAACATAAAATAATGTAATGGAAATAATAGCACAGACATTACAGGCCCTACTGGCATAATAAATCAATAATTTAATAATAATAATAATAATAATAATATAATAATAATAATAATAATAATAATAATGTTTGACATATTATTTCTTTAAAACAAAATACCTCTTCAACCGAAAGTATTTGTGTGTATATATATAGTCCACCGCTGTGGTCTCGAGGTAGCGTGCTGCCTTGTCACGCAGCGGGCCCGGGTTCGATCCCCGGTCGGGGCAGTTTTTCTGGGTGAGGTTTTTATCGAGGTTTTTCCTCACCTGTAAGACAAATGTCAGGAAAACTTAAAGGCCCAAACGGTCCCCGAAATCATATGGCCATCATCCTTATCATCATCATCATCATCATCTTCACCGGTGTGGAAAGCAACGGAAGCTACCACACCTACACAATTCCCTAGTAAAGCTGCAAGCATAGCATGCAAATGCTATGATTGCAGTGAAGAACCTGCCTTCGGGCAGAATTACTATGGATGGATATATATATATATATATATATATATATATATAATATATGTAGGGCAGTGAGACTGGGTTCCCGCTACCTCCCACAACAGAGGATAAATAAATAAATAAATAATAAATAAATAAATAAATATATACACGAAAAATAAATGTTCGTGTAGGATGCTTGGATAGCGTAAGTGGTAGCGCACTGAATTATCAATTCAGAGATCCGGGTTCAAATCCCCGTACATGCGTTTATTTTTCTTTTCGTGCCATATATATATATATATATATATATATATATATGTAAGTGAATTGCACATAAGATTTGATATAACACATGAAAATTAAAGTTTCTTCTCTGCTTCCGAAAATCATATATGGACTATTAAAAAATTTTGAAGTGTCTATATACTAAAATATTGTAGAGTATTGTATTATTATTTATGTTAATTAAAACTCTTACATCACGGATATGTGTTATTTGTTACGTGGGTTGATTTTATTTTGTATAATTAGTGACTAAGCTTTATTATAATATAAAACTCAAATCATGTGTTTTGTAACTCTTCTTATATATTCACAATTGCTTGCTGAAATAAAATTGAGAGTTTCAAATAAATTACATTACTCCCACTCTATGAAACATTATGTAATTCTGTAGATTCGTTAGTTAATGATATAGAACCGTACATACATTAAATTGAATTACTGATGACAGAAATTCCATATTATGTATTAAACAGATTGAAACCTACATATAAATGTTTTGAAAAGAGAAAAAGTATCCCCCCCCCCCCCCCCCATATCCTACTACTGAAGGCTAGACAATTAAAATTTAATTTTATCTCGTTACAATTCTTACGTCAATTACCATAAATAAAGAGTAAATAATATAATAATAATAATATAATAATAATAATAATAATAATAATAATAATATAATAATAAATATGCTGTTATATTAATTAACATTTTAATAATACGGGATTCACGGTAAACTCACCTCCACGTGGTGCACCCTGGACAACGCTCCCTCATCGGCAAAGTAGTTCACCAAATTTAGCAACTGTTCTAAAATTAACCGTCCTTTTAAGGATGGATATTTACGACTATTGCAATGGAATGCTGGTGGACTTTGCCCTCATAAGAAAACAGAGCTTCATAACATTTTAATTGAACACAATATTGAAGTCTTTGCTATCATGCCTAGATATCAGTTCCCAGGACATAAATCGATCTTCTTGAAAAGAATAGACAAGTAGCAAGTGGAATCCTCATTGGTGTCAAGAATACACTCACTTCGACATTTAATGTAATAAAATAAATGGGTGATTCAACTGATAAACTGGAACTAATACACTTCAACGTTTGGAAAGCAGGTTCACAATTTAAGATCTATGCTGCCTACAACCTTCCCTATAATAAACCCAAATTGGACATAATCAACATGAGCAATAAAAATATTATCTTTGGAGATTTCAATGCACCATCAAATACTTGGGGCTACAAATACACAAACACCACTGGTCAAATTCTTGAAGATTTCATTGACACCAGTAATGTGGAACTGATTTACAACAGCACTGATACTCCTACTTCCACTCACTACAATGGAACTGGAACAAGCCCAGACCTCCTACTTGTTTCTTCTGACATCAGAAATGTTACGAGCTGTACAGTTATTGAAGATCTAGGAAGTGGCCACAGGATAGTTTTAGCAAACATACAGATCCCATCTCGAAATAATACGTCCCAATTAAATCATCATGGAATTTCAAAAAGGCTGATTGATCTAGGTAAGAAACAGCTACAGATTCTGATTTAGATATTAGCAACTTCAACTTTGAACAACTTCCTGACAAAATACTCAATCAAATCAATAGCATAATATTAAGAAATGCAAGAAAGTATGTTCCCTATGACAACAAACACGGTATAAATGCTGGAATAGTCAATTAAACTCTCTTAAAAAACAACGAGATGATCTTCGAAAGAAAGTGGAAGAAACAAATGAAACTGTAGATGTGAAACAATGGAGGCGCTCCGTAGCTAATACCAAAAGAGCTATTATAGAAGTTAAACAATCCTCTTTCAATAATTTTATATCCATAATAGACTACAGGAAGGACGGTGCCAAGACATATAATTTCCTCAACAAACTACAGAACAAACATATAATAACTAGAAAACAACCTATCCAATATGTGAGCACAGATCTTGTCTCTGATAATGAAATTTCTAATGCCTTTGCAACTCACTACTCGAAGTCACAAAAGGAAACTCCTATAATGAAATACAAAACCGACAGATTAAAAAACAACTGAAAATGATTTAAAGTGACACATCCACTGATGATATATTTAATGCAGATTTCACAATTTATGAACTAAATTTAGCAATAAGTCAACTTCGCGGAAAAAAGTCACCTGGTCCTGATATGATTTTTTCCGAGTTTATCCAACATATGGGAAATAATGCAAGGCAAACATTGTTATCTCTTCAACAAAATTTGAACCTCCACAGTACCTTCCCTGTGGAAAAAAGCTATAGTCATCCCTATATTAAAGAAAGGCAAACCTCCCTCAAACATATCCAATTACAGGTCTATATCTCTCACAAATATCACTTCTAAGACGATGGAGAGAATGATAAACAACAGACTCACTTTGTACCTTGAAACGTATGGCACACTCCATCCAAATCAAGCTACTTTCAGTAAACATCACTCAACAGAACAGCAAGCATCAATCTTCAGCCAGCATATCAAAGATAATATAGATAGAAACCTGATCACCGCTGCTGTGTGCATATGACTCAGTCTGGAAGGAGAATCTCCTCCTCGAATTGACAAACAATGGAATCATGGGGAAAATGCTAAATTGGATTACAAACTTCATCGGCCAGAGATACTTTCAAGTACTTTACGGTGACACAGTGTCTAAATTTAAGCAACTTCGAACAGGACTTCCACAAGGTACTACCATTAGTTGTCTTCTTTTGAATATCTACGTCAATGATTTGATATCTGTCATCATTAAACAGCCTAATGTTCATGCCCCTATGTATGCCGATGATCTTGTAATTCGGATTTCTGCACCCAAAAAGGATGCTTAAAAACGGATTGAACATTCTTTGAATACAGTCCTAAAATATCTGCACATATGGTGTAAAGAAACTCAAGGACAGTCAATACATCCAAAAGTGCATGCCAGACATTTTCCGTATGCCACATCCAACTGAAACCAAAAAGTTTATATAACAACGTTCAGTTAGAAAATGTCCGCACATTCCAATATTTGGGAGTTACATTTGATTCCCATCTCTCTTGGAATCAACATATCACTTATGTGACTGATAAAACCCAAAGCCGCCTTAGCATATTAAAACGACTGGCAGGTTGCAAATGGGGTTGCGCTACTTCTGTGCTGAATCAGACGTACAAAATATACATAAACCAGTCATGACATATTATTGTGGATTGTTAATTACCGCTCCTCGTCAAAATATCAACAAATTGGAGAGAGTTAAAAATCAAGCCCTACGATTAATAACTGGTGCTGTTAGAACTACCCCCATAGACGCAATGCTACTATTTACTAACAACATTCAAATAGAAGCCAAAATCACTGAAAATGCACTGAACGTGCATGAAAAATTGATACGGCTACCTAACATACCTTACTGCCCTTAAGATCAACACACCCCCAGAAGATTAAAAACACAAGAAGGCATTAGGCAACATGCAACAAAGAAACAGAACATGCTTGATATCTCAACTAAATCTGGACAATTACCCCCAATAGAAAACCTACTTGAAACTGTTAAAATATAATTCGATCTCGACTTAACTCAAATTATTAACAAGACAGAAACACCACTTGAAATACTATGCTGCATTGCGCTAGAAACCATCTCAACCCGATACCCAGCAGAGAGTTGGTTACATGTGTATACTGATGGATCCAAAATCAGTTCAAATGGAAATACAGGATCTGGAATCCACTGTGATCTGTTCGCAACATATATTTCACTTGGCAAATATTGAGTCCCTTTTGATGGAGAGATAGAAGCCATTCGAACAGCACTTTTCCACCTCACATGTAGACCAGAATCCTTCTCTAATGCTGTTATCCTATCAGATTCACAAGCAGCAATTTGTGCAATTGCAAACTATCTAACAGCGGCTTATAGCAAAGAAGTTGTAGAGTGCAGGAAATTCATCAACAGCCTTATTTGCTTCCAAAAGCGAGTTGCATTACAATGGATATCATCACACTGTAGGATCGCAGGAAATGAAGCTGCAGATCTTCTTGCAAAATGAGGCACTCAAATTCTACAAGCACCCATGAAAGAAGTTCCTTGCCATAGATCTGCCACTGCTATCCACTCCAAAATAAAATCTGAATACCATCTGGCATTGTTAGAAAGGACCAAAGAAAGCCAATGGAGAAATAAAATGTTTCTGAAGTACCAGATGGGCCACGAAAGGAGGCTGTCGCAAAGTTTCGGATTGCAACAGGACATGACTGCCTCGATATCCAACTTCATCGTCTGGGAATATTGAACAATCCTCTCTGTATGCTGTGTAGGACTGGTGACAATATGGATTCTGCTCACCTACTCCACTGTTCTGCACTAAAAACTGCTACACTCCATCAACGCTACTGGGAGGCAAGAGGGAAAATGATCTCACTGCAAATCTCCTAATCTACTTAAGATTATTCTATATATATTTTTATAGTGTTTTATGTTATTGTTTCAATGGTGTATAGTTATTGTAAATATGTTAATAAGGTCTGTCATTAGGGTGAATGAAATGTATTTCAAGTGCCCTGCATTAAATAAATAAATAACATTTTAATAATACTCATTTCTAACCAATGTATTTCTTTAAAACAATAAGTTTCCCTTCAAGTAAAAATAATATGTTGTGTGTGTGTGTGTGTGTATCCTGATTCTGCCATTTATTTTATGTTCATGTCACATTTTTCCTTTATTGTTTTATGTAAAATTGTAATTATAAGATCGAAATAAAAAAATAAATTAAAATATTCTCATAAAATTCATTCTTGCTATAGAAGCCATAAATTGGCACAGTGAGAGTTGTTCTACTGCCTCTCATGATAGAGAATTGTATATAATCTTGTAAGCCCTTGTTTCCCTCAATGAGATTTAGACGCTCTCCCTCTACAGGGAAGAAATTGAACGATGCTATTTTAGTTACACTTGTCTTTTATATATGTCTTTGGAGTGGCTCGGGGTCAGCGATCCGCCTCATACCGACATCTAGGAAACCAAGATAGTACTAGGACGGGAAAATTTGATAAATGTTGCTTAGATGCCTTTTAATTCAGGCTTAAGGATCTTTTACATGTCTGAAAATATTCAGACTCGCGACCCATGGCTTAAAGTTCCTCCCCGATGACTTGCTCCTAATTTTTCCATCCTAAAAGAATCCATCGACCCGGCCGGGTTTGAACCTGCGACCCTCGAGGACCAGAGGCAAGGAGCATAACCACTAATCCACCGCGACCATTTCGAAAATTTGAAGCTGTGGAAGTGTGTCTTAACGAATTCTTCGCATTAAAAAACAGAGACTGGTACATCGCTGAAAGATGAGGCAAACCACACAGAATCTGATGAACTTTATTTCCAAGAGTAGTTTAATTGCTTATCAGAAAACATTTAAAATAATATTTAGTTTAAATATATTACTCATGAGAGAGATCCTATACTCTGTTATGGATTTTTGGTATCTAGAGGTATTATCAAAGAACATACTGGTATTTAAAATAATGATAAACACTCATTTCTTATTATTGTATATATATATCATCATCATCATCATGAACAAATTCGTTTTAGGCCATGTGGCCTGTACGGTAAACCTAGCGAAGATGGTCTTGATCTTTCCACCGATGTTTTGGTCTTCCTTGGTCCCTATGTCCAGTTGGGGTATATTGGAATGCCAATTTTGGAAGTCTATTCTTGCCATTCTTCTCAGATGATTTTTCCATTCTTGTTGGTATTTTTGGATATCTTCATTTAAACTTGCTACTCCAAGTTTTCCTCTGATAGTAGTGTTCCTTTGGTGATCCAGTCTATTAACTCCTAACAATGATCGTAAGAAGCGCATTTGGCTTACTTGAAGTTTATGAGAGTTTCTTTTATTTAAAATCCAAATTTCACTTCCGTATTTTAGAGCAGCTTTTGATGTGACGTTATGTAATCTTAGTTTTGTCTCTGTCCTCATCTGTTTACCAAAATGTCTTCGTATTACCCCATTCATTTTATTATATTTTTGTAATTTTGAATCAATGTCACTCTTATACTCTGCATATATATATATATATATGACAATGGAAGAAAAGTAAATAACTTAATGAGGATTTGAATCCGAGACAACTTTATATGTTGGTGAGAATGCGTCCCGCCCAGTTGCATACTCTCGTGGACAACAAAAGCCAGGTAGTTGTTTCGTTGTGCGGGCAAGCGCAACACATGTTATAAACTTGTCTCTCCTGAAAATGAAAGTCGCTCACACAAACTATGATTTTCTGACCATCTGACTCATTCGTATAAAAATAAAAAAAATCAACTATACATTTCCGGCCATATGCTCCTTAAATGAAAATGTAAAAATGTCGAGTTTAGTGTTCTCTATCATATATCCAATTTTGAACCAAAAGATTGAAGACATCCTGTGTGTACGTGTGTGTGTGTATATATATATATATATATATATATATATATATATATATGGCATCATAAATGAAAACCCAGGTCTTCTAACTTTAAACGTTAGCGTGTCCACAACTGCGCCACTCAGGCATTCCGGCAAAATCATTAATATATGTTTATCTATCATGATGGGCAGCCGGACATCGGTCGAACTGCCATCTCTTGGATACTATAACAAGTAACCAAATATAGAGAATATTTACTTACAGCTGTGACGCTTATCTATTTCTATCTGGTTCTGGGATTTATTTTTCTTTTCATGTCATTTATATATGTACACAGACATAGGCCTGTATAAAATTTTGTGTTGGTAATTTTCAGTGTTTATGAAGATATAATATTTTAATTTTTTTTTTCAAATGTCCCAGGTATGTCTTTCGACATTCCTGGTTTCTCTCCTGGCATGGCGTACTTGTAACCCACTTCTGAGGTTGGGGCGCCTGGAAGGCGGGGTTACGTTGCCCCGATGATATGATGGGTGATTGATGATGATAATGGTGCGCCAGGAGAGTCCCTAATCCTAAGCTTAACCTAAGATGAATGTGAATTATGATTGCGATGGCCATATGATTTCGGGGACCGTTTGGGGCTTAAAGTTTTCCTGACATTCGTCTTACAAGTGAGGAAAATCCCTGATAAAAACCTCACCCAGAAAAACTGTCCCGACCGGGGATCGAACCCGGGCCCGCTGCGTGACAAGGCAGCACGCTACCCCGAGACCACCGCGGTGGACATATTTTAAAATGTTATTATCTACTTTTATCAGTGACATTTTAGTTGGAAAACGTATACTTTATGTTCTGCCAAAACACGCAATCAAACCATAAAATACAGGTTCAACAAAACGTAAAATTTACTTTAATGATTATTTCGCATAACTACATGAATAAACTTGCCTCGACTTTTCTGGAAGTATATTAATACTAGTTGCATCTTGGCTCTTTAAAATGTTTTCTGATGAATCGTGAATATCACCTTCTCCGCTCATTTTTACTTTAAATTCGCATATTAAACTAGCACCCAGAATTCCAGAATATAACAACAACATTTGTTGATTTATCGTGTCTTCTTTTTTTCTCCAAATTCCACATTACTTTTTCTCTAAACATATCGTTTCCACAATGGATAAATTGAATTAAATATAGAGGAACGTCGGGTAATTTGGACCCCTATTTTGAATTTGTTGTTTTTCTTCTTTTTAATTAAGGGATTTGAATTTGTTTAATTGCAGTGATTAGACCTTCTTAAGATATTTTAGATGTTAAGATGCAAAAGAGAGAGTGGGAATTGGAAAGAAACGGGAAGCTACCACACTTATATATCCCTAGTAAAGCTGAAAACATGGCATGATGAGTCTTTCCACGGTAAAAGACTCTGTACGTAAATTATCCCAACATTCGGTTGTCCGGGAGGGGGATACTGCGGAAGGAACATCATGCAGTCAAAACAACAGAAGAAAAGAAGACTAAGGATTGGAGCCTGGAATGTGAGAACTCTTCTGCAAGCCGGGAAACTGCAAATTTGAAGGAAGAAGTGAGGAGAAACAAAGTGGATGTGATGGGAATATCAGAAGTGAGGTGGGAACAAAGTGATGAATTAGTGAGTGATGAATTTAGAATGTTTTATTCCAGTGGTGATTCTAAAGGAACTCATGGTGTCGGTGTAGTATTAGGACCACGTGTGAAAGAAAAAGTGATATCAGTGGGGCGTTATGTGGATAATCGGATGATAATGGTGAGGTTACAAGGAAAAAAAGTGGACTTGGTGATAGTGCAAATTTACATGCCCCATAGTGGGTTAGAAGATGAAGAAGTGGAGGAAAGATATGACAAGATAGAAGAGATTGTTGAGAGAGAGAAAAAGAGGGCATGGGTGACTGGAATGCTGTAGTTGGAGAAAGACAGGATGAAAGTACATTTGAAAGATATGGATTAGGAAAAAGGAATGAGAGAGGTGAATCACTAGTGAGTGTCTGTAAAAGGAATTCAATGATAATTGGAAATACAATGTTTCAACAGCATAAAATAAGAAGATAAACATGGTTAAGCCCTATGGACAACAAACGATACCAGATGGACTCCATACTGATATAGGAATATTCCGAAATTGCTTGAAAAATGAGAAGACCCTACTAGGAGCAGATATCAATTCAGGCCATGTCTTACTAATAGGCGAAGTAGATATTTGCCTGAAGCAGATAAGAGGAAGACGGGCAATAAAGAAGTTTGACTTGGAGAAACTCAAAACTGAAGAGGTAAGGAGAAAATTCTAACACAATGTTCAGGAGAAAGCCTCTACCATGGAAATCTCATATGGCAATACCAAGGAACACTGGAGTCATTTGAAAACCTCTATACAGATAGCTGCAGAGGAAACAATAGGATACAAAGAGAGCAAGAATATTAAGAAACATTGGGTCTCAGAAAAAAATATTAGAGAAGATGGAAGAAAGAAGAAAATGGAAAAATAACAATACAGCAGAAGCCAAAAGAAACTACAAGAAACTAAACAACGAACTTAGAAGAGAAACGGACAAGGCAAGCGAAGAATGGATGAAGCAGAAATGTGAAGAACTAGAAATCTGGAGAGGAAAGGAAAATATGACTTAATGTACCAGGAAGTTAAAAGCTTGGACTATGGAAAGAAGAGCAGCAAAACTATGTGACTGATTGAGGACGAAAATAATGAAGAAATAACAGACAAACAGGGAATTATGAATACATGGGAAAAATATGTAGAAGAGCTGTATGAGACAAGAAATCGTCCGGCTTACTTGCATATCGAAAATGAAGAAGATGTATCAGAAGATGAAAAAGGATTTTCAATCCTGAAAGAAGAAGTTGAACCAGCAATTAAGGAAATGAAAAATGGGAAAGCAACGGGGTAGATAGAATCCCCATTGAATTGGTTAAGTGCTTGGCTAAAGGAAAGAAGCAAATTCTGCGTTTATGCAACAAGATATATAATGAAGGTGAATGGCCCGAAGAATTGACTGAGACAGTGTTAATAACAATACCGAAGAAAAAACTATGCAAAGAAATGTAAGTTCAGGACTATCAGCTTGATATCACACTCTGCAAAGATTCTCCTGCGAATACTGAATCGACGTTAACGTTCTGCGATGGAAAGCGACTTAGAAGGAGAACAGTTTGGCTTCGGGAAGGGAAAGGTTACAAGAGATGCAATTTGATTGATCCGAACATAGGAGAAAGATATATAGAAAAAGATAAAGACGTTTATGCAGTATTTGCTGACCTGGAAAAGGCCTTTGACACAGTAAATTGGAATAAACTCCTGAAGATCTTGAAGAAAATTGGCGTTTAACTGGAAGGGGAGAAGGCTCATAAGTAGTCTTTATATGAAAATGCGAATAAAAGAGAAGATAGGAGAAGAAATGTCAGAGATAAGAGAAATTGGAAGGGGTGAAGGCAAGGATGTCCACTATCCACTTCTCTTTTCAACATCTACCTGGAAGACATAATGAAGAACTGCTTCAGCAATACGGGAGGAGTAAACATGGGAGAAAGAAGAATAAAGTGCATAAGATTTGCTTTGCTAGCAGAAGATGCAATGACACTGAGGAACATGCTGATGGAGCTAAATGATAAGTGCGTGGCTTATGGGATGAAGATAAATATAAATAAGACGAAGTCCATGATTATAGGAAAGAAACCAAGGAAGATAAACATGATAATTAAATATGAGGCCATTGAGCAAGTGGAGAGCTTCAAATACTTGGGCTGTACTGTCAGTAGTAGCATGAACTGCGATCAAGAAGTAAAGCAAAGGATAGATATGGCAAAAGAAGCTTTCAACAAGAAGAGAAGCATTTTCTGCAGACCTTTGGCAAAAGAATTAAGGATGAGGCTTGTCAAGTGTTTTGTGTGGAGTGTAGCATTGTATGGTGCAGAGACTTGGACATTACGACGGAATGAGGAAAAGTGACTGGAAGCTTTTGAGATGTGGATATGGAGAAGATTGGAACATATAAAATGGACAGATAAAGTAAGAAATAAAGATGTGCTAGATAGAGTGGGTGAAAGAAGAACAATACTGGAACTCATAAAGAAGAGGAAAGGAAATTGGATTGGCTACTGGCTAAGAAGAACTGCCTGCTGAAGGATGTTCTAGAAGGAATGGTCAACGGAAAGAAAGTTAGAGGCAGAAAAATACATCAGATGATAGGCAATATTAAAATGAATGGTTTGTATACAGATACAAAAAGGAAAGCTGAGTTAAGGAAAGTGTGGAGAATGCTAAGTTTGCAGTGAAAGACCTGCTCTTGAGCATAACACTACGAATGAAATGAATCATTAGTGTTGTAACTATGAAATAATAATGTTGTTTTATTCATAATTATACATATTCATAATATACTAACTTTTTTACATTACAAAAAAGGTCCACTTTAACCTCCATATTCGGATAAAGTGGAGACCAGAGTCCACCTTAGATTTTAATCTATTTTTCAGTTTATTTACTCTATTAATGAATACAGACATACACAGATTAATCTGAAAATATTTACGACCAATCATAATTTAAAAAGTCGATTTTTATTTAATGCATTGAAAAGATATGGTTGATTATAACATTCACACGTCATTCAACTGCAGAAAGCGACGGTCTATGGGTTTAGTAAAATTACATGGATATTAAATATAATTAATTAAGTGAATGGTTTTTACGGAAGCATTCTCATTGATAAAATATACATATTCATGTAAAGTGGACACAGAGGGTCCACATTAACCGAATTCCTTCGTTATGTTTAATTATTTTATGTTTTTTTCAACATTTGTCATGTTCAATAGCAGAAATTAAGAATTGATTCTTAGTTTGAAAGACTTTTAAAGTAGTCATTTTGATAAATATCACAAATAAACACTTTTTCGTTCAAATAATAAAAGAAACTGGCCTTACATCCGTCAAAGTTGATGAGGGAAACAAGTTAAAACCTTTTCTGTTCGAGAGCAGCACGAATTAAAAACAGGGTCCACTCAAACAGAAGGGTCCATATTACCCGAAGTTCTCTATACTAAATATACAACATATACTAAAATATTCTGAACGTAGATAAAATATTGTAGACAACAAGTTACTAAATATCTGCTTTTATAACCAGTCGTTCTAAATAACTATTATGAGAATAGCCCCAATAATTCAATTCTTTCCAAATTCCCTAAAACACTATATACGAGTATTATAACTAGGACTCAGAAGTTGAGGATCTATAAAATGCCTATAAAAGACCTTCAAAAGACCTTAAGATATCCTAAAAAAGACCTGAAACTAGAAAAAAGACGTAAAAAGGCAATTCACATTAAATAATTTTAATTTCAACTGCATTTTTAATGAATATAATAAAATAATAATTATAAAGTACAAAATTCTAGTGAGATAATGAGACAAGAGATACACTTAAATTAAATAACATTCCAGAATAAAAATGGATAGAATACTATCAAGAATTATGGACAGAAAAAAATTCAGAAGAAAATGAAGAACAAATAATACAAGCAGATGAACACGTAGAGGAATTAACAACTTCTATTGATCATTTTCATAACAAAAAGACAGCAGGTACCGATAATATGAACATAGAATTAATTAAATATGCATCGTTTTCTCTAAAGGTTCTTCTACTAGATTTTATAAATATATGTTTGAAATTTGGATATATACCCGAAGAATGGAAAATCGCCAAAATATGCCCTATATATAAAAAAGGAAGCAGACAAGATTGTTTTAATTATGGAGGAATAAGTATATTGAATACGTGCTATAAAATGTATGCCAATATTCTAAAAAATCGCTTAAACATAATTATAGAAAATATCATATTGGATGTTCAAAATGGATTCAGAAAGGGAAGATCCTGTTCCGACTGTATATTCACAATGACTCAATTATTTGGAAAGCATATAGAATTTAACATCCCAACATATATAGGATTTATAGACTATGAAAAAGCTTTTGACACGGTAAATAGAAATAAATTGTGGGATATAATGACAAATAAAGATATTCCGCAACATTTGATTATGGCTATACAAAATGTATATGTAAATAATAAAATTTAATAGACAGGGGTTTTAAATCTAAACAACATAAAATAGTAACAATAAATCGTGGTATCAGACAAGGGTGTCTTTTATCACCTTCTCCTTTTAATTTATATATAGACGAAGTTATGTTAAAGTGGCAGATTAATTTAAATAAACATTTTAAAATAAATAATAAACTGTTGGATACAATATTATTTGCTGATGATCAAGTAGTGATTTACAGTTCAGAAGATGATCTACAAAGAGCTATTTTTAATTTGGAAAAAATAAGTGCCAATTACAATTTAAAAATTTCAAAGAATAAAACTAAAATTTTAGCATTTAAAGGACATGAGCAAAAATAGTAATTGATAATAAAATTTTAGAGTAGGTGTACATTTTAAATTTCTAGGTTTCAATTTATCATATGTTACAATTGAAGATATTAATGACAAAATAAATAAATTTAATATAATGTGTGGCACTATTAAAAGAAACCTTAAAAACACAAGAAAATAAAAATTAAATTTTATAAAGTAATGGCTGTTCCTGTATTTATGTATGGATCAGAATGTTGGACGATCACTAAAAGACAAGAACAAAGATTGGAAGCAGCTGAGATGCGATTTTTAAGAAATATAGCGGGATATACTTTGCTGGATAAGAAAATAAATGAAGATATAAGAAAGGAACTAAATATTTTCAAACTTACAGACCGAATAATTAAATATAGGAACGACTGGAATGAACATATTGATACAGTGGAGGAAATTTGTATAAAGCCAGTAACTTTTAATAGTAAAACAACCTGAAATATTTACGCAAATACCGTATGTGTGTCATAGATTACATATAATTTTCTTGGACATAATTTCATACAGGTCTCCTCATTTTGGTTTTATTATATATGTAAATAATACGTAAAATCTAAGAAAACGCTGTCCTAGGGGTGGAAATCAGTATAAAGGCAGGTCAACTTCTGGCTCTTACAGAGACAAATGTAAACTAAACACTGCAATTACATGGAGACGACGTGTCTGTGAGCATCGTTCATCAGTTACAAGTCAGCAGTACTTACAATGCCACGTGGAAAGCCTCTATCAAATGAAGAGAAATCAAGAGTTAGTGCCTTCAAGGAGATGGGCCTTTCCAATAGACAAATACCTACGAAACTGCGGCTTCAAGATGTGTCATTGATAATTTTGTCAAACTGGGCACACAATCTGAAAAAAAAACGGGGAATATGGACGGACAAGAAAATTGTCTGAACGCACTAAACATGTCATTTTACGTAAAGCAAAAGGTAAGAATATATTTTCTTCTCAAATCCAGGCTGATTGGAAGTTGTCATTAAGAGCCAGACGACTAAGACAAATTCTGTCAGAAGACAAGAACCTAAAATTAAAAAAAAGGCTTAGTAAACTACCTCTGAACAATGCACATAAGAAAGCTAGAATGACATTTGCTGAAGAACACATGTCCTGGACCTCAGAATGGAATAAAGTAATGTTCAGTGATGAGAAGAAGTTTAATCTGGACCTTCAGTATTATTGGAACGACCTCCGTACTGAAGAGCAAGTTAGAATGAGTAGAAACTTCGGTGTTGGAGGCGTTATGATTTGGGTAGCATTCTGCTTTAAAGGAAGATCAAAAATAGCATGTATACGCATTAAGATGAATTCTGAGTCCTACACTGAGGAGCTTCTGGAGTCCTAATTGATACGAATGTATGAGGAATTTGGCGAAGATCTAATTTTTCAGCCAGATAATGCTTCCATTCACGTGTCTGCCAAATCAAAGGAGTGGTTCAGGAAGAAAGAAATACCACTTTTGACGTGGCCAGTCAGAAGTCCTGATTTAAATCCGATTGAGAACTTATGGGGGATCCTGGCAAGGCGTGTGTATCACAATGGACGGCAGTTTGGGACAGTGACTAAGCAGAACAAATGTTATTCAGGAAGAGTGGGCTTCAATCTCAGTGGAAGAAATAAACACCCTCATCAAGTCAATGCCAAAGAGAATCTTCCAAGTAATTAACAACAATGGACGTTCAACTAAATTTTGGAACTTTGTTGTAAACTTTGCACTCAGTCTTTTTGGTTTAATCTTTGAAATACACAAAGTGCCTTTATACTAATTTCCACCTATATGTGAGATGGTTTCAGTTTTCATGTACTTTTTTGGACGGAAATGGATAATTAATTTTGACATTATTTGTGTGTGTTTTATACTCAATCACCTCCTAAGTTAATATAGAAAAATGCCAAAGAAAGAGTAAATAAACTTGTGTTAACCCTTTTAACAAGTGGCTTTATACCAATTTCCTCCACTGTAGAATACCAGAAGAGAGATTTCCAAAATTATTGTTAAATTATAAACCGCACGGAAGGAGAGATTTCCAAAATAACTGCTAAATTATAAACCGCACGGAAGGAGAAATGTTGGACGCCCACACAGAAGATGGTCTGAACAATTTTACAATTCTAGCTTTCATGAAACCGGAACGAGCCAACGGGCTTAATCCCTGGATGATGATGATGATGATGATGAAAATTCTAGTGACATGCAATACACACTGCGAAAAAAATTGATGACTAAAATCCTTCTTCTTTCATACTTTATATAATTATATATTCAATTCAACATAGTTTGAAAAAGGAATTCTGTATTAGTTTAAGAAAAGTTCTTGGACAATTCAGTGTAAACATTTTTTCCCTCCTACAAAGCATTCAGCGAAACTGCTATGGCTAATCTGGAGAAATCAATTGAATTTCAAATTAATATAACTAGAAGCATATTTGCCCTCCATGGTATCTTTATCTTGTCGTGATGGAGTGGCTTGTGTGCTTAAATGATCCTGAGATCTATGCCGGTTTTTGTATTGCTGCCGATAGGGTTACCCATGCCGGACTGATCGAAGGTGACAAGCCAGACGAAAAAAGTACCTTCGTCGAAAGAGTGACGATCTTTCACCGTAAAAATACAACCGTCAAGAAATGAGGACACGGGTTCAACTTGGGTAAAATTTTCCGGAGGTCAAATAGTCCCCCATTCGGTTCTCCGGGCGGGGACTACATCAGGGAACCTATCCCAAAGACTCAAACATAGGGACATGTTCCTAGGAACATGGAACGTTAGGACTTTATACAATAGCGGGGTACTGGAGATATTAACGCGGGAATTAGATAAATCGCCCTTGTATATAGTCGCTTTACAGGAAGTTAGGTGGCCAGGAGAAGGTAGTCAGGAATCAGGAAGCTTTGCATTGATGAACAGACAGGTGAATGGAGAAGACTTCATAACAATGAACTACATGGTCTTTATAGGAAGCCAGATATAATAAGAACAGTTAAGACTGCGATTGGCAGGACATGTTGCACGTATGGGGAATGAAAGACTTACATGGAAGCTTCTTGTAGGAAAGCCAGAGGGAAAACGCCCAGTTGGTAGACCAAGAATGAGGTGGGAGAATAATATTAACTATGATTTGAGGGAAGTAGATTATAAGGGAATGATTGGAAAGCATTAGCTTAGGATAGGGATGTATGGAGAGCTTATGTCCGCGTGGCCATGAACCTAGGGGTTCGGTAGTGCCAGTGAGTAAGTAAGAAAGTAAGTAAGTAAGAAGAATATTTGGCTAGAAGCATAATTAGTCTATACAAGTGTTTTAAATATAGTCGAAAGAAGGCATAGTTGTAAAGAAAACCACCAAGACCTAAAACAAGGCTAAAAGAACCATTAAGCCAAAACAATGTTGAAAAAGAAAACAAAGGACAAATAAAACACACCATTATCTGGCCTATAAATACCCAAAATGTATGTATACTTGTATTATGTTGGGCCTTGACTTCAGTTCAAACATAAAATAATAACAATAACAATAATAATAATAATGATAATAATGATAATAATAATAAGGATGATAATAATAAATAATAATAATAATAATAATAATAATAATAATAATAATAATAATAATAATAATAATAATAATAATAATAAAGGATTTTTCCTCAACTTCCGAGCCCTAATTATAACATTATGGGAAACTATATTGAAATCGTTTAAATGTAATTATGGAAAGTATTATTCTAGAAGCCCAGAATGGATTCAGGAAAGGCAGATCCTGTTCAGATTGCATTTTCACTATCAATCAAATAATTGAGAAACATAGAGAATATAATCTACCAACTTTTGTGGCATTTATAGATCTTCAAAAGGCATTTGACAAAGTTAACAGAAATAAATTGTGGAATATAATGGAAGAGAAAGGAGTATCACAGCACCTAATAACTGCAATAAAAAGTCTATATGTAGAAAATAAAATAACAATAGAAACTGAAGGCAAAAATAAAAACAATATAACAGCAACAATAAATAGAGGTGTAAGACAGGGATGTCCACTTTCATCCTCCTTTTTAAATATTTATATTGACGATATGATATATAATTGGCAGATAAATTTGGACTCACATTTCGAAATAAGAAATAAGATGTTAGATACCTTACTTTTTGCAGACGACCAAGTTCTAATATCTAGTTCAGAAGATGGTCTAGAGAAATCGCTCTTCCAGTTAAATAACATTATACAGAAATATAATTTCAAAATATCAATAAGTAAAACGAAAAACCTAGCTTTTAAGGGATCAAATACCGTAGGAGCTAAAATAATTCTGGAGGGGAAACCCATTGTACAAGTGAACCATTTTAAATACCTGGGTTATGAAATCTCCTATTTTAAAAATGAAGATCTATTTAAAAACTTAATAAATGCAATTATATATGTGGAACATTCAAAAGGATATTTAAAAGCACAAGAAAAGGAACAAAACTAAAATTTTATAAAGTAGTGGCAGTCCCCCTACTATTGTATGGTAGTGAATTTTGGGTTTTAACTAAAAGAGAAGATCATAGAAGCAGCTGAAATAAGATTTCTGAGAAGTGTGGCTGGTTTCAAACTTCTAGATAAGAGAAGAAGTGAAGATGTAAGAAATGAGCTAAATATCTTTAAACTCTTAGATAGAGTAAAAGAATCTAGAAAAAAATGCAAAGAACATGTTCAAAGAATGAAAGATGATCGCATTCCCAAAATTATACTTAAATACAAACCAAAAGGACGCAGAAATGTTGGTAGACCGAAGAAGAGATGGATCCAACTTTTGAATGAGAATCTATGAGACCGGAACAAGCCACTTGGGCTTAATCCGTGATTGTTGATTATGATGATGATGATGATGGGAAACTTTGCTGTGGCGTCAGAGAGATGTTCAATCGCTGCTGCAAGTTGCAGTAGTATTAAAATAGGATCAAGTAATAGTAGAAAATGTTTATAACAAGACATAGCAGAGGAGAGAAGCGTTATATTCGTGGTCTGAAGGAAAACACTTCAGAGGCAGAAGCTGTGAAGTTTGTGTTCTCCCTCAACAGAAACGCAGAGGTCATTCTATACACATAAGACGTTTTCCACTTCCCCAGTAAAAGCATTAAGTCCGGTAAAGGAATTTACAAGTGAGAAGCTAAGGCTCAGTTTTATGGCTACCACTGCAAGTCTCAACGTACCCATAATCCTCTTCTTTATGTTATGTTCTTCTGTCTAAATTCTTAACACGCTTTACCACTTTGTTTTATCTATTTAATTAAAAACACTTATTCTATTTCATTTATCCTCTTCTGTACTAAAATTGTAATATGACAATATTTTATTTCATTTTGTCAAAATTTCAGTATTTTATGTTTCAGACAATCGCACTATACTCAACACATTTGTTGATATTATTATTATTATTATTATTATTATTATTATTATTAAACTACTGGTGACAGATATGGACTTTTGGAGGGCTTATAGAAATTCAAGACGAGACAAAATTAGAAATACTAAAATCAGAGAAATAATAGCTTTTCAAAATATGTTCTACAAGTTATTGAAGAAAGAAGACTGAAATGTTTTGGCCACGTAAAGTGGATGTCAGATGACAGACACCAAAGATGAAATTACATTTTGAAGCCAAGAGCAACAAAAGAAAGGGGAGACAAAAGTAACAGCGGGTTCAGGGAGTACATAGGTGTATGGTGACGAGAGGATTAATAATAAATAATAATAATAATAATAATAATAATAATAATAATATAATAGCTTTATTTTACCTGGCAGAGTTAAGGCCTTAAGGCCTTGTCTACCACTCAACCAGGTTTTAAAAAATACAAAAAAATAAGTCATACATCTAAATTACAATATATATATATATATATATATATATATATATATATATATATAAACGATTACAAGTTACGAATACAATACAATTAATATTTATAATGTATTTTGATTTATTCTAAATTTAACGAATTAAATATATAATATGTACAAGATATATAAAAAAACGAGGAAAAGATTAATGACTTAATATAAAATTAAATAAATAGAGAAAAAATAATTACTAGACAACAGGTAACTGTATAAGCGTGACTTAAAGCTGCCAAGTGTGCGGCAACCCCTGATATCTTGAGGAAGGAGATTCCAGGAGCGGGCAGAGGCTACTGTGAAGCAAGTAGAATAGGAGGAAGTGCTATGAAGAGGAATTGTTAGCAGACTGCTATCTTGTGACCTAGTGTCAATATGTTATTATTATGATTATTATAGAGAGTGATGCAGAGAATAGGGATTTATGGAGGAGTAGAATTTACAATAGGATGTAGGAAAACTGCTGTATTGTATAGAAATTCCTAAAAAATAGTATTATTACTATTTTTGTTATTCTTATTAGTTTATTATTACCTCAGGGGTCCTCATCTAGGGGATAAGTGGATGGCGACCACAAGGTGCCCAAGCAGAACTAAACATTTATTCCATTTACTTGTGTTTTGCACTCTTTTAACTTTACTATCTAACCTCTCATGGTTAACTCTTGTTTTTTCGACCCCGACGCTATTAGGGCATCCGAGGGCTAGGGAGTCTTTCCTTTCTTCCATTTCTTCTTTCCTTTATTTTCTTTTCTTCTCCAGAAAAACCTGACCAGAGGATATAAGATGGCAGCCCCATCACTAGTCTTGCCTTCTTTGGCCAGCAACCAATCGAAGGGACTATTATTATGCTTTCAAGTCTTATACGAGAATTTTCCGGAACTGTTTATAATTATATACCAAGAGGACGAAGATCTCTGGGCCGTCCTATGAAACGCTGGAGGGGAAATTTGCTATAGGATCGTAACAGGCCTTGGCCTAATACTTGGAAGGAAGAAGAAGAAGAAGAAGTATTATAGTTATTGTTATTATTATTATGATTATTATAGTTATTATGAGTATTATTATTATTATGAGTATTATTATTATTATTATTATTATTATTATTATTATTATTATTGTTAAAAATTAGAAAAACATAAAAGAAATAATGTCATACGAGAAAAAAATGTATATTAGTTATTCAATAGTAGATTATATAAGATATAAGCAATTAAATTGGTATGGGTACGTACGAATTATGCAAAAAGAAAGGTTACCCAGGAAAACATTGGAATGATGTCCACCTGGAAGAAGAAGGAAAGGAAGACCTCGAAACTCGTGGATGCAAGAAATAATAATTGGAATGAGAAGAAGAGGACTCGAGGACATGGAGTGGATGGACAGAGACAAATGGAGAAGAACAATAAAAATTTAGACACACAGATATGTAAACGTTGAAATTCTGTACAGTTATATAAAACATTATTATTATTATTATTATTATTATTATTATTATTATTATTATTATTCAGCTTTAAGAATTAAGCTTCATAAAGATTGTTCATGTCTTAATCTTCAATACTGTTGAGTCTATATTGTCTTTGGTCTTCCAAAATGTCATTCACTTTTGGTTGTTCATCACCAGTTTTGATATGAGGTCGCATTTCATTCTTTGTAGGCCTGCATGTTGTTTCTAATCATTTCTAACTATTTTATTCTGTCTTAATTTAAATATGTCCCAAATTTCTTAAAAAACACGAAACTCAAAATATATAATACTTTTATTCTGCCAGTTATATTATATGGATGCGAAACATAGACTGTTAATTTAAGGGACGTAAACATATTACTAGGAATTTAGAATAAAGTTCTTATCACAATTTTTGGACAAAAGAGAGATGAACTCAGGTGAATGCGGGTAATGGAGGATAAGAGTACGCGGGCGGTTAAGAGTACGCAGGGAAATTTTATGGTATTGGCAGCACTGCAGAACACGTTGATTACTACCTTTCAGTTTGGCTGTTACAATGGAAGAACACGCCGTAGTATCATTGACCTGCTTCATTTATCTTCGTTCTACCAGGTAAAATTAACTTTCCTTACTTTTTAATGTAATTCTTGTGTGATATAGCATAACTGTTTTTCACCTTAAGGAGTAAAAAAATATATTGTAAAGAGGTATCTTATTAATGTACATTTAATATCCTACAACATGATGAAGATACCATTTACCTCTCTGTTACGTACTGGCGTCTATTAGTGATTTTGTGAAATACGCTAATTGTGGTAAAGAGTATGCAGCAGCTGTTCACTGCGTACTCTTAGCCTCCATAGGGGGTTATCATTGCCACATTTGTTGTTTTCATTTATGGCTATTAAGTGGAAAACTCTGTTTTACTCTTAATATATAAATGTATATCATATTGATACAAAGTTGTTATAAATTATCATAGTTTTGTATTTAGTCGTAAATAAATACGAATGACATTTTTATTTTTAACCTCAGTCTTTATTTTTATTTGCAGAGCAAAGAGCTGGAGAAAATGAAACAGTAGATTTATCAGAACAAGAATATAAAATTAATGTTAGCATTCATCGAATTCTGCCGCTCCCAAAACATAAAGAACAAGACCCTATGAACCGAAGAAAGAAGAGACCAGCTCAAAAATCAAATATCATAACATCATCACCTTTCAAAAACCAATTGGAAGAAAAAAAAAGGAGAGAAAAGAATTAGAGCAGGCTAAATCAGAAAAAAGTTTTTAAAAATAGGAAAGACAAGTAAGATAAATGGGTCTAACAAACAGGAAATCAAATGCGAGAAGATAATTGATGTTTAATAATAACTCTAAACCATTTTCAAGTTCAGCTGAGTCGAAAGCCTTCATTGAAGAAGAAGAAAAAGATGACGATTCAACTGTCTGTCCAGGATGTGGGGGGTTCGTACCCTGAAAGCTGGATTCAATGTGGAATTTGTAAAGAGTGGTGGCAAGAAGACTGTAGTGCTTAAGAAGGCAGTGGTCCATTTGTTTGTGACTATTGTTAGGCAGGCCCTAGTGAGTACTCTTAACCACCCTACCCGCGTACTCTTAACCTCCCGGTAGGCCAAGAGTACGCAAATTTCAATTTTTACTAATTTATTATTCATGCCTATATTCTAAAAGGTAGTTGATTGATAATTTTTTTTAACTATTTGTATTTGAATAAAGAATATTTAAAAAAAAATTGAACTCTGCAGTTTATTTATTTTATCAAATATAACTGAAAATCCACTTAGTGCGTACTCTTACCCTCCTTTACCCTAGGCAGACCAAATATGACGTGGGAGAATTACATTAACCTTGATTTGAGAGTAGTAGATCGTACAGGGGATGATGAAAAAACACTAGCTTAGGATAGGGATGTATGGAGAGTTCAAGTCCGGGCGGCCAAGAAACTACGGTTTGAATAGTAGAAGTGAGTTAGTTACTTAGTTCCCTCCTTATATCTTCATTTCTGTTTTTATCCTCTTAGGTATATCCCGCCACGGATCTCAAAAATGTTCGTTGCTTCATTTTTCTTTTTCTCTTTTTTTGTTAATATCTAATATCCATAAAGCAACATTCGTTCTGCGATTACTTCATACAATTAAATTTTGGTTTCTTTTCTGGTGATTTTCAGGATCTGTTATTAAGGCCACTTATCTAAAAGAATTTATTGATTTAGTTTTTAATATATTCATTCCTCGTAATAGAAAATGTTATGACCGAGGTAACTGAAACAATCTGTTCAGTTATTTTTCCTTCCAATATAATTTTAGCTCTAATTATCCCTACTCCTCTAACTGCTGAAACTTTTGTTTTGTAAGCTGAAATTTTCGCTTACATTATTTAATTGGAATAAAGCCCTCTGTGCTTCATTTTATGAACTAGATATTAAAACTTGGCCGTAGGGAAACAGAAGCGCATCTAATGTTATTTTTAATTCTAAATGTTCAATTAAATCCATTTTCCACTTCGCCACGATCTCATCAATATATACATTAAAAAGTGATGGTGAAATTGGACGTCACAAATCACTTTTCCAAATTCAAAATTGAACTAGCAGGTGGAGTTGGGAAAGAAGGAGCTTTATTTGGAGATTTAAAATTCCTGCCAATTACTGAAAATGAGGGGAGCGAACTTCTCAAAATGGTTACAGACAAAATAATAAAAATAAATAAATATAATAATCAAAATTATATACCAAATTACTATTGCTATAGAAGAACCTACACGTTCAGGCTAAAACTAATTATACTGTGCGTCCCACTCCCAGCCAGGCCGGCAGACATGCACGCTCCAAGCGGAGAGTCAGCTTGAAGTCTGCATGTCGTCTGCCGTCCCGGCTGATACTAGGAGGGTTGTATATACACCAACTTAATATAAACGTAATGGAGCTAAATACATACCGATCTCAGCTATGGTTAAACCAATACCAATCAAATAAATTAAAATCAAAACTAATTATTCTAATATATCAATCTAAATTTAAATCTTAAGGGTAAATGGACTCGTTCTTCGTCCCAAAGCCAGCCGAAGTACACGACACTGGTAGGCAGAGCAGTAGTCACCTTAAAGGTCGCATTCAGCGCTGTTTCATTCCTCTTTTTGACTTTTTTTAAAAGTAGACATCCTTCTCTTACTCCTTTATTGTTGCTGTTATATACATTTTTTCTTATGCCGGCGAAAGTTCACGTGGTGAAGGGTTTGAGAACTGTAATAGTTCATTTTACACACTAACTAACTAACTAACTAACTAACTTACTCACTGGCACTATCGAACCCATAGGTTCATGGCCGCGCGGACATAAGCTCTCCATACATCCCTATCCTGAGATAATGTTTTCCAATCATTCCCTGTATAATATACTTCCCTCAAATCATAGTTAATGCTATTCTCCCACCTCATTATTGGTCTACCAACTGGACGTTTTCCTTCTGGTTTTCCCACCAGAAGCTTCCATGCACGTCTTTCATTACCCATTCGTATCTCATGTCCTACCCATAGCAGGCTACGAGACGTAACTGTTCTTATTATATCTGGCTTCCTATAAAGAACATGCGGTTCACTATTTTGTAGTCTTCTCCATTCACATGCCTGTTCATCTCTCTTTGGTCCAAAATCTTCCTAAGAACTTTATTCTCAAATACTCGTATCTCCTTGCCTCCCTTAAAGTAAGAGTCCATGTTTTCGCAACCGTATAATGTAACTGGTAGAATAATAGTTTTATATATTTTCAGTTTAACGTTTTTTGAAAGGAGTTGGGAAGTCAAGAGTCCCAGTAATGCATTATAGCACGCATTTCCAGAATTGAGCCTGTTTCTTTTTACAGACGCAATTAATAATGTAAACATACAACAACATTCGACATAATATGCAATAAAAGTTCATTTATGGTATCCGGTTATAGAAGAGAAAATTTGGTTTTAGGATATTAAAAAGGCACCATTAATATTTGTAACAAAATTAAATATTTAGGAGTTAAAATAAATCAGGATATAAACTATGTTTTGGAAACAAGATAAAGTTTAATTAAAGGTCGATCTGCAATTGCAACGTTGAATGAAATTTTGTGGGATAAACAGATATTCAAAGAAACTAAAACCCGTATTTATAAATCAATAGTGAAAAGTTTAATGACCTATGGAGCGAAATCGTGGACTATAATGTCAAATTAAAGTCAACAATTCAATCTACAGAAATGTATTTTAAGAAGATCTGCAGGAAGCTCTAAATTACACAGGATCAGAAACAGTATTATCAGAGAAAAAATGAACTTTAACGAAACAATTATACCATTTATGGGAAATAAACAATTACAATGGTTTGAACATGTGAAGAGGATGAATGAAGATAGATTGCCAGTCAGAAGTTTGGAGTGGATTCCAAATCGGAGCAAAATAAGTAGGAGTCCTAAGAAGACACGGATAGAGGGAATTATGAATTTGATGAAGAACAGGGGACAGCAGGATGGTGACTGGAAGGATAGAGATGACTGGATGAAGATAATTAAAATTTAATATTGGGTACAGGAAGATGATGTATCTACAGGTCCTTCAGATTAAGTCGTAACCCTAAGCACCCGACAACCAGCCGGCAAGCCTAGCGGTCGAAGCACACCCGTTTCCCGATCAGTGAATTGACGGGCTGGCGGCAAAGTTGGTCCCATTAACATTCTTTGTGCCCATATCTAGTGTTACGTCTGTAACTGTAAGGTACAGAAGTGTTTTCCGAAGATTTTTAACCAACTTGTTAATTTGTGTTCAGTTGTGACTGTGGTGATCTCAGTTCAACGTGTCATGTATCACTGGACGGAGGATATTTTTACTTTTGACAAATGCAAAGAAGAAATCTTACAAAAGTTGTCGCCATAAATGTTGCCGTCAATTCTCTAACGCAACTGTCCCAAATAAAGCCATGATTTCAAATCCTCGAATATTAGAGGAACTTAAAGAAGATATTCGAACTCTTAACTCCAACATTTCAAGGCAGGGATAGAATTGTGTATTTCAAAATCTTCTTCGCCGCTTTGAAAGTTGTATTGAAGCCGAAGAAGGTAATTTTGAAAATATTGTGTTATAATTAAGAAATAAACAGCACAAAAATCGATTTAATTCCATTGCAATCTCTAACTTTTTTCACAGTTGAGACTATCATACGAGATCCGTACGACGAGCGGTTGTTAGGCGCTAGTGTTGACTCTTAAAATGAAAACCCTGTATTTAAAACCTGTTTAAAGAATTTATGTACAAGTAACTGCAAAGAGATGTGTTGAACTAAGAGGAGTGAGAAAGAAGGGAGAGGGAGAGAGTGCGTCTCCAATATACAATTTAAGCTGTCGTTAAATTATCAGAGTGCTTAACGTTTAAAACCGACAAGTAGCAGGTTTTAACGAGTATTAATGCTATAACTGGAGCAGTTGCTAATTACAGGAGATTTTATAACCTGAATGTGTATACACACACGTTATCCAAAGAGAAGTTGGTCTATACACACGCTCATGGAGTATACATTGTCACGCAGGCTATGTGCTTTTCTACCAGATTATAGCACGCGAAACTTTACACGCTTGCAAAGTCAGGTCCCTCAACTAATTATAATATTCATCAGTTCCGTCAATCGCTTTACAATCTCTGCTTTTCCCCATAGAGCCCCTCCCTGCCCTTTGTCTCTCGTTATATCGACAGTAAACATGTTAGACAAAATGCACTTCAACTCGGGTTTATACAGAGAATTCGAAGAGCATTGTTTTAAAACGTGTTATGTTCCAAAATTATAGTTGCGAATTCTGAGGTAGACTAAATTTTACAACCCGTGACGCGACTGTTTTAATTCCTTCATAAACTCCTGTCAAATTATATTCTTACGTTTTTTTTAAAAATTATTTCCCAACGTTTACAATGATTTTTACATTTTTTCTAACGATTATTTCAATATATATTTTTTATGATATTTAACTATATACGTAGCATTAAGACTTGGCAGCCATATTTATTTTAATGAATATTTTAATTTATAGAAAATTACAAATATATCAAACCATAATTCAGAGAATTTTAACATACGGTGCTGAAGTCTGGCAAATTCCTACCAGGGAAATGAAAAGAATTTTAAGTACAGAAATGGATGTTTTAAAGAAGATCAGCTGGAAAATCTAGAATGGATAGAATACGACATAAACAAAAGAAGGGAAATTATGGGTGTACAAGAGGAGCCGGACATCATAGACATTATAGAAAATAAAAGATTACAGTGGTATGTATGGCCATGTCAAAAGAATGCCAGAACAAAGATTGCCTAAAATTGTTATGGAATGGAACCCTATGAAAAGGAGGAAGAGAGGAAGACCGAAGAAAACTTGGATAGAAGGGGTACAAGCAGCTATGAATATCAGAGGAATGGAGGAAGATCAATGGGTCGACAGAGAGGAATGGCGTTTGGTTTCCGGAAGACGGCGGCGGCAGCTGCCATGATACCGGATGGTGATGATGATTTTAAGCAACAACAAAGACGTGTTCCAGTGCAGCCAAGATGGTGTATGGACTAATTAACTCTGTACATATACTTCAGAAATTGGGTAAATTTATGGACAAAACGCGGAAAATAAGAACAACACTCATTCATGCATAAATAAATATGAAAAAATTGCAATACCAATAATTTTTAAAAATTCTACATAATCAAGTTAATGTATAATGTAATTGTATTGTTATCTAATTGTAATATTATTGTTTTGTTTTAAGTATATCATTACCAAACATTAACTTATTGTAACGGACTGTCAACAGCACGTACGGCTTACTGCCCGTGCGATCCATATTTGTAAATAATATTGTTATGTATCTTAATTTTAGTCTAATAAAGTCCTAGTAATTACTTGAGAATTTACTATTTATTTTTGGGCGTTGTGTTCTTTCATAGGTTAGAGTGCTAAAATTGCGTTAGATTAGCATTTAGGTTCTTAAATATCGTGTATATGTTGGCTGCATCCCGTGATTCCACAGTGTAAACCGCGTGGCGTTTATTGGAGCATGAGCATGGTGTATGATTGGAACTTAGAAACATTTTTAGCGTCACATGTTGTAAAGTATTTTCTTGAGGTAACTTTACAACTTTTTTATTACAAACAAAATATTTTAGTGGTTATGTCGGCCGCGGAGGATATGTGGTTATGCTCCTTGCCTCTGGTTCCGAGGGTTGCGGGTTCAAACCCGGCAGTGGCCGATTGACTTTTTAGGACGGAAAAATCCAAGGAAGAAGTTCTCCGGTGGAACTTTAAGCCGTGGGCCCCGAGTCTGAAAATTTTCAGGCTCATAAAAGATCCTTATGCCTGAATAAAAATGCCTCTAAACAAAATTTACCACCCCCAACGTCCTAGTAATGCCTTAGTTGTCTGTTAGATGTCTTACTGAGTCGGTGTATTGATCGCATGCCATTCACGACACCTATGTGCACATAAGGTAACTAAAAATGAAGTTGGTCTAGTAATTCCTAACAAAGGAGAGGCTCTATTTTAACAATGGGCAGCGCCATTGATAAGTAAATAAGTAAGTTTAGTTGTTATTTTCCTTCCCTCTAGTCCGGGGGTCGATGAATAATCAGGAGTATTAAAAGGTAAAATTCCTGTTAGAGGTCAAAGTGTTCCGATATCAATAATATGCGAGAGTCTTGTGCGGAAAAATGGCAGAGAAAAATGAAATAAAGAAAAATACTTCTGATATAATAAAGACACTTATTTAATATAGTCATTTTGCAACGCACTTAGTATGGAGTTATTCATAAGTAGTACCTTCTCGAACCCCATCAACCAAATTATATTCTGAATTTGGAAGAAAAAAAACAAGGAATAAGTCCTCTGGGAGGGACTTTAAACAGCGGGTCCCTTGTCTGAAGATTTGCAGGCTCGTTAAAGAACCACAACTCTGAATAAAAAAAGTCTGTGTGCAAAATTTAACCGACATTCACTCATCCAAGTAATACCTTAGTTGCCTATTATACATCTCATTGAGGTAATGTGGTAACCATATGTCAATCATTGACATCTAAAGGTAAATAAGTGTAACGAAATTAATTTGGTTAAGAAACTCCCGCTAGAGAGTACTCGTGTATCCACGCGGGACTTATGGGGTATATACATAACAAATATAAGATCTTTGACATCTGACTTTGCCCATTTCAAGATTCTATATCCAATCTCTAGATATAGCTGGGAAATAAATTGACTTGAATATAAATGAAAACAAAATTTTGTTCAAATAAGAAAGAAAAATAGTTTATTAGATAAAATTCAAGCACACCATTCACTAAAACATTCATGAGCGCCACTAATGATTATTAAATGACGAGGCATTTGGCTGCCTTAAGAGACTCAGATTTTTTTATTAAATCCATAATTACAACGAAAACTAGATTTTATACCTTATCCGCTCTTAATATCAACAAACGCCAAATTGTATCCTTCCGCCATTCACGCCACAATTACTTTCACTTTTGATAGGGAGATGACGACACACCAACAGAAGAATCGACACTTTCAGCCATTTTTTCATGAGAATCGACTGAACACGACTCAAATGCATCATCCATATGTAATAAATCATTTTAAGTTGTAATTATTGATTATATATATTATAATATTTTCTATGTTTTGAATATTATTATTTTCAATTTTTAATTCAATGAAGGGAACTACTTTTCCGCGTACTTATTGCTTCTACAACGTACGTTGGTGCCCATAACCAATGAGAAGCAAGCAGGTCACATGGTTTTGTTTTGATGAGGTCACTTTAAGAGCGAATAACATTCAATAATTTTTTTACTTACGTTAGTTGCTCACTTCGATTTGCTCACTTTTCTTACCTGTAAAGAAAAATAAAAACAATTACAAAACAATTATTCCTCTACTTATGTTATATGAATGAGAAACATGGACTCTTACTTTAAGGAGGAAAAAAATCATTACGGGTGTTTGAGAATAAACTACTTACGAAAATTATTGGGCAAGGAGAGATGAACAGACAGGCGATGGAGAATACTGCGTAACAGTAAGCTACGTGATCTTTAATAAGACTTTATTCTCGTAGACTGCGATGGGCAGGACATATGGCACAAATGGGCAATTTAAGTTGTTATTTAAAGGGGGGTAAAATTAAATTGGAATATATCTACATAGTAGTAATATTTTGAAAATTATTTAATTAACAATATTATATATTTCTACTAGAAAATATATATATATATATTATTGTAAAGTACTTGTAGGAAAACCAGAGGGAAAGTGCACATACCTATAGCAAGAATGAGGTGGTATAGTAAAATTAACCATGATTTGAGGAATATAGATTGTATAGGGGATTATTGGAAAACATTAGCTCAGGGTAAGGACGTATGGTGAGCTTAATTTCGGTAGGTTATGAACCGTAAAACGTCGTCCTTGCAACAGACATTTTTGTTGGAATTCCTCTTGATCTCTTAATACGGATGTTCTCCTCTTCTACTTGTTTCACCAATCAGAGTCAACATCCTACTTAAAGGACACAGAAAATAACCATGACAATATATATATATATATATATATATATATATATATATATATACATGTGTGTGTGTACTCAGACCAACGGATATATGCCCCTATAGCGCTGGCATCGTTCTTAGAAAAGTACACGTCTATACTCACACCATTTCACCGCATTACTATCCCATTACGTCAAACAGCAGCCACAGTAACTTATCGAGTAGGGATGTTGCCAAACTTCCCCCAGTGTCATGGCTCTTGAACATTGAATAATGCAAGGTTGGAGTTGAGTTGACAACACTGGAGTGCAAGTGAAAGAGAGAGATAAAAGAGAGAGAGAGAGAGAGAGAGAGAGAGAGAGAGAGAGAGAGAGAGAGAGATATGTGAATGCAGGGAGGGAAATGATTTGACGAGGCAGAAAAGAAACTAGGCTTTAGTTCGCATAACTTACGGGGCACAGATCCGTTGGACAGACAATACGTGTGTGTGCTTTTTGTGTGTGTGTGTGCTTTTTGTGTGTGTGTGTGCTTTTTGTGTGTGTGTGTGAGTGTGTGTTTTTGTGTGTTTATATGTGCGTAGGTGTGTATATATCTGTTCACGCTGTACCGGCCGCAATTTTTTTTTCGGAACCAAACTCAGAATATAGGAATCAAAGAGAAAATCAAGGAAATCGTTAATAAGAAAATTCGCATCAACAGGAGTGAGATTTAACCAGATGTTAAATCACAAATAGCTTTAGAGGCCCATTTTCAATTTTTGGCAACGAAACACAGTATGTGCTACTGAAGTAAAATGAAACTCAAACATTAAATGTGAGGGTTTATCTGAAATTTAAAAATCGGTCTAGCAGCGACCATGTTATTTTTCTGGAACTAAACTGGGCACATATTCAATTAACAAAAAAATATATATTACGTAATCCTACAAAATCGGATCATAAATTTGATTTGCTGAAGAAATTGCTTAGTTTACGCAGTGGAAGGTTTCTTTTCCATTCTGTTAATTTGTCTAATCCTTTCAAAGAGTATCTGCATGTTAGAACTGTCTTAGGTTTTGTGTTTAAATTAATCTATTTAATGTATTCTTGTTGAAGAGAATTGTAACACAACATTAAGCATTATTACAGTCTACACTATATTTGTGACTTTGAAACGGTGAATATTTACATTTATACATCATTTAGTTATAACAATTTTCTTTACTTTCGTAAAAATAGAGTTACATGTTCAATTTTTTCTTCTTTATCAGCGCTACAGCCCAGGGTGAGCTTTGACTTCCTTTACAATCCTCCTCCATTCATCTCTCTTTATGACTTTTTGGCCTAATTTTTTATTTTATCACAGTCACTCTCTAATACTTGCATTCACCTCTTCCTTGGTCAACTTTTCTTTAACTTTCTAGCATTACATGATTAGATATATTTTTATGCGTTCTATTTTGATTCAATCTAATATCATGTCTCAGCCAACAATCTAAGCGATTTTATAAATTTTAAAATATCTTATCATCATCCATGCAATTATTAGGCCATGTGACCCGTTACGGTCTGAAAGAAGAATTTTCCATCCAGCGCTTTTTTTTGACGTCCTAGCGATCTTTTGCCTTGTCAGCAGTAACGAAGCATGGCGTTTGGAATTATATGAGATGGAATTCGTTGAAGATGGGCTTTCCAGTTGTTCTGGTAGTTTTTTATATGGTTATCTAACTCTTCCATAATTTCCTCATTTCTTTTATGGTCCCACTTTGTATAGCCTGCAGTATCGAGCATAAATCGCATCTAATTTGCTGTTGTTCTTCGTATTGTCCATGCTTCACTACCATATCTTAATACTGGTCTTGCGAGAACCTTATAAACCCGTAATCTTGTGTTCTTTTGTACTAAATATGGTTTCATTATACTGTTAATTATCTCCGTTCTTTTTGTGAAACTTGTGATTTTCTTTGATATGTCAGCTTCATCTTGAAATGTTAAATTATAACCCAAATAATTAAATTCATTTACTTGTCCTAAAATTTCATCGTCCAAAACAATTTTGCTAGGTATAGGGTATTTCGCACAAAAGGCCATCACTTTAGTTTTCTTTATATTGATTTTCATATTGCACCTTTTTGCAATTATATTGAAATTGTGTACATAATACTGTAAATCTGTTTCTGTTGGACCTATTAATACCAAATCATCTGCAAAAAGCAAAGAGTCTAATTTTAGGTTTCTATTAATTTGAATAAAACCGTATCTCAACTGTGGCCAATCTTGAAGTATTCGATCCATGTATATGATAAAGAGCAAGAGCGCAAGAGAACAAATATGTACTATTTCTTATTCCACTTTCACATGCTGATCCTTAGATTTTTCTAATATTTTTTCTCTGAAATATTCTACATGAGATTTTGTATTTTGTGATTAGTGTCCATGTTTCAGCTGCTTAGGTTATAACTGGTCTCACCAGCGCTTCTTAAAGTTTCAGCTTTGTTTACCTGGACAGAAATGACGATTTAAACAGTTTTATATTTGTATAAAAGGCTTAGTTTTCAGTCATATGACTATTATTTCGTGTATGATTTCGCAATTTATACTTAAATATACTCCCAACATTTTTGAATGTATAGTTGTTAATGTATAAATATTTTATTTCTCCAGTTATATTATATGGGTGTAAAACATGGACTCTTACTTTAAGAGAGGAAAAAATATCACTAGTATTTGAGAATTAAGTTCTTAGGCAAATTTTATTTAAAAAAGTAAGAAAATTTATGTAAATTTACAGAAAACAGAATATATGTTTTTGGAAAAGGATGTGGATGACTTCATACTCAAAACAGTGAAAATTAAAAAAAAAGCGAAATTTTTAAGTATCTTGGCGTCAATAATTACAAGTTTAGGAACATGTGAAAGAGACTTACAAACGTAAAATTGCAATGGCAAAAAATGCAACTAAGACATTACATGGAATAATTTGGAGTAAGAATATTACAAAGGAAACTAAAATTAAAATTTATAAGAACATAATACAGTATATTTTGTCATATAGAAGTGAAACGTGGCCTTTGACTGAATTACAAAAGAATAAAATTAGAGCAGTTGAATTTGATTATCTTAGAAGAAGCCTTCAAAAACAAGAGAGGATAAAATAAAAAATGAATTCCTTTGGAGAGAAATGAATGCCACCACATCTGATGTTAAGAAGAATGAAAATCAAACTCTTAAATGGTGTGGCAATATATAAAGAATGGAAAATGAAATATGACCAAAAAATATATACCAATGCTCATCCCCTGAAAGAAATAAACGTGGCAGACCAAGACGGAAATGGAAAACCTATGTCAGAACTATAATAGATGATAGGAATTTGGAACAAGGAGATTGGAATGATAGAAATAAATGGAAACTGAAGACGGCAAACCATTAAGTGGGGGAAAGCCGAAGAAGAAGAAGAATAAGAAGAAGAAGGCCAATTTTTTGCCCAAAGGCAGGTGATTAGACAGGCAGATCGTGAAGATTACATAGCAATGAGCTACATGATCTTTATTTGGAAACCAGATGAAATAAGAACATTTAAGTCTCATAGACTGGAATGGGCAGCACATGTGGCACAAATGGGGACGAAAGAGGCGAATAGAAACTACTTGTACGAAAACCAGAGTGAAAAATACCCAGTTTGTAGACAAAGAATGAGATGGGAGAATATACATTAACCATAATTTGAGGAAAATGTATTATATAGTGCATGATTGGAAATTATTATCTCAGAATAAGTATGTATGCGCAGCCATGAACCGAAGAGATCGATAGCGCCAGTGAAAAATAATATAAGTTTCAAGACAATTCTCTCAATAGATAAAGACATGTTCATATACATGCTAAATGTATCTCTGAAATGTGACATTTATCAAACAGGCCTTTAAAAATCGCATATCAGAGATACCTGTGTGTGGTGTAAAATATACATTTTTAATATATGTTTTTAAAATGCAGTTAGGAAGTAAAATTAATTAGATTGAAAGAGGAAGGCTATACTATCATGACACATTTTTTTTGTGGTAGGCCTGATTTAAACCGTTTTAAAGGTATTCAATTTACCTGCATTTTCCTATTTTATAATATGTGTAGATAGGGATTTCCAAACGAATTCTTAACATTTTCAATCCTTGCAATGTGCGTAACTTTATTTCATGTAATGTCAAATTTCATTAATATTAATTAATATTAACACGTAAAATAAGCCTCTACATAATGTATTCAAGCAACAGGTACAAAGAGACATACATAAATAAGCTTACAGTGAAGTGACATTGTCATTATTAGGACTAATTCAAGATTAAGTACATTTAAAAAATAATTAGAATGTACTGCAATTTATGTGCTTCGGGTCCCACGCTGGATGGATAGATGGCGCTAATGTGGTCCATTTTCAAATTATTCACCACTTCGGCAGATCACTTTACGTATATGTATTATTGTATTGTGTACAGAGAGGAGTGTAGGATGAGTGTTTACGTTTAGGTTGTGTAGTGTAAAGGGTGTTGTATACGACATAGTGTTGAAGAGAAGGGCGAAGGTGATAAAATCGATGCCGGTACAAAGTATACTCCTATCGAAAAGCATTATGGGGGTCGCCAAGGCTTAACGTCCTCATCCGATATACGAATCTCTATCAACAATACTATATGCCTTCTCAACATAATAATAATAATAATAATAATAATAATAATAATAATAATAATAATAATAATAATAACTTTATTTTACCTGGCAGTGTTAAGGTCTTGTCTACCACTCAACCAGGTTAAAAACATACAAAAAATATTCTTAGATATAAATTACAATAAACACAAATATACATAGTATTTCTACAATATCATTATTATTTCAGTATATTTTGATCTAATACAGATTTAACGATTGAAGTATAAAATGTACAAAATAGAAAAGTCAGATAAAAAACTATTAATGATATAGAATAAATTTAGTTCTGGAGAAAATTAATTACTTAACAACAGGTAATTGTATAAGCCTGACTTAAAATGTCAATTGTGTGGTAACCCCTGATATCTGAAGGGAGAGAATTCCAGGAGCGGCTACTGTGAAAGAAGTAGAATAAGAGGAAGTGCTATGGAGAGGGATTCTTAGCAGACATTTATCCTGTGAAAAACATATGTACTGCGGAGAGATTTGTAATTTAATGCAAGCATTTGGTGCACAATCTAGCGATTAAAATTGTACAAAACCAGCTCCCCTAATCCCGATATTGAAAATCTTGTAATTAAATTAATGAAACTAAATTACATTGATAAATACAATTTTCAATCCTGCCGGGTATCGAACCCGAACCCGTTAGTCAGGAAGCAGGCATGCTACAACCAGATCCAGCATGGCGGGACTACATTTAAAATAAATAATAGTTAATATAAAATTATAGAATATTCACCTGAAAGGTCCGTCTCCTCAACTTAATTATCATTTAACTGTAGCGCTTTCGGGACTTGTCCCATCATCGGCAGGATTCAAAACTGGTGTTTCACTGAAGATCTGGTAGAGGGGGTTGCATGTATTGGGTTCGTTTTCGTTTATCAGGCTGTCGTTGTGAGCTGCTTTCATGATTTCCATCTCTTCGAGTACGTTTATCTTCGCTGGATTATTTTCTCTGTGCATTACTGTTAGGGTGTTTTCAATATTTAACATGCGATGTCCTTCATGGATAACGTGTTTTGCATAGCTTGATTTACCTTCTGCGTGAATGAAGTCTCGAAAATGTTCTTTGAAACTGATGTTAAAACTCCTGTTTGTCCTTCCTATATAAAATTTGTTGCAGTCCTTACATGTCAGTTTATAAACTCCTTTGCTGTTGAAAATGTTATTTTCTTCAATGTTATTGTTTATCATGTTGTTTAATTTGTTATTGGTTCTGTATGCTATTTTTACGTTTTTATCAGCTTTCTTTAGTGCATTGGCTAATTTTGTCGTTTCTTTTCCTGTGTATGTAAGTGTTATCCATGTTTTCTTGTTGTTGTCAGATTCTTTTTCTAGTTTAGTTATGTTGGTTATGTTGTTCTTCCTTTTTTGTTTTTTTACGAGCTTATCTATGAATTCTTCATTATAGCCATTGGTTTTTGCCATATAGTTAATGTAGTTGAGTTCTTGGATATAATTGTCTTTGCTTAATGGGAGTTTCAACATTCTATTTTATATTAATTTTGAATAAACCTCAACGGAACACATCATGAATCTTATAAAAGTTGATAAATAATAGTTTCAAAAAACTAAAACAACACGCTTTGTAAGAAAACCGAACTAAAAAATGAAAAATAATTATAATTTCCAACACAATTAATGTGGTCAACAAAAAAATAATGTGTTACGAACAGTTGAAAAAAGACTATTAAGATGTAATGGACATCACAAGAAGATGAAATCTGATAGATCCCCTCTGAAGATCTTGGAGTGGAGAATGTATGGAAAAAAATATGGAGAACTTACTCACTGCCACTATCGAACCCGTAGGTTCATAGTCAGAAGACCTAAAAAAGTTGGATGGATGATGTGAGAAGAAGTTTGAGTTAATTGGGATTTAGAGATGATATTTAGGACCGGTACAATAATTATTGGGGAAGGCGAATTTCATGAGGGTGAACGAAAACCATTTTATTCTGGGTAATTTTCGAAATAAAAATAATATAAACTTACAATAATTAATGTGTAGTGAGTGAATCATTTACATTATTATTTGTTACAATGATACACATGTGAAATTCGTTTCAATCTGTAGTACCGATTCATAAATTAAATACAAATTGTGATCTTGATCCCACTATCAGATAACAAACACATTCATAACAATTCAAGAAAATAGATGCTGAAAAACATATGTCCACGAAACCATCTTAAGGGGATGTAGGAGTAAATTAATGTATCCCGTTAGAGTTCGACCAAAACGTCTACGTCGATCAGTAATTAGCGGGAATTGTGAGTTTAGAACGATTAAAGGAATACGAAAGACAATGCACTCTCTTATTATGCAACGTTCCCATACAAATAAGTTATTAATAATAGTGGACAATTATTGACTTTTCGAAAAAAAAAATGGACAATGACATTGCGAATAGGCCTGTTTGCGCGCATGAGGATATTCCTGTTCCAAGTTTAAAATATACTATACTAGCTAATACCCAGCCTGCGCTGCTACGCCTAAATAAATAAAAATTAACGCGTTTTTATGTGTAATTGAATAACTAAAAGCAAAAATCATTATAAAATTATATGGTAAACATTTTCAGATACCCCGTGCTAATTATCCGGCGTAGCCCAGGAATCTAATTGTCACGATCTTCTTGGCATCAATGAAAGACAAAAATGGTTATTGTGACTTATCCGTAAAAGATAAACATATGCTGTCGCGGACTTTTTTGTAGACTTTTTGTTTCAGATGTTCAATTATGAGTACATTAATTTGGTGTATTTGTAATGATTTAGGTAGCGGAAGCCATTTTAGCGTCCCAAAAGCGACTTTTTTCACGTTCTTCGCTACAAACAGTGATTTTTTTTAAGGTGAAGGGGTCGAGTATAACAACTCTCTTATAACCTAAAACTTTCCCGGGATACTCCTGAACATATTGCAAAACGTCCCATCACAATCGGATGAACGGTTTGTTAGCGCATAAAGGACAAACAGACATTCGTTTACATATGTATGTATGTTCAGGACTATCAGCTTGATATCACACTCTGCAAAGTTTCTCCTGCGAATACTGAATCGACGTTTACGTTCTACGATGGAAAGCGAATTGGAAGAAGAACAGTTTGGCTTCAGGAAGGGAAAGGGTACAAGAAATGCAATTGGACTGATACGAACAATAGGAGAAAGATACATATAAAAAGATAAAGACGTTTATGCAGTATTTGTTGACCTGGAAAAGGCCTTTGACAGAGTAAATTGGAATAAACTCCTGAAGATCTTGAAGAAAATTGGCGTTAACTGACTGGAAGGAGAGGAGGCTCATAAGTAGTCTTTATATGAAACAGCGAAAAAAAGTGAAGATAGGAGAAGAAATGTCAGAGGGAAGAGAAATTGGAAGGGGGGTAAGGCAAGGATGTCCTCTATCACCTACTCTTTTCAACATCTACCTGGAAGACCAAATGAATTACTGCTTCAGCAATACGGGAGGCGTGAACATGGGAGGAAGTATAATAAAGTGCATAAGATTTGCTGATAATATGGCTTTGCTAGCAGAAGAAGCAATGGCACTGAGGAACATGCTGATGGAGCTAAATGATAAGTGCGCGGATTATGGCATGAAGATATATATATATATATATATATATATATATATATATATATATATATATATATATATATAGGAAGAAAAGAAAGAAGATAAACATGAAGATTAAATATGAGGCCATTGAGCAAGAGCAGAGCTTCAAATACTTGGGTTGTACTATCAGTAGTAACATGAACTGCGGTCAAGAAGTAAAGCAGAGGATAGCAATGACAAAAGGAGCTTTCAACAAGAATAGAAGCATTTTCTGCGGACCATTGGTAAAATAATTATGGAAGAGGCTAGTGAAGTTCTTTGCGTGGAGTGTAGCATTGTATAGTACAGACACTTGGACATTACGACGGAATGAGGAAAAGCGACTGGGAGCTTTTGATATGTGGATATGGAGAAGAATGGAACATATAAAATGAACATACCAAAGTAAGAAATAAAGATATGCTGGACAGAGTGGGGTGAAGGATGAACAATGCTGTAACTCATAAAGAAGAGGAAAATAAATTGGATTTGACTCTGGCTAAAAATAAACTACCTGTTCAAGGATGCCCTAGAAGGAATGGTCAACGGAAAGAAAGTTAGAGGTAGAAAAATACATCAGATGATAGACAATATTAAAATAAATGTATTAAAATATCCCATGCTATGTGGCCGTGGTCTATAACTGGCGTTTCTTCCAGACGTTTCTCCCTCAACTGCGGAGGGCATCTTCAGTGGCGAGTGCTAACAGCTGTTGTTTCCCTGTCGTAGACTCGACTGCGATCGCAGTTATAGACCACGGCCACATAGCCCGGGATCTTTTAATACTATGATTACTGGCCGTGAAAGCCTGAATTCCACAATTAAAATAAATGGTTTGTATACAGATACAACATTGGAAAGCTGAGTTAAGGAAAGAATGGAGAATGCTGAGTTTGCAGTGAAAGACCTGCTATTGAGCAGAACACTATGAATGAATGAAATGTATATATATATATATATATATATATATATGTGTGTGTGTGTGTGTGTGTGTATGTAGATGAGTAAATTAACAAATAGGCCTACATACACTCTTTACATACGGGTACATCTACATTCGTACATAACGTAAGTACAAAGTGTTCTATCTCATCTACGTACCTAAGTGTTAAACATTGTGGGCGACTTTGTCCTTTCCAAAGTCAAACAAATTAACATACAAAATCAAACCTAAAAGCATACGTGCATACACTTTCCCTCAAACATATACATTAATACACTATATAAATAGCAAAGAGGTACTTGACCCAGTGTTGCAAACCTATTCCATCCTGCATATTAGCGAATTATGAAGGAATGAAGACACTGAGGTTGTATTCGTGAAACAATTTTTGAAAAAAAATTACAGGTCTTCGGCCATCATATCTATTAGATGACGAAAATAACCTTGACACTGTATATATCTATATAGGCTTATATCAACATAATCCATTCACGAATTGAGACTATCCAGGATTATTTTGAGTATACGTTGTAGTGTTGTTCCTGCAGATTGATAGCATATCATTTGCTTGGGTATCCTGTGATCCTCCATTTGATGAACATGTTGTATCCGTCTTGACTTATAATCAGAAATTTTGTTATCTAAAGCTCCCATTTGTAATTATTCTAAGATGTCTTCTTCTTTTTAATGAGCTAGTAGCGTGTATCCTGCAGTCCTTCGAAGAATTGATGCTCTAGCAGGGATAATCATTTTTTCGCAACCAAATTAAACATATCGCATTCAATTAAAAATAATAAGGCCGATTATGCTAATAAGAAGATTCGGACCATTAGATGAAGTTTACATGAAAACTGAAAATCGCTCTGGTAGTCGCAATTTTTTATTTTTTGCAAGTAAACTAAATATATTCTATTGAAATGAGGCGAGGAAAGAATTCTCCAAACATCAGCGATTCGTATTATTTACTTCAAAGTCGAAATTAAATAGCCTCGCTAGCAGCGCCATATTTGCTTTGTCGCAATGTGTATGTGTATGTATATATATATATATATATATATATATATATATATATATATATATATACATACATACACGATACATTTAAATAACCGTTATTTTAAGATACATTACTTTAAATTATTTAATATTTTCAGCAGAGCAACTGAAAAATAAATCAGTTCAAATTATTTTAATTTTGTCAAATTATACAACAATACATAACAAGTGTCCACCGCTGTGGTCTAGAGGTAACGTGCTGCCTTGTCACGCAGCGGGCCCGGGTTCAATTCCTGGTCGGGACAGGTTTCTGGTTGAGGTTTTTTCGGGGTTTCTCCTCACCCGTAAGACAAATTTCAGGATGCTTAGGGGCCAGCGGACCCCGAAAATCATCCGACCATCATCATTCTTCACCGGTGTGGAAAGCAACTGGAGCTACCACATCTATAATCTTCTAGTAAAGCTGCAAAGTATAGCATGAAAATGCTATGATTGCAGTGAAAGACCTGCCCTCGGGCAGAATTGCTATATAATCGAATATAATAGGTATTAATTACTTTTTATGCATAGTTTATTTTCACTGCAGTTAAACGCTTTTAAGTAAGCTGGCGTAAGAAACTCATTTTCTCCAATTTAAGGTTATGAAAAATATTCGTTTATATAAATCAGTAAAATCGCTCCATTAATTCGACTTGCAGGGGAATTCGCTTAAAGTATGCATTTGTTGCGTGACGGATATTTTTAATTTGAAACAGGCTGTACACAGGATGATTTCTTGTTAACCACCAACAACTTGTCGTAGAGAAGCGGTTTATTGCAGTTGGAAACTGCAGCTGAGGTAGTAATGAACAGTTCTTAGTAAATCCTTTCAATAAACTTTCCTTACAACCTTACACTCATTTGAACAACCGATGAACTTCAAACTTCAAATTACTTTAGTTCAAATAATCAACACAAACGAGAGATGCTTCCTATAGAATGTCGATAGACATAAAAAGAAAATCGTCGCGCAGGAACTGCGTAAACTAACTGAATTCCTCGTCAATTCAAATTTATGCTTCGATTTTCCTGATTTACGGAATATTATATTTCATTTGTTACCACTTAAAATTGTGAAAAAATAATTTCTTATGCCAGTTGTCTCAACGCAATTCTGGACATGCGTGCTATTATGCATTACAGGGACTCTTGACGTCCCAATTCCTTTCAAAAAAACGTTAAACTGAAAATATATAAACGTAGTATTCTACCAGTTATATTATATTGATGCGAAACATGAACTCTTACTTTAAGGGAGGAACGTAGATTACGAGTAATTGAGAATAATGTTCTTAGGAACATTTTTGGACCAAGGAGAGATGAACAGACAGGTGAACGGAAGGAGAAGACTACATAACAGTGAACTACATGGTCTTTAAAGGAAGCCAGATATATTGAGAACAGTTAAGTCTCGTAGACTGCGATGGACAGGACATGTGGCACGAATAGGGAATGAAATACGTGCATGGAAGCTTCTTGTAGAAAAACCAGAGGGAAAACGTTCAGTTGGTAGACCAAAAATGAGGTGAGAGAATATCTTTAACTATGATCTGAGGGTAGTAGATTATATTGGGAATGATTGGAAAACTTTAGCTTAAGATAGGGATGTATGGAGAGGTTATGTTCGCGTGACCATCTCCCTTTAATCAAAAAATGTTCCTAAGACCTTTATTCTCAATTACTCGTAACATTCTTTCCTCCTTTAAAGTAAGAGTCCATGTTTCGCAGTCACGTAATATAACTGGTAGAATAATAGTTTTATAATTATATTTTCAGTTTAACGTTTTTTGAAACTTCAAATCTCATCCCTTCTAAATTCGCTAAAACATATATTCTCTTATCGGCGGACTGTTTTAAAAGTTGAAGTTTGAATGCACAACTCTACAAAGTGGGGTGAAAAACTTAAATCCCCATCTAGCGTTGTGTCGTAATAAAACATCTTCTATGTGGTCAGTGTGAAACTTTCAATAATGACGACACTCCTCACTGATTTAAAAAGGCAAATGGGGCATTTGTAAACCTATATAGGGGTTGGAAAAATAAAAATAATAAAAATAATAACTAAATTAAATCAACGATCCGAATAATTAATTAAAAAGATAAATCAGTATTTTTACACGACTGCGAAACGATGGAAAGTTACATAAAGAAAACGTAATATACTCCTTATGTTTGTTGACAGATGCTTGTAAGTGATAATAAATACGAAATGGCCAGATTTAACATCAAATCAAGAATTTTGGTCTAAGTTAGGACAAGCACCTATCGGAAATAAATTTAAAAAAAGGGGGCGCTGGATTTGGTGTATCCTAAGCAAAGCACAAAATCCAATATAAAGATGTGTATTGGGCTGGAATCCGGAAGACGTAAAGAAGATTGTTGGACCAAAAATAACTTGGAATTGAACAGTCGAAAATGAGTTGCATGCGTTAGATAAAATCTGGAAACAAACGAATATTTCGATAATCAGTAATATACTAAATGAAATACAATTACCAACCGATTGGTTAAAAAAAACAGTCTTGAGAATGGCAGCATTGCTGTCGAAAAGCGTCGATAGTTTTTAACCTAAATATTGGTAATTGGGTTTTATTTAGTACAGTACTTAATTAACGAAATCAGTTAATACCTCTTCCCATACGTCCCATATGGATACATGGGTGCTCCCTAGCGGGAGTTTCTTGTCTGCTAATATAGTTTCGTTTGTTTTCCTACATATGTCAGTGAGTGGCATCGCTTCAATGAGAGATCTAGTAGGCAATGAAAGTATTAAATTTTGCTATATAGGCTTGATATTCTTTTACCAGCACGGAAATCTTCAGACTCTGGACCTACAGCTTAAATAAATACTTTAAAAATTCATTGTAATATTTGAATGTTTTACTACAGCTTGAAGTCCCTTCAGGAGGACTTCTCCCTTGCATTTTTCCTCTCTAAAAATCTATCGACCCCGGCCGGATTTGAACCCGCGATCCTCGAGGCTAGAGACAAGTAATAACCACTAGACCATCGCGGCCAACACATAAATAAGGCCTACATATATTAGGCCGCGATGGTCTAGTGGTTGTTCCTTTTGTATAAAATCTAATATATAGAAATGAATGTTTGTTTGTTGGTTGGTTTGTTTGTTCGTACTTTATGCGCAGCTATACCGTTGAGCCGATTGTGATGAGTTTATTTAGCAAATTGTTCAAGGACATTCCCGGGATGAACATAGTCTATAAAAATCGCCCTTTGTAGTGAAAAATGTGATAAAGAAGTAGCTCTTTGGATGCTTAAATAGTTTACGCTGCCTAAACCATAGCAAATACACTAAATTAATGTACACAGAATTGAATATCTCAAACAGCTCTACAAAAATGTCCGCGACAGCATATATTTCTCTCTTACGGATAACTCACAATAACCATTTTGTCTTTCATTGATGCCAAGAAGATCGAGACAAGTACGTAGATTCCTGTGTAAGCATAGTAGCTACTGACGGGTATTCTTTTACGGATAACTCACAATAACTAATTTTGTCTTTTAGCTCATTTACGCTAAGAAGATCGAGATAAGTAGATTCCAGGGGCAACACTGAGTAATCAGCAGGGGGAATCTTAAAATAATTAGGATATACATCTATAATTATTTTCATTTTACTTATTCAACTAATCATAAGAAGTACATTGATTTTTGTCTTTCAGCTCATTTATGCCAAGAAGATCGGGATGAGTAGATTCCCGGATAACGTCGGGTAAACAGCACGGGTATCTAAAAATAATTACGATATAAATTTTCCCATTCAATTATTTAACTAAACATAAAACACATGAATTTTCGTATTTCAGCTCATTTATGTCCAGACGATTGGGATAAGTAGATTCCCGGGCATCGCTGGGTAATCAGGACTGATTATCTAAAAAATATAAATTTATAATTATTTTTCCTTTTTCTTATTCAACTAAACATAAAATCACATTAATTATCATTTATTTGGGCGTAGCAGCGCACGCCGGGTATTAACTAGTTTAAAAATATAAAATAGATACCTGAGATATGAGTTTTCCTCAACTTTATGAAGACTGTAAGATGTGAAGTACTTTCCATCCTCATCGAGCATATATTTCGAAATTTCTTCACAATTTACAACATTTATAAAGTTGAGAACGACGGAGATATCCGGTATCTGTTTTAAATTTTACATAGTGACCTCAACTAGCGGTAACAATATACAGTAAAACTTGCTCAAAACGGAATCGCATGGGGTCAATTTTTTTCCACACTAGACAAAATTCGGCATTATAAAAAAACAAACAATAATCTTGCATTATAGAGTGCCGTATATATATTTTTTACGTACCTCGGATTAATTGTAGTTGCGCTGCCTTTGCAATGAAGTATAGTATCTATAAGCGACTTCGACGGTAACGCGCGAAAAAACAGTCCCGTTTCGTCAGCGTTATAAATGTCTGTTAGGCGCGTATCCTGAAATTATAGTACACAGTTTCGGTTTCCGCTCACTAACTACACTTACACCCACATCCTTTCATTCTCCCATATGTCATTGTACACTACAGTGTGCCAACCTAAAGATGCCTTGAAATCGTTATTCCCTAGGGATTTAGTAACAGCTAGAGCTTGACTTCGGAGCATCGGTCCGGAGGTTTGGAGATTATCTTCAATCACTTTCACTTTTTCGTTTAATGACTGATACATACGTTTTAACCATCTTTATGCCGTAAATTCAGAACGCTACCTGTGAAACATCGATCTCAGAACTTAAACTAATTTAAGATTTTATAATGCAATAGTTATTTGTAAGACGGTACCTGTATTTTCACATAACGGGTGCAAAGTGAGGCGAAAATAAAATTGCAGGTACTAGTAGAATCTCTACTTAATCCGGCGCCAGGAATCATTCCTTATTGTTTTATTGACCTAACGGCAGTTCATTGAAGTGGAAACTAATGTATTTCTCTGTCTTTCCGCTTTATAATTTTTATGAATTGTGTAAGAAATATCCTTCCGTTTCCACGTAGGACAAGATTCCGTTTTACGCAAAATAAATACACGTAAAATTACTATTATTTCGCCGGGATCAATACATTTGTTCACATTGGACAGATTTGCGCATTATTCACGTTCCGGATTAAACAAGTTTACTGTGTCTTACCTCAACGGTGTTTCGTCATGAATTTTAAAAGCCTTGCCTCTATTCTCGAGGGTAGCGGGTTCAAACCCGGACGGGGAAGATGGATTTTTAGAGAGGAAAATACATGGGACCAAGTCTTCCGGAAGGGACTTTAAGCCGTGGGTCCCGAGTATCAAGATTTCAGGCTCGTAAAAGAACTGCAAGGCGGAATAAAAAATCATCTGCGAAAAAATTAACCTATCTTTATCCTTCTAAATAATACATTAGTTAGATGTCTCATTGAGGTCATGTGCTAACCATAAGCCATTCGTTGACATATGTAGGTAAATAAGCGCAATTAAATTAGTCTGATTATGAAACTCTCGCTAGGGAGTAGCATGCTCGGAGCGGGACATATGGGGTATTTACTACATACTCTGGGGCCCGGCCAGGTTTGATCCCGCGACCCACGTGACTAGAGGAAATAAACTTAACGCATAGTGACGAAGGTGATAAAGCGTATATAATTAAAATTAATAAAACAAGTTTTTTATGTCTCACTGCAAACTCCATTGCTGAGATAATTCGTAGAGGAGATTCGTAATAAATCATAGATGTTAATATTAGAGGAGGAAAAACAAAGTAATATCAGAGATAATAGAAAAAAGACATTTAAATTCTGTGAGATATTATATTATCTTCATTAATGTTATTACAGTCATATAAAGGAAATGGTAATTTGAGCATTTGTACGTATATAGAGCCATCTACTGACTATTTAGCAATAGAGAGAGGTCCTTTTTTTCACTTCACACAACTCGTTAGTGGAAGCATAGGTTTATATTGCGGTCCAGATGGAACGACGGAGAGATATAATGAAATTGTCAATGGGACTAGTTCGTCCTGGGAACGTTTTATAGATTCTAGCGGTTTCCAGAATTATACAAGCATTAAACTATACAACTTTTGTCCCATGTAGCTTCTCGTATCCCCACAATCTCAGAGGTTATCAAGCTCATATCCATAACCATGTATTAACTTAGGCACACTAAAATAATTGTTATAACAATATACAGGGATTCACAAAAAGCTGTGTTTAATATTTATACAGTAGTTATATGGAAGAGTTAATGTTCCTCGATATTATTAGAAGAACACCAAATACAGTCAAAGGAGAATTTTTACAATTTAAAAAACTACCAGAGAAATTGGACTTAAAACAAATGAAAACAAAACAAATGTATAGAATTCTCAGGTATCAAATTACAACAATAAAATATTTGAAGATTGATGGATATACATTTGAGAAAAATAGAGGAAATATAAATATTTGGGAACAGCAATCAATAACACAAGATAATAAAATATGTATTGAAATTAATCATAGACTATTATTAGGAAATACACACACATACGTATATATATATATATATATATATATATATATATGGTCCCCGAAAATCATCCGGTCATCATCATCCTTATTATTATCATCATCATTCTTCAGCTGCATGGAAAGTAACGGGTAGCTACCACACCTATAATTCCCTAGTAAAGCTGCAAAATATAGAATGAAAATGCCACGATTGCAGTGAAAGACCTGCCCTCGGGCAGAATTACGATGGATGGATGGATGACTATATATATATATATATACATTCCAAATGCCCCAGGTTGTCATCTCGACATTTCTGGTGTTCTCTCCTGGCTTGACGTACTTTTAACCCACTTCTGAGTTTTGGGAGCCTGGAAAGCGGGGTTACGCTGCCCCGATGATATGAAAGTTGTTGATGGTGGTAATGATGCGCCAGGAGAGGCCTTAAACTAAACTTAAGCTAATTTGGCGACTATGTTAGTGATGATAATTATGACCAGTTGCTGTTCGGGGACCGTTTCGGCGTTAAATTGTTACGAAATAAAAAATAATAATAAGTAGCCGGTATCTTAGCCTTCAAACTAAAACCAAATGTACAAAACTCTCCTGAGACTTGTCATCCTATATGGAAGTGAAACTTGGTCATTAATTAAAAATTATGAATATAAATTAAAAGTCTTTGAAAGAAAGATTCTAAGGAAAATTTATGGATCGACAAATGAAAATGACAAATGGTGCAGTAGATATAATCATGACTTCTACGGTGATACGGACATAGAATAATAAAATATTCAAGGCTGAGATGGCTGGGCCATTTACATCGACTGGAAGAAACAGACACTGCCCATTGAGTCACATTCTCTAAAACAGAGGGAAGAATAAATTTTGGAAGACTCATACCAGATGGCCTGACAGTGTGGAACAGGATTTTAAGGTTATGGGAGTCCAGGGATGGAGAAAAAATGCGGAAGATAGAGATGGATGGATGCGCATAGTTGGGGCGGTCAAGGCCTGTAATAGGCTGTAGGACGAAAATGATGATGATGGTGATGATGAAGATGGTAAGTCACATTTGTTTATTTTTAAGAAATTAAGATAAGTTATAAAATAAAATAAAGGTAAAATGTGTACTTTCTTAGGTTAGTGCCGTCGTCCTCAACTTTTAAAAATATATGTATGCTTTTTTTGTCTCTAGGCCTTTAGAATTTCTATTCCATCATCAGTAGGGTCTTTCTTCGCTACATTTATTGATATTCTCGATGCTAGTTATAATGAAGTGTTGTCCGAGACCAGCATTAAGACCAGCATCGAAAACATCTATAAACATAGCGAAGAAAGACCTGCTTATGGTGGAATAGAGATTCTGAAAGATCTACAGACAAAAAAGCATACATATCTTTTGAAAAGTTGAGGTCGACGGCAGTAACCTAGGAAGGCACGTATTTTAACTTTATTTTATGACTATCCACCTCAACGGTTTTGAGCAATGAATTTTATTAGTATTGATTAAGATAAGTTAATCCGGACTGAATATAACAGCGAAAATTGAATTCTAAATTCTAAAATCAAATAAAAATTGCAAGATGCACAAATGAGATTTTTACGTTCACTCCTAAGATTGACAAAAATTGACAAGCGAATGAACACAGATATACTCCCTCGGTCATTCCTAACTTGAGCATCTGGTTAGTAAACTTCTGCTTTTGTAACTAGTCGTCTAAATATGTCCGTCGCCCTGGCGTAGTCGGTAGAGTTCCTACCTTCCACTCCGGCGACCCGGGTTCGATTCCGGGCGGGGTATGAGATTTTAAATCTCCGCCTTGGGTCTGGATTGTGTGTTCTATCCTTGTGTCTATGTGAGAATTGAAAGAAAGTTAACAAACAGGTAAAAAAAAGGTAAAACAAGAAGGAAAACCAGTATAAACGAAAACAAAAACTATTTGAAGCTTATTATTATTTACACATTAATACAGTCCTTAAATAATTGAATTTAGCACGACTTAGTGTAGTTAGTTAAGGCAGTACGCCACAAGTCGAAAGATCGGGGTTCCAAGTCCCGGTGGAGTCAGGATTTTTAAACTGTGGACGACTCTCTAACGGAAATGAGTATCAGACGCTTGTTATTGGATAAAGACGGATGTGACGCATAGCTGACAACCCGGCTGACACCTCACTTTACCATTGTTCCGCGCCGTAGCCCGTGGTTTAAGGCACGATACCTTCATTGCAAAGCTAAGACAATTGTGTCTAGTTCGAGTCTCCATGAAGGAAGAAATTTTGTCTTGGAATTTCGGTCTGTATTGAACTGCTGCACACCCAGAATCGAAGGAATTAGGGTAGCTAAATTAAGTAGTGGATTCATGTAGAAAAAACTAATTATTAACGTCTAGGAGATCCGACGTGCTCTCCACATGTTACCCCAATAATGGCTAATTATCGTCCACCTCTGTGATCAAACACACATGCATGTGAGGCCAGCACACATAAACTAAGAATATTTTCGACCTTATCGACCATTGATGTCCACCGCTGTGGTCTCGAGGTGGCGTACTGCCTTATCATGCAGCGGGTCCGAGTTCGATTCCCGCTCGGGACAGTTTTTCTGGGTGAGGTTTTTATCGGGGTTTTTCCTCACTAAGACAAATGTCAGGAAACTTTTAAGGCCCAAACGGTCCCCGAAATCATATGGCCATCGCAATCACCATCATTCATATTCATCTTATCATCATCATCCTTCATCGGTGTCGAAAGCAACGGGAAGCTACCACACCTAAAATTCCCTAGTAAAGCTGCAAAGAATAGCATGAAAATGCTATGATTGCAGTGAAAGACCTGCCTTCGGGCAGAATTACTATGGATGGATGGATGGATGGACCCTTGTTATGAAACGTAATTAAAAAAGGTTAAACTGAAAACGTATAAAACTATTTTTCTACCAGTTATATTATATGGTTGCGAAACATGGACTCTTACTTTAAGGGAGGAAAGGAGATTACGAGTATTTGAGAATAAAGTACTTAGGAAAATTTTTTGACCAAACAGAGATGAACAGACAGGTGAATGGAGAAGACTACATAACAATGAACTACATGGCCTTTATAGGAAGCCAGATATAATAAGAACAGTTAAGTCACGTGGACTACGATGGGCAGGACATGTGACACGAATGGGGAATGAAAGACGTGCATGTAAACTTCTTGTAGGAAAACCAGAGGGAAAATGCCCAGTTGGAAGACCAAGAATGAGGTGGGAGAATAACATTAACTATGATTTGAGGGAAGTGGATTATACAGGGAAAGATTGGAAAGCATTAGCTCAGGATAGGAATGTATGGAGAGCTTATGTCCGCGCGGCCATAAAGCTACGGGTTCGATAGTGCCAGTGAGTAAGTAAGTAAGTAAGTTATGAAACGTACATATTTTTAATAAAACATGACCTATGCTTTTACGGCCATAGGTTCCCTTAATCAAAATGTTTGGTGTCCTCTATCATATCTCGAAAATTCGACCCAAAATATTGCAAACACTCTATATGTAAATACACAGACATACACGCACATGTATGTGAGTGTGTTTGTACGTGTTAGCTATGTAAATTATGTTAAGTCTAAAATGGGCTAAAACGTGTTACAATGGCGTGCATATTTGAAAAATAAAATGCTTTGTCTTCTTGTTCATCATCCAAGTATTATGCCGTTCCTAGGTTCGTCCCGGTTTCACGAAAGTTACAATTGTTTAGACCATATTCCCCGTGAGCGTCCAACATTTCTCTTTCCTTGTGGTTTATAATTCTGCAATAATTTTGGAAAATTTTCTTCTGACGTTCTATTAACATGTTCTTTCCATGCGTTCCTATATTTAACTATTCGATAGGTAGTTTGAAAATATTTGGTACCTTTCTTATATCTTCATTTCTTTTTTAACCAGCAGAGTATATTCTGCTATATTTCTTAAAAATTTCTTCTCAATTGCTACCAATCTTTGTTCTTGTCTTTCAGTGATCATCCAACATTCTGATCTGTACATCAATACAGGAACAGCCATTACTTTAAAATCCTATTTTTCATAACATTTTCAACTTGACACTATTTTTTGCGCGATAGTGCGTTTTGTCGTACCTACAGCAACGGCGACCATGATTGAAAGTTCATCTTCCTACATTTCGGGGTTGCCAACCTAAATAACTATACCGTACTCAAAATAAGTACACTGTAATAAAAATAAAATATTGGGTAATTCTGCATATTACGAAACACAGCGGGTGGGACGTAAACCCACTACCCTCTATGTATATTACATACAATGTATTACAAAAAAAATCCAAAAGGTAGTGTTAATTACTTTATACGAAACCAATAAACGGCATTTTAAATGACGCAAGGTCTCGAGGCTTAGCGTGCTGCCTTGTCACGCAGCGGGGGCCCGTGTTTGCTCCCCGGGCGGGACAGTTTTGCTGGGTGAGGTTTTTATCGGGGTTTTTTTCCTCACCTGTAAGACAAATGTCAGGAAAACTTTAAGGCCCAAAAGGTCCCCAAAATCATATGGCCATCACCATCATCATCAGTCATAATCATCTTAAGATTATGCCTAGAATAGGAAACTTCTCCTGGCGCACAACTTTCTTCATCATTATCATCACCCGTCATATAATAGGGGAGATTGTAACCCCGACTTCTCAGGCACCCCAACCTCAGAAGTGGGTTACCACACACGCCATGTCAGGAGAGAACACCAGGAATGTCGAAAGACCCCCTGGGGCATTTGCAAAAATAAACAATATATATAAAAGCAATATAAAACAAATAAATATGTACTTGCCGCCATGTTATCACTAATTTAGTCTCACGGTCTCCTGTTGTCTTAATTAATAAACATTGCCCACGCTGTTAATGTTAGTCAATGTTAGTCAATGTTTATAATGAACGCAAATATTTGCAACAAGATGTTACTATTTTACTATTATTTATTATTTTGAAAACACCATCGCGCACCATAATGTACGACGCACGTTTGTGAAGTGTTTACAGAATCCCGGATATTAAAAACCTCATTATTGCTCGGTTTTTAAACATTTTCCTCGATTCTGTAAAAACCACTTCCGAACCTCGCATCGTAATATAATATTACCCAACATACACAAATACATAATTTTTTGTCATGGTCATATTTGGTATATAGTAGGTTGGATTGATGATGATGTACACAATTTTTTTAATATTATAGCGCTTACAATCTGAATTGGTTCATTCCTACGGAATTAGTTACAACTTTATGTTTAACTGTGTTATTACACTAAACGACTCTTGACCTAAATTGACCAATAGAGTGCCATCTATCCTTCAAAGGTGATACCATCTTGTCTGTATGGAGTGACATGTGGTCAACTAATTAAATCCTTCGGCCATAAATTACAGTTTACTAAACTGTAGCGGTCACTGCCAGAACGTATCAATCAGCTGACCTCACGAGACCACGTGATTTCCTTGCTCAGTCTACTAACCTCCTATAGCGTAAAATGACGAACATGATAATGATGATGACGATATAAGTCACATTTGTTTATTTTTCAGAGATTAATATAAGTTAATCAGGATTGAACAGAACAGCGAAAATTGAATACTAAATTCTAAAATCAAATCAAAATTGCTAGCAGCACAAATAAGAATTGTTACATCCACTCCTAATAGACCAAGAGCCCGTTACTGCCAGAACTTCGTTATTTTATAAACGCTAAAAGTTTCTCAGCGCATGATTCCAACAGAGATAGAAACGATGTGCTACTATTTACTTTGGGTCATCGTGGCTTTGGCAGTTAACAGGTAGCAAAGGTGTATAAAATACCGACTAAATATATCATATGATTAGCGTAATTGTCTTATATTTTTATTTGGAATAATATAAATCACGTAAAATAAATAATATTGTGGTAACCCCTTGCCGGACACCCTTAAACTTCAATAAATTGTAACTGTACTTACGTTATAGTATAAAAGCTGAATTTTATACATGTTACTGGTGTAACTATTAGAAGATTAAAATATATATGTAGTCAATATGCCCATTTCACCAATTAATGTTTTAAAATGGTCAACAAGTTTCTACAGCCAAGCTGTCATTCTCAAGACCAGATATTTTTAAAACATTAATTGGTGAAATGGGCATATTGACTACATATATATTTTAATATTATATCACCAAGAAGATCACTTGTGTATTAAAAAATATTAGAAGATGTTTCCTCAGTAGCCAGACAGTTTCGACAGTTCTAATCCTTAGCCAGACAAACATAAATTTGCGAGCGCGAAGCAATATACATTCGAGTAGATGCGACTATCATGATTTAATAATTAATATTTTATTCTAATTAATATTAATATTTTATTATTATTATTACTATTATTATTATTATTATTACTATTATTATTATTACTATTATTATTATTACTATTATTATTATTTATTATAACCCCAACTGGATTTCTTAGGCTTAAAGGACCTTCGGGACTTGGAAAATCTGCTTGCGTTTATCTAGCCGAGCGTTAGTATGAGGATGTACAGTTATACATGTGTTGAAATAAACAAAAGAAGTCTTATTTTAAACTATTTTATTACTAAGGTATAAATAATTAGAATCCCAAATATTCTAGCCCTAAATAACTAATCTAAGCCTATATTAAAAACTACAGTACTTTCTGGGGTTTGAGAGAGTGGGAGTTGTGGAAGTTATAAATCTGCCCTAATCTACATGTTTAAAAATGTTATATCCCCTTTTGAAAATATAGTATCAAAAATGTTAATTGTACTTGATTCAGACATAAAAGTACAGAATACATATTAAGAAAAATGTAGCTTACTCACCCGTCAACACCTCTGGTTGTCACACATCAACAGACACGAGACCCTCACTACCCCAGGGTTATATACTCATTTGACCTCTAGTTACCCTAACTGTACTCACTATCATTCCAGTAAACTAAATGTAGGGATGTTTACAGTTAGCTTAAGCAAAACTTTGCTCTGAACTATATCATGTCTAAACTCTATTTCAACAGACTTTGAATGTCTAAACTCTATTTCGAAAGACTTTGCTTGAATAATTAAAATAATCTATAAAACAATAAAAAATCTATATAAAAGACTATGTATTCATAACATTATTATTATTATTATTATTATTATTATTATTATTATTATTATGTAGTTATTTATGACTAAAAATCAATGTTTAAAAAATTATTGATTATAATTTTCATATTGATAAATAAAAAACAAATAAATGAGTAAATAATGGTTTGGAATTTCATGAACTTTATTTTTAAATTTCAGTTTAATTCAAAATTCGAAAATCATTAAAAATTGATTGATTATTCATGCATAGTGTTAAAGAATTGAAAAAAAATAGTTTAATTGTATTAAGAGCCATTATATAAACATAAAAAATCGATTTATCAGTTTATTTCTAGATTTTAATACATGTTTAATGATTTTATTGATTTTCATTATTATAGTCGATATGTTGACCGCTGTGGTCTCGAGGTAGCAGGCTGCTTTGTCACGCAGCGGGCCCGGGTACGATCCCCGGTGGGGCAGTTTTTCTGGGTGAGGTTTTTCTCGGGGTTTTTCCTCACCTGTAATACAAAAGTCAGGAAAACGTTAAGGCCCAAACGGTCCCCGAAATCATATGGTCATCATCATCATCATCATCATCCTTATCATTATCATCATTATATCATCATCATCCTCTCACCGGTGTGGAAAGCAACGGGAAGCTACCACACCTACAATTCCCTAGCAAATCTGCAATCATAGCATGAAAATGCTATGATTGCAGTGAAGGACCTGCCTTCGGGCAGAATTACTATGGATGGATGGTCGATATCTTCATTATCTTCGTCACTGCTACTCCAGTCTGTTGCTTGATCTTTTTCAATATCGTTTTCTTTGTTAGTTTCTGTAAAAATGTAAAAAAGTTATTATGAATAGCTAAAATTTACGTATAATAATTTTAAATAGTATATATCCACCCATAGTATTCTGCCCGAAGGCAGGTCCTTCACTGCAATCATAGCATTTCCATGCTATGCTTGCAGCTTTACTAGGGAATTGTAGGTGTGATAGCTTCCCGTTGCTTTATATATGTGTATTATATTTACCTGAGAGAGTTTTTAGTGAATCTCTGACGTAATTTGGCAACTGATCTCCTTAGAACCATTAAAAACGATACTGGTTGTCCTCTTGTACCCAACCATTATTCTCTGGTTTGATATATAGTTGGAATCTTCTGGTGAGCATTGTTGCAAATGCTGGATATGTAGTTTGCTCGCAGAAATTGCTGTAACAGCTCGGTTTTACAGGGTGGCAGACTGATAGCATCAAAATTTCGCAATTTGTTTTACGGTCAAACGCTTCATTTAAATCTGATACAGTATACGTATTGATGAACAAATTACGTAATTTGAACTCACTGATCTATAAGTTTGACAAACATTTACAAGCAAAGAAACACAGATATACTCCCTTCAACACTTCTTTGTTTGTTTCTGTGTCCCTTCTTCTCATTATATGTCCATACCATCTTAGTTGGAATTCTAAAATCTCTTGTACAATATCCTTTTCTACATTCATTATTTCTCTTATTATTATTATTATTATTATTATTATTATTATTATTATTATTATTATTATTATTATTCAATCCGGGATTAGGCTCTTAAGCCTGTTTCGGTTTCACATATTCTCCAACCAACGTTTCCGTGGTCTTCCCAAATCTCTACTTCCTTCAGGTTTATACTAGAAAATTCTTCTAGGAATAAGACTGTAGCTCATTCTGTCTTGGTGTTCAATCTATTCATCCATATAACGAAGAATCCTTCCCTCTAATGATCATCATCATAATCATCTTCCAGGAATAAAGCCTGTTGGCTTGTTCCGATTTCATGAAAGCTAGAATTGTTAAAATTGTTCAGACCATCTTCTGTGTGGGCGACCAACATTTCTCCTTCCGCGCGGTTTATAATTTAGCAATTACTTTGGAATTCTTCCTTCTGACATTCTATCAATATGTTCTTTCCAGTCGTTCCTATATTTAATTATTCGGTCTGTAAGTTTGAAAATATTTAGTTCCTTTCTTATATCTTCATTTCTTTTCTTATCCTGCAGAGTATAACCTGCTATATTTCCAAAAATCGCATCTCAGATGCTTCTAATGATATAACATTTAATTATTTTCATATATCCTCGTTTTTAAATTTATCTAACTTAGTGTAACACTCAACTAATATCAAAATCTCATTTCTGCAGTCTGCAATTTGTTATTGTTATTTCGTGTCATGGTCCAAGTTTCTCATCCATATAGTAGAACTAGTATTGCTGTCACTGTATAGAACTACATTTGAGTTTCCTTTATCGTTTTTCCTTTAAACATTCTATTTATTATATCACATATATTTTACTTTCATTAATTAGGTCATAGCTGTGGTCTCGAGATAGCGTGCTGCCTTGTCAGGCAGTAGGCTCGGGTTCGAACCCTGGTCGGGACAAGTTTTGTTTTTCGGTTTCTTTCCTCACCTCTAAGACAGATGTCAGGAAACTTTGGGTCCAAACAGTCCCCGAGTACTATCTGGCCATCATCATATTCAGTTTCAGTTTACTTTAAGGTCTCTCCTGGTGCATCATTAATATCATCACCTTTCATGTCATAGGGGTGGAGTATATCCGCCTCCCAGGTGCCCAAAGCTGAAATGAAAAATAAACTGCTAGAACGTTGGCATATATACCGACTCTGGCATTGATTTTTCTTCTCAAATAATATATGACCTTTATTTGTAAATGTCAAAAATTTAATCATAAGATCGAAATATAAAGGCGTTTCTGGTATAAAGTAAAACATTCTTATTAAAAATGCTTTATTGTTAAAGAAGCCGTCAGTTGGCACTGCGAGCGATGTTCCGCTGCCTCTTACGATAGAGAATTGCATGTAAGGAAAGAAAAAATTATGTTTCCACTCGGAGCCTTAGTAGTGTAGTAGGTATCGCGCTAACGTATAAAGTTTGAAGTATCGGGTTCAAATCCCGGTTCAGGTGTTATTTTTATTTTCACGTGTATGTATGTATGTATGTATGTATGTATATATAGGCCTATATAAATCATTTTCGGTGCCTACTAAAAAAACTGTAATTCTACCAGTTATATTACATGGGTGCGAAACATGGACTCTTACTTTAAGGGAGGAAAGGAGATTACGAGTATTCGAGAATAAGGTACTTAGGAAAATTTTTGGAGCAAAGAGAGATGAACAGACAGGTGAATGGAGAAGACTGCATAACAATGAACTACATGGTCTTTATAGGAAGCCAAATATAATAAGAACAGTTAAGTCTCGTAGACTCCGATGGGCAGGACATGTTGCACGTATGGGGAATGAAAGACTTGCATGGAAGCTTCTTGTAGGAAAGCCAGAGGGAAAACGCCCAGTTGAAAGACCAAGAATGAGGTGGGAGAATAACATTAACTATGATTTGAGGGAAGTAGATTATACGGAGAATGATTGGAAAGCATTAGCTCAGGATAGGGATGTGTGGAGAGCTTATGTCCGCGCGGCCATGAACCTACGGGTTCGATAGTGCCAGTGAGTAAGTAAGTAAGTAAGTAGGCTACTAAATACGATCGGCGAATAGGCCTATATGTAAAAGTTAAAAATAAATATTTTCATGAGAACAACATCAACAGATTCATTCCTAAAGTGACCGAGATTAGTGCCGAATCTATACTTTTCAGGGTCACTAAGGTGACTGGCGATTAGAATATTGGGATACAGAGAACATTAAATTTCAACGTAAGACGAGAAACACTACTAAAACTATATAGAATGGTTGCATTGCTACTCTTATCCAAGGACGAACAGCTACCCTAGTGGAAAACCACAATAGAATACATAGAAATGTAACGATTGGTTGCCCACAGGGTTCTGTCCTCGGCTCTAGCCTATGGAACTTAGTACTTGATGAATTACTCCAGCTATTAGAAGAACATCCTCACGCCCAACCGATAGCCTACGCCGACGATCCTTATTTCGGGCAACTCCAGGAGACAAGTAGAGGAGAGAGCTCAAGAAGTCGTCCACATAACAACACAATGGACCAAGCAGCACAAACTCTCCTTATGCCCAAAGAAAACCTCTGGCATGCTCCTAAAAGGCGCACTACACCCAGCGCGCCCACCAACAATAAGATTTGAACAAAGAGGACTGCTCTTCGTTCAGCAAATCAAATACCTCGGAGTAAGGATCCAAAAAATATGAAAATTGACGCCCATATTGAAGACATCGCGGGAAAGGCCAAAAACCTCTTCCACGCGATGGCCCGTCTGGGTGGACAGAATTGGGGATACCAGGCTATTAACTACGTAAGGCTATATAAAACGCTGTTCCAACAGATATGCGCATATGCTGCACATGGATGGGCGAGACGACTAAAGGCATGCCACAAAAAGAAGTTCCTGGCGGCACAAAGACGTGCTAATACGTGTCACCAAAGCCTATAACATTGTACCGAGAGCATGCCTTCCAGTCATAGCTGGAGTATTCCCAATAGACTTGTACATAGAGAGGAGGATTCAACGACATCGTCTCCGAAGAGGGCTTCCCGTCCTCATCGTGGAAACGATCATTACTCCGGACCTATACGCCGAACCAGATGAAAGGGACGCCGTCCGCAGAATTATCGACTCTCACCTCCTCGACAAGTGGCAACTGGAATGGGAACAGGAGCCCCATGGACGCCACACAGACATTCCAGTTCTTCCCAAGAGTCCAGAAAAGAATGCAGACTACATGGATAACTCCCAGCTACTACACCACACAGATCCTCTCAGGTCATGGACTCTTCCAAACTGCACGAAATAGGACGTGCGGACTCACCTCTCTGTGATTGTTTCAACTCCGGAGAGGACGACGTAGTCCACGTGCTCTATCAATGTACCAAGTACAATGTCTTCAGGCAGGAGCTGGAGGAAGCAGCCATGATCGGTGAGACACAATGACCACCCGCCTTAGAATTCTGGACCGGGAAGGAAGCCTTCAAATCCCTCACCAAGTACACAGGAAGAGTCTTGGGATTAAGAAGAGACGAAGAGCAGCGGAGACAAGAGAGGCGTTAAAATCGTAATCAGTCTACTACTTCTACTACTACTACTACTACTACTACTACTACTACTACTACACACACATACACATATACACAAACAAGCACTAAACACACAGTCACATACTCACACACATTAACACACATAAACAAACAAAACACACTTTATTTTAATTGTATGTAACAACAATACACTTCAAATACCCGAATTGTATATTTATTATGTATTTCAATAAAGATAAGATATAAATAGGGACATAGAGCAGACCCGGGGATAAGGGCATTTTGCCCGAGGTAACCCGGGGGGTGGTGATGGGGCTCTAAATAAAAAAAAAAACATACTCTTATTATATGGATGTGAAAGTTGGACACTTACTTCTGATCAAATAAGACAAATCGAAGTTTCAGAAATGAAATTTCTTCGCTTTGTAACTGAAAATACATGATTGGATCACAAAAGAAGTACTATTATCAAAAATAATTGAACATAGAACTAATCACAACATTAATATAAAATATATAATAAATTAGGAAGACCAAGTCCGACGAATGCCAAGCACCAGATGGCAAGAACTGTTTTATATTACAATCCGAGGTCCACCTTTAAAGAGATGGAGTCAGCAATTCTGAGGCGAAACAGATCAACAGATCTAATCCTTGAAGACGATACATACATAGTGTTCTGCCCAACTGCAAACTCAGCTTTATCCACTCTTTCCTTAACTCAGCCTTTCTTTTTGTATTCGCATATAAACCATTTACTTTAATATTGTCTAATTTCAGTATATGTAACGCCGAAGCGAATCCTATTTACTCAACCTAGGATTTAAAGAGATATCAAGGCTTACTTGATTTAGGCTAGGGGCATGGACATTTCTAAAAAATAGGGACGTTCACGATATGCGAATATGTCCAATGTGCGGGAGCTTTGAAGACGAGATATATATATTAGGAAAATGTAACGATTTAGAATATTGGAGGAGTCAGTTATTACCGGAGAGATTTCTAAATTCAACGTGAAAGATAAGCATGCTGCGAGTTAATGGTAAATCCAGAAAATTGGATTTATGGACAAAACGCGGAATATAAGAACAACGCTCATAAATATGTTATGAAAATGTAATATAATTCTTGTTCTTAATCATGATTTGTAGGATTTTCACCCTGTTTACTTCTAAAATCACTCCTCGGAGGAAAACGTATTGGATATACATTCACTCTCTATCCATCTCTTGCTGGTCTTCGTTTTGTTCTTCTCCCAGCCATTAATTCTTAATAATTCTACATAACCAAATTAATGTATAATGTTAATGTATTGTTATCTAATTGTGATATTATTGTGTTTTCTTTTACGTTACATTATTACCAAACAACTTATTGTAACGGACTGTCAACAGCACGTACGGCTTACTGCCCGTGCGACCCATATTTGCAAATATCATTATATGTATCTTACTTTTAGTCTAATAAAGTACTTTCAACTTCTTAAAAAAAAATTGTTTCGTTGATCTTTCATTTCAGGGCATCCGTCAGGAGGCAGTTTCTTCTTAGCCAGTGGCCAATCCAATTTCTTTTCCTCTTCTTTATGAGTTCTAGCATTATTCTTTCTTCACCGACTCTGTCTAGCACATCTTTATTATTTTTATTTTGTTTGTTCATTTTATACGCTCCATCCTTCTCCATATCCATATCTCAAAAGCTTTCCTCATTCCGTCGTAAAGTCCAAGTCTCTATACCATACAATGCTACACTCCACACAAAGCACTTCACAAGCCTCTTCCGTTAATTATTTTACCAAAAGTCTGCAGAAAATGCTTCTCTTCTTGTTAAAAGCTTATTTTGCCATTGCTATCCTCTGCTTTACTTCTGGACAGCAGTTCGTGTTACTATTGGTAGTACAACCCAAATATTTGAAGCTCTCCACTTGCTTAATGGCCTGATCTTTAATCCTCATGTCCATCTTCATTGGTTTCCTGATGATGATCAAAATCGGAGTAAATAAATACCCGCGCAACACTGTGCTTATCAGCTAGTAGAGACTAAAGCAAGGGGACTAAAATTATATAATTATCAAATAAGCAATTAAACAGTATTATTAGAGGAAATAATTGCCACACCTCGTATAGGATGAAGATGTTATAGCTGTTGTGTTTTATAGCGAGCGGTTGGTGTGTAATTTTGGTTGGTAACATTTACGTGTAATTTTGAGATACGTGCTAATATAACCATCAAGAGTAATTGCAATGATAATGACAGTGCTGTTTGCGTAATAGAGGGAGAGAAATTGGAATAAAACGGATGCAAGATCGATATTTGAGGAAACATTCACAACCAAATACCTTCACTATCATATGTACCATCTTTTAATAGAACAAAAATTTTGCATAGAATATTCAACATTGTTCCGCCAGTTATTCTTTCAACTACCATATCGGCTACTACCATTAATTTCCCATTCATAATATATTTTAACGATGGTTTCCCCTCTCCATTCTCTGTACATGTGTTTATTATTGTATTAATCGTTTTACATTATTATAATGATTTATTTATTTATAATTACTGCCACGTTTACTTTTACTATTATTATTATTATTATTATTATTATTTAATCAATTGAGATGGTGTTTACTTGATGAAAATCCATATTTGTTAATTAAATAAAAATAAAACGTAGTTTTATTTTTATTTAATTTATTATTATTATTATTATTATTATTATTATTATCATCGTAGCTCGGATTTTTATCTATAACATATATTTACATGAACATTTTACTTTAAATATGTTCTATTACTATTTTTTTTTTTAATTTTTGAAGTTATTCTTGTCAAATAATTTACAATGTATTTTACTAGTATCTGTTTTTCAAAGCTGGATACTTGAGTTTCAATGTAATATTGAAAACAAGCTATTTGGTTAATTGCACACTTCTTTATTGCTGAAATTTCATAGTGTTACTCATTTCAGCGTGGGTGTTGATTCTCCTAGGTATTTGAACTCATCCACGTCTTCTAAATTTTCCTAATTTTTCATTATATAATATATTTGTTTGTGTAAACGAACACTTAGTTTGCTTCCAGATCTAATTTCTTAGTATTACTCAATGGAGTATGTTTGGTGGCTCTTAGTACCTCTTGGCTGTTGTCTAATAATATATCATCAGTATAAAATAATAGCTTATTGATATTATTGATCATCATCATCACTCCAGGGATTAGGCAAGTGCCCGTTCCGACTTCATAATGCATCAGCCCAACGTCTTCTAGGTCTTCCAACATCACGTCTTCCTCTTGCTTGATAATTTCTTGCTAACAATGGATATCTCTCCTTACTCATTCCATCCATATGATCAATCCATTTCTGTCTGTAATTCGTGATCTTATCCAATAAAGGCTGTACTTTCAATTCTTCTCTTATATCCTCATTTCTTATTCTATCAAGTCTTGTACATCCTTTAACTTGTCTTAGGAACCTCATCTCCGCCGTCTGTATTCTATCCTTCTGTCTTTTCACTGGAGCCCAAGTTTCACATCCACACAATATTGTGGGAACCGCCATAACTTTCAAAATGTCCTTTATTCCAAATTGTATCCTTTTATCTTGCTTGGGTCCGTTCCTTTTATAACAATCCGGCTGATTTCCATGAAGCTTCTCGGTAAGATGAATGTCTCCTGGAAGCGTTACGAGCGCTTCGCAGGACAAGGATGGTGGAAGGGCTGCTTCCTCTGAGCCTCCAAACATGCTCCTCTGGGTATCCACCCCCCAAGGGAGGGCTGCTTCTCCCGCTCTTCAAGCCCTACAAGTTTAGCTGTGCTATCCCTTGTCGCCCGGTTGACCGTTGAAGACTTGACGAAGATGTGGCCGCCCAATATGGATACAGACGCCATTCCCTCGTTGTGAGCTATACTTAGTTCCCCTCGCCTCTTACCCACCAGCAAGATTAACATAAGTCAATTTTCCCCAGTAGGGTCGTCTGGTTCATCGGGTACTAAGCCCCCCATCACATCAAGGTGATAGCTCTTTGGGGGGGTATTATTGATAATAACAATAATTAATTATAAGATTGTAAACTTTCACGGCATGTGTCTTAATTCATGTATTTTGTGTCTTTCGGGCTAAATGGCCCTGGTCTGGTTTTATTAAAACTCAACGTTTCGTCTACTACTGCGGTAGACATACTTAGGAGATTCAGCGCAAAGCCAGTCTGCAGCCGACATTTTAAGAGTTAGGAGGTCAAAGAGCACGCAGAATCTCCTGAGGATATCTACTGCAGTAGTAGACGAAACGTTGAGTTTTAATAAAACCAGACCACGGCCATTTAGCCCGAAAGACATAAAATACATGAATCAATAATTAATTCGTCATCTCAGTCAAATATTAAATTTATTCAATAATTTGTTAATGTTTCAATTCTCCTTGTGTAAGATCATTTTCAAGACATTTGATATTTCCATTTATCCATTTTGTATGGTTGTTTGTACTGCATAGATAATTGTGTGTGTGTGTGTGTGTTTTATTTAATAAATTTAAATTTAAAAAATAAAAATGTCAATTTTATGAATGAAAATTTTTAACAAGGAATCATATGTATCACACCATTAATTTAAATATTTTTTGTTTATTTAATGCTTTATTACGTTATATTTTATAAAAATATTGAATAAACTAAATATTTTATTGAGATAACGAATTAATTCTTATTATTATTATTATTATTATTATTATTATTATTATTATTATTATTATTATTATTATTATTAACTACGGGACTCTCAAGGAATACTATTTAGATATAACTAATTAACTGACTCACTGGCACTATCGAACCCGTAGGTTCATGGCCGCGCGGACATAAGCTCTCCATAGATCCCTATCCAATCACCCCCTGCATAATCTACTTCCCTCAAATATAGTTAATGTTATTCTCCCATCTCATTCTTGGTCTACCAACTGGGCGTTTTCCCTCTCGTTTTCCTACAAGAAGCTTCCATGCACACCCATTCGTGCCACATGTCCTGCCCATCGCAGTCTATGAGATTTAACTGTTCTCATTATATCTGACTTCCTATAAAGACCATGTAATTAATTGCTATTGAGTCTGTCTGTTCATCTCTCTTTGTTCCAAACATTTTCCTAAGTACTTTATTCTCAAATACTGGTAATCTCCTTTCATCCCTTAAAGTAACAGTCCATGATTCGCATCCATATAATATAACTGGTAGAATAATAGTTTTGTACATTTTCAGTTTAACGTTTTTTGAAAGGAGTTGGGAAGTAAAAGTATTTAGATATATAATCTAATACCATTGAGTTGTAGGAATTGAACAGGCTTTTTAAATCATAGATATTATAACGTCAATGAAACAGATATATTGAGATGGGCTGGATACGTACGAAGAATGTATTCAGACGAGATACCGGTACCTAAGATGATGTTAATTACAGGAAGTCAGCTGGATGACCAATGTTTAGATGGATGGAGTTGTTGAGGATGTGGAAAAGCTTGACATTTACAATTAGATTAAAGGTCGCCCATGACAGAAGTGGACAATTTTCCTGCGAAAAGGTGACTGCCAATTTGGATTGTTTTCCTGACGTTGATGATGAGGACATTCTCTCTTCTACTAGGGCTATTATTATTATTATTATTATTATTATTATTATTATTATTATTATTATTATAACCAGAAAAAATAAGTTACAAATATATAATTCAATAGTGAGAAGAACTGTCACATATGGAGCTGCAATTTGGAAATTCAACAAAAACTTTGAACAAAAACGTATGTCGATGGAAATGGATTTATTGAATAGAGCAACAAGATGATCAAATTTGAAAGAATAAGAAACACTGTCATACGGGAAAAATTAATATAAGATATTCAATAGTAGATGACATACGATACAAGCAATTAAATTGGCAGGAGGTATGTGCATGTACGACGAATGCAAGAAGAAAGGTTACACAGAAGAACATTGGAATGGTGTCCACCTCGAAGAAGAAGGAAAGGAAGATCTCGAAACTCGTGGATTCAAGAAATAATAACAGTAAATGAACAAGAAGACTGAGGGAAATGGAGTGGATGGAAAGAAACGAGTGGAGAAGGAAAATAAAACTTTAGGCACAGAAGTATATGTAAACGTTGAAAATCTGTATATAAATATATACATTATTATTATTGTTAATATTATTATTATTGTTATTAATATTATTATTATTTTTATTATTATTATTATTATTATTATCATATTATCATCATCATTACCAGTGATATTATATTTCCTTTCTAACTGTTTTTCGATGTTCTGCCGCAGATCACAACAACCTCATCTCTGCATAATGGAAACCACTGGCTCTCCAAAAAGATTCTAAATTACAAACCTACAAATAAGAGATTAAGAAGATGATCTAAAGTGAGGTAAATAAATCAATTCGACACATACAAGGCAACAGGGCTCAACCGTACCGTTGAATATTGTTATTATTATTATTTTTATTATTATTATTATTATTTTTATTATTATTATTATTATCATATCATCATCATTACCAGTGATATTATATTTCCTTTCTAACTGTTTTTCGATGTTCTGCCGCAGATCACAACAACCTCATCTCTGCATAATGGAAACCACTGGCTCTCCAAGAAAGATTCTGAATTACAAACCTACAAATAAGAGAATAAGAAGATGCTCTAGAGTGAGGTAAATAAATCAATTCGACACATACAAGGCAACAGGGCTCAACCGTACCGTTGAATATTGTTATTATTATTATTTTTATTATTATTATTATTATTATTATCATATTATCATCATCATTACCAGTGATATTATATTTCCTTTCTAACTGTTTTTCGATGTTCTGCCGCAGATCACAACAACCTCATCTCTGCATAATGGAAACCACTGGCTCTCCAAGAAAGATTCTAAATTACAAACCTACAAATAAGAGATTAAGAAGATGATCTAAAGTGAGGTAAATAAAT